>JARNGD010000060.1:0-198770 GCA_031001845.1 Achaetomiella virescens
TATTACATTTCTGCCAAACCTCTATTCAATAGATTGAGCTCGCTTTAACAAGACACCTATGATCGTCAACAACAGGAGGTTTGCGGCAGACCGGGAACAAGCATGAAATGCTTGTCCAAGAATCTGAATCAAACTCAGAAATCCAGAAAGAACTGCAAAGTCTCTGCGTCAATACTTCAAGTTACTTTCCTCAACTCTAACAACCACCAAAACTACTATCTGCGCTCTGACCCGTTTTCATACTGTTCTCGCTCTCATGCACCACAACGGTCTTTCCTTGTCTGCTCGTGGCGGATACCCATCCCTTTCTCATATGTCTCAACCCCAACAGATCCCCCTGGGCAGTCTGTTGAAGGTCCAGCGAGATGCAGTCCGGTGTGCGTTCTCCGCCGATGTTCACCACCACCGCATTCTCGTTCTTGTCGACCACGAGATCGTCCAGCCTCATGTTTCCCCAGGCCATGTGAATTTCGTGCAGCCTCCGCACTACCACTTCCACCTGACTCCTCCATCCCAATCCGCCAAGCCCATAAGCCTCGAAGAAAAGAAGATGCTGCAAACAGGTTGCTGTTGTTGAGTATCCGTGACAGCGCATCAAGCTCCCGCAGGTGTCGGTGGTCCTTCAGTGGCGCCTTAAAAGATGCAGGTATGGTGCCAGCTCTTGGGGAAATGGGTCCGGCGCGGCAAAAACCCAATTCTCAAAGTTGAAGAGGTCTTGTGGGCATATTTGTCGAGATCGTCTCTGAAGTTGCAGAAGTGCACGAGGATGTCCCTTTCACCACTCAACTACTCTTCATCTATGGAGACGAAGAAGCACGCACCTTTGTACAGGAACGCGTAGTCGATGTTTTAAGGCTGGAGGACCAGCATCCTTGCACCAACTGCATGTGCCAAGACAGGAACGATCCCTCATCACCAGAGAGTACGGAAATAACTTGACGACATGGGAAGGAAGCGTTCCGCTGTGCAGGGAACATGCATTTTCCCAATTTCTCTTTCTTCAGGCAGGAACCTACCTACCCTCTTTTAGTTCCTTGACACCCCTTTCCGCGTCCCGCCGTGGCCGCGTCCTGCTAGGGTACTTGTATTATTTACCCGTACCAGGCGGAAATGGACAAGTTCAATCTCCCCACGACGGACCTCACCCGCTGGCGCCTCTACAGCCACAACGGCGACCACGAATGGCGCTACCTCAGTCCTGCGGAAAGTTCCGCGTCTCGCCAGACGTTTGCGCAGCTGCATTCCTCGGGTTGACAACGTCGACTCCGCCGTCTGGCGCTGGCAGCAGCAAAGACAAGCCCTTCGAGCATGCCGCCCGCGACGGCTTCTCCTTCTTCGCCCGTCTGCAACTGCCCGAGGGCCACTGGGCGTGCGACTACGGCGGGCCGAGCTTCCTGCTGCCGGGGCTCATCTTCGCCATGTATATCACGCGCACGCCCGTTCCCGAGCCGTGGCGTGTGGAGATGACGCGCTATCTTGCCCGCCACGTGAACGACGACGGCGGCTGGGGCATGCATCTCGAGGGCCACTCGACCGTCTTCGCGACGGGGCTGTACTATGTCATGCTGAGGCTTCTGGGCATGGACAAAGAACATCCGCTGGCGGCGCGGGCCAGGGAGTGCTTGCTGTCGTTAGGTGGTGCGATTGGTCTTCCGCAATGGGGCAAGATCTGGCTGTCGTGCTTGAATCTGTACGAGTGGGACGGGGTGAACTGCATCCCCGTTGATCTCTGGTGAGAACAATGCGCTGCATGGAAGGGTATCGTCTCTAGGCTAACTTCGTAACCAGGCTTCTCCCATCCTGGCTCCCGTTCCACCCTTCGCGGTGGTGGGTACAATGCCGTGTGGTATACCTTCCTACCTCGTATCTGTGTCGAATCGGTGCACGGCGCCCCTCGACGGCTTGCTCGCCGAGATCAGGGAGGAGATCTACACGGCGCCGTACTCAACCATCGACTTCCGCCGGCACCGCAACACGACAGCACCGTCCGACACAATCCGCTCTGTGTCCAGCCTGCTCGTCTTTCTCTTTTCCCTCCTCGCCTTCTGGTGCAACTATCTGCGGCCGCGCTGGCTTCTGCGCCTGGCCAACCGCAGGGTGGGCGAACTGGTGCGCCGCGAGGAGCACAACACCGATTACAACTGCCTCGCGCCCGTCAACAAAGCTTTTCACATGGTGGCCGCCCTGTACGAGGATGGCCTCGACTCGGAGCGCCTGCGCAAGCACCGCGAGCGCCTCGCCGTGTACATGTGGCTGGGCCCGGACGGCATGACGAGCGGGGGCACCAACGGCGCGCAGCTGTGGGACACGGCCTTTGCGGTGCAGGCGGCTGTCGAGGCCGGCCTGGCGGCAGACCCGGCGGTCCGCGAGGTGCTCGCAAAGGCACACCGCTTTCTCGACATCACGCAGCTGAGAGAAGACCTCGACGACCCCTTCCGCCAGCGCCGCAAGGGGGCTGGCCGTTCAGCACCAGGAGCAACGGCTATATTGTTTCAGACTGCGCGGCCGAGGGGCTAAAGGCCCTGCTGATGCTGCAAAAGGAATGCGGCTTCCCAGCTCTGATCAGCGATGCTCGCCTGCGCGACTGCGTCGACACGCTCCTGCTGATGCAGAACGCGGATGGCGGGTTTGCGAGCTACGAGAACACGCGTGGGTCACGCCTGCTAGAGTATCTAAACCCGGCTGAGGTCTTCGACGACATCATGATCGAATACTCGTACGTAGAGTGCACTACCGCCGTACTGACGGCGCTGACCCGCTTCCGCGCGCACTTCCCTGGCCACCGGGCACGGGACATCAACAAGGCCATAGAACGGGCCGCGCGCTTCGTGGCAGGCGCCAGCGACCTGACGGCGGATGGTACGGGTCGTGAGCCATCTGCTTCACGTACGCAACGTTCTTCGCCATGCAGGCCTTCGAGGCAAGAGGACTGCAGTACGAGTCGAGCGAGGAGGTGCGGCGCGCGTGCGCCTTTCTGCTAGAGAGGCAACGGGACGACGGAGGCTGGGGTGAGCATTACTCGTCGTGCGTGGAGAAGCGCTACGTCGAGCATGAGACAAGCCAGGTGGTCAATACTGCGTGGGCAGTGCTGGCTCTGATGCACGCTGGATATCCCGATTCGAGGCCTGTTGAGCGAGGGTTAAGGGTGCGTAATACTACTTAGTTCCTTTTTTTTTTGGCCTCTTTCGGTGTTGCTGACGCGCAGATACCTTATCTAGCTCATCGTCAGCCGGCAGCAAGCAAGCGGCGAGTGGCTACAAGAAGGCATTGAGGGCGTTTTCAACAGAACTTGGTAAGTCCCATTACTACTAGTACATCCCTCCATGGTCGATCAAAAAATCACCGTCCAAGTTTGCATGTCTAACTCTACTCGCAGCATGATCGGCTACCCCAACTACAAGTTCTATTTCCCAGTGATGGCCCTTGGAGCATACTCTCGCACGTATCTCCCTAAGATACGTGGTGCTGGTAGTGCTGAAACCTGAAGTCATGAATATCTCCTTTTGTCTTCTCTCGCACAGACTTCTCGCTTCTCTCGAAACGTGGACTCCGACACTGAAATGCTTTCGTAGCCAATAGAAGTGGATGGTGGAGGTGTTGTATGATTGAAAGCAAGCTAACTTACCCCATGATGATATTAACGTTACTAGTATTCATCTCCCTCGGCCTTCCTGTTCTGGAAACGGCTGCGCAGCCATTACTGTTTTGATTGCTTACCGCGAACATGGCATGCATTGTGTAGAAGTAATTTAGCGAGAGAGGCGATAGGTAGTCAAGTTGGACAGACTTGGTGTGTCCTACATTGCATGTATTAAACTGCAGGGGCTACATTTGTTGTCCGCGTGCGTTCACGTCGCTTGATAACTACTAGGTGGAACTTGGTAAGCATACACGGCATGACAATCCAGCATCAAGATAATCTTCAAAGCTGATGGCTGCAACCAGGCTCAAGCTGTCACTGTCGAGCCAAGAGGGCCGAATCGGATATTCGACCAGATTACCGTCCTGCAACCCTGTCAGCCAGAGGTCATAATTACTAGTAATCACGAGGTTCCGCAAGTGGCGTACGCTTTGGGGTACCTAGCCTCAGCCTGAAGCGGTTCGTTGTCCTCGTAGGGGAGACAGTCGCCTCTCTCCCGACCCGGGAATCCAGGATCATCGGGCGGGAAGACAGAGTCGAGCCAGGTGTTCCAGGCGTAGTGTAGTGCTGGATAGGTTCAGTTTGCGTCAATAACAAGCGGACGGAACGTTGGATATCAAAGAGGCACTGACATCAGTACCAATAGACATGACCATCACCATCGGCGTGTTCAGCAGCTGCCTGTTGTGTGCCTCCCAGCCTCCGTTGTCCGCCACTTGATCCCGTTCCCCGAAGACAGTGGCCTGTTTGGAGCACATCTCGGCCGAGAGACCGGCGTCTTGGGGTAGTCTTTCCCAGACAGGAGGGGACATGTCGATCCTCTTGCCGTCTTGGACAAAGAACTGGGTGACGTTGGTATCAGACCACTGCGTGACGACCCTGTTGCATTTCAGTTTTGCCTGATGAGAACCGAGCCAGAGAAAAGGCGTAATCATGTTTGAGTACGTACGTGAACTTTCGCGCCGTGTCAACTTTCTTCCCCTTCCCATAAAAGTCCCTGTTTCCCATTCGATACGGGTTGTATCCACAACCCCATCGGTCGCACAGCCTCCTCCCCCTGTTCTCAGGATCGATGTTATTGTAGTCACAGTGCCTCGGGTCACAGATATACAAGCTATCTCGCGGGCAGGTGTGTGACGACATGGAGAAGGAGTGGGCGTTGGAGTTCCAGACGCTGAATTGCGGACAGCAAGCCCCGAAGATGCCGTTGCCGGAGACGGGATCGGTTGCCGACGGAACCAAGCCCTCCATGTTTGCCTTTCCCGCAATGAACTTCAGATCCCGAGGACAGCTCGCATCGCAGTACCCCGTGCCGTATTCGGCGCCGGCTTTGTTGGTAGGGTGTTTTGCTTGTCCGCCGTCGGGATCCATGGGCACAAAGTATAAGGCGCTGTTGATGCCGCATTCGACGGTGGAGAGGTCGACGTCGAAGGCGAGTTCATTGTCCATGAGCGTGAACATCTGGTAGCGGTTCTTGGACTCCATGAGAAACAGGCGAGAGCCAACATTGTTAGGAAAAGTCGAGGTACGTTTTGAGTCTGAGCGAGATGCTATCGTTGGCGGTCTGGACGCCGTAGGCGCTGGCGTAGGAGGCCCCCTCGAGCGCGCAAATGATGGTGTAGTTCTCGTTGGAACTGCAGACTCCTCCGTCCCAGATGTTGCCGGAGTAGCAGCTCAGGTAGCTGTCGACTTTATGAAGCCAGCGGAAGTTGGCGTCCATGACGACCTCACCGTCGATTGTCTGGCAGCCGGAATCGACCGCGCAGTTGCTCCATTGGAGTCTGGGGTGCGTTTCATTTTGGTAGGTGCCTACTTTCTGGGCTGTTGTGAGACAGACAAAGAGCAGGAGAGGCAGAACAGGTAGACTCATGATGAGCACTGTTGTGAGCACTGTAGTGAACAGTGAACGAGATCGTGGGTCAAGATAGAGCTTGTAAGAAGCCAGATTTGTGGCACTGGGGAACCCGTCAACTTATACTTGAGCACCAGACTGAAGCAATGCCAAGTTGTATGCAGAAGCGGCAAGTCTGCGCTCGCTCCGGCGGCTAATGATGGACTGGGCGGGCGAGTCCGAGATGAACAGGGCAATTGCGAGCGATTGCTACCACACAGCTGCAGTCAAAATGACATCTGAGAAGCTGACTGGCGAATACAAATGGCATTTTCGTCTTGACAGCAATACACGGCAAATCCGCCTGCTCCTGCAAGCACTCGAACAGCTGCCAACCCTCTGTCTGCCCCCTTTACCCCCTTTTCCAGTGGGAAATGAGTAAAGGTTCAATCAAGAGTTGAGATGTGATTCAGAATTCTCAATGGAAAAATAATAATATCGAGCAACATATACACAAGATCCTCTCCTTGAAGCCAGTTTCTTGGATTTTGCAGTTGTTAAACTCGGGGTCCCTCGTTGTTACTCCTCAATCGGCTCGCTGAACCCTAACCCCTCGGCCTTGCTCAAACCACTGTAGCGACCCACCGATTGAATCACTAATTAATTGTCAACCGAATTTCTCAAACTTACCTGCCTTCAACGACTTCGTCCATCCGAACACTACAAAACAGCCCCAGCATCACACATTTTTCTACTATTGAGTTCTCTCCATTTCAACATCACGAGCTTACCCTCTGACACTGCGCACCGACGACAGTGCCTACAATCCACCAGCGCAAACCTGAGATCACATCTTGAAAATCGGTGGACCATCTCCAACCCTCACCCGAACCTCACAGCCAGCAACCCTGGCTGTATTCTCAAACAATGCGCCTCCGGAGCACGCGTGGCGTGAGAAAGAAATACGTCGAGGAGCCCATCATATTCGATGACGATGATGAGCCCATAGTCGTCCCTGAGGACCGTTCCAAGGATGACGACTTCGAGGCACCGCAGTCAGACGGCGCCAATGCTCAGGAGGAGGAGGATGAAGACGACGACATGGGAGAACCAACCAGCGACGAGGAGGCAGCGCCAGTCGATGAAGGATCCAGCGAGCTCAGAGACCGGTCTACCCAGGCTAAGAGACAGCGCAACACGGGCGCCGGCATGATCCAGAGCCGCAAGAGCTTCCACGACATTCCCCACTACCCCCTCGAGACGCGCATCGTCACCCGCGTCTATGCCGGGCCGCTGCGACGCTATGCCCGCTACAGCGCCCTCCGCGACACCATGTATGGCCCGGAGTACGAACGTATCAAGGTCATCTGGGACCTCGAGATCCGCTGGGCAGACTTTCCGGTGCTGCCCCCAAGGTTGCCCCCGGAAGACCAGCAGGGCGTCATCCCCAGCCCGTGGCTGCCCCGCGGTTTCGAGCGAGACCAGAAAAAGCGGGCATCCATCTGGTACGACGACTTCCAGGTCAATGCTCCCGAAGTCCAGCAGTGCCACGTGCTTCAGCCCGATGAGGGCCGTTGCTTTGTCCCCCAGGCGGAGGGCGACATTGCAACGCTCGTTGGTCCTTGGGATAGACAGAAAGAGTTCAGGCTCGGTCAAGGAAGCAGCCTATCGCTCTCGCCGTCAGGACTCCCGATTGACGATCCTGATGCGAACGACGGCACACCAAGCGGCTGGATGCTTGATGTCGGAGGCATCCCCCTTGCTATATCGTGGGCTCCATTGACCAGGGAGGACATTCAGGTGCTTGCCGTGGCATCAATACCCTTCTCGGATCAGAGTCCGCATGGACCGGGGGCGTCAAAGGCAGGGACACCTACAGACACAACCGGGTGCATCCAGCTTTGGGAGCTTGTCCCGAGAAACATGCCGGACGGTTGGCCTCTCCTTCGTCACAACCACCAAGGCTCCTCGGCGCCAAGTGCTTCGGCTGGGGCAGACCAAAGCGCGCCTTCAGTTCTGCCCCGTCCCTCTGGACTCGTCAGGCTCGTACGGGATGTTTGCCGTCCTCTGCGGCGATGGGAAAACCCGGGTCATGGATGCTAGAGTCATTGGTGATACGGACGCCCCTACCTATGGTAGGTTTTGCTCCCAAACTGAACTTTCCCCGCTAACTCGCCCCAGAATGGATAGAAAACCCCGTGGTGACTCTTGGCCTGGAGACGACATAACGTCACCGTCACCTGCCTAACCTGGGTTAACACCAACCGTATCGCCCTCGGCCACTCGGACGGCTCCGTCACCCTCTGGTCCCTCTACCCTCGCCAGCTCCTACAACGCGTGGGCGTACACACCACCTACGTAATCGACATCTGCTCCGCGTACCCCTCCCATCCGTACCTCGTCGCCTCAATACCGGTCGGCGGCTGCGCAACGCTCACCGACCTCTCCCAACCCAGCTCCGAGCTCACCTACTTCCCGGTGCCCGCCATCAGCTTCCAGCCAAATCTACTCTGCTGGAGCGAGCCGATGCAGGGCTTCATGGCGCTGTACCCGTCCTCGACGCCCAACACGACCATCGCGTTTCTGCACCATCGCTTCTTCTGCCAGGCGCGGAGCATCACGACGGGGCCAAACACGCTGATGTGTTTCTCAGCGGGCGCGACGCACCCTTTCATCCTTGTCGGGTGCGCAGACGGGTCCGTGTTTTCGTGTAATGCCCTGCAGAAGCTGTTCAAGCAGAAGGGCGAGCCGCTGAGAAAGCTTAAGGTGTTTGAGCATGAGTACAGGCCTGTTGGCGATACCAGCGCTGCGGGTGGTGGCGCAGCTCCGCTAAGAGGAGCAGCGAGGATTCTGCAGGGCTTCCTTCCGGAGGAGAATGATGACCCTAGGACGGAAAAGCGCAAGGAGATGGATAGAAAGAAGCGCGCCGAGAGGAAGAAGGCTGGCAAGAAGAAGGGCGGGAGACCGAAGAAGAATGGGGTTGCGGTGGAGATGACCTGGATAGGGAGGCGGAGCTTGATGAGAGGCTTGCTTCGAGGGTCGTGATCCATGAGCCGCTGACAAGGGTGACGACCATTGAGTGGAACCCGAATGTGCAGTTCAGCTGCTGGGCGCGTGTGCCATGGCATCAGGGCTGGTTAAGGTTATGGACCTTGGGGTGGAGTAGCCCCTGAGGAGGTCAGGACCCCTCTGTTAGCAGGTCCGGGAATTTCTTGACAACTGCGGGACGATATCAAACACGATCCGGGATACAGGCGCGTGATTCTGACTTTAGCCCAGCACCAACCAAGACATGGCTCCACAATGACTCGAAAGCCGCGGTGTCAACACATCTCTCATTCCTTCTAGCCTCTATGCCCTGCCCGTCAACAGCCGCTCAACACACTGCCCCGAGAACGCTGTGGTGAAAGTCAAACGCCTTGGCCATGCCATACAAGTGCGCCGCCGCCGCAAGCAGGACAAAAACATGGAAAATCTGATGCGAGCTTCCCAGATGTCGAAAGTACCTGGGTACTGGCGCTCCGGCCAGCGGACCTGGGTCTGTCACAACCATCCCCGCCCCTTGAATCACCCATGAGTACTCACTGCGTAGAGAAATGCGCCAAAGATGTACAGGCCCCCCTGAAGGATAACCCAGCTAAGCCCCATCCTCTCGTCCAGCTGTCTGTACCCATAGACCGTCAGGGCATGCAGGACGGGCACCACTCCCGACAGGCCCAACCCCACAAACATCAAGGCTCTGTACGGCCTCCAGGCCGGCGTGCGAAAGTGATCGAACCACGAGACCACCACGCACCCCAGGCCCAGCAAGACGATCTACCATCGTCAGCAATCCTCTCTTCAGGACAAGTCAGCGGAAAACCAGAGCACTCACCGCCCCCAAATACCCCGTCAACCACACCTCATGACAAAAGAACCCATACCACAACGCCGGCACGTAACTCCCCACAATCAGAAACACAATCCCCGTGTAATCCAGCTTGTTCCCCCACGTAGCCACCTCCTCGCTGTGGTTACTCACGAGGTGGAACGTGGCGCTCATTCCCAGGCAACAAAACGCGCCACCAAAAAAACAGGCAAACACCAGCAGATCCGCGTCGTGGCGGACTCGTACCGCGGTGCGATCAGGCGGTACAGGTACACGCCGGACAGGGAGAAGAAGACGGCGCCGAGGAGATGCGTCCAGATGTTGACGGACTCGTTGTGCAGGTAGAAGAGCGAACGGAGCGAGCCGAGGAACGAGTTGGACTCGGGCCGGTAGCCGGAGTGGATGGATGGGTTGTCACGCCTCCAGGCGGGGAGGTCGTCCCAGTGCAGGAGGCGGTATAAAGCGTCTTCAACTTTGGTTTCGATGTCCTTGGCGGTGTTAATAAGACTCTCCGTGGTGGATGGGCGCCGCGGGCGTGTCTGATCCTGGGCTTTGGGATCATTCTGTTGTTGTCGCTGCCGGAGCCCGGGCGGGCCGGAGGCGCTGCCGTTGGTCGACATGGTGGAAAGTTCCGAGTAGTTACAGCCGGGCTCAGTGAAGGATTCTTGTCTTGGGTGAGACAGACATGGAGGAGCCCTAGATCGTACGGTTTTCAAAGTTAGTCCGTAGTTTTCACAGAGAGAGTGATGATAAAATTGAGAAAATGGTGAACTAACTTGGTCGTTGTCTTCACATCCATCCCTTTTTTTATCCCACCAGACGCTCCCTCTCCACGTCACTAAGACCCATGTCGTCCGCGCAATCAGTGATTTTCTGTTGGGGATTCACATTCTCACAAGCAGGTGATGGAGTCCACTTTTGGGCTTGGCCGAGGCACATGTTTGCGGGGAGTGAGCGGCAGCTGATGACAGGTGGTACGGCATGTTCTCGTGGCTGCCTGGCGAAAACACCAAACTCCGCTTCTCTACAACCTCCCTTCGCCAGCTTCACTTCATTAGCATCGGTGACCGTTGTCATTGTCAAAATTTATGCGTTGTTTGTCGATTGTCAACTGACAGTTTAAGCTCTTGGATTATCTAGGCTGTATTCTCTTTTTATTACTCTCATTCCGCTCACATTCAAATGCGTTTTTGCTCGTATGTCGTCGATATCCTGCTCGGAACCGACAGCTAGGCTCCGTGCAGGCCGCCTTAACTCAGAAATCAAATCACGATGAAGGCTGCTGTCGGAGGCTAGACCTGGGGCCCCCCGACCACTGCCACCCAGTGTTTGATACATGGATGGACTGCGTGAATGAGGCCGCACAAAGGCCGACCACAGCGTTGGGAAGTGCCTGATCGCGACCCGCATAGACCGCATCGGGATGTGGGTTCCACGGACGGAAGCACCAGCCGCCCTCGCCGGGTCTGGTTCCTCGTTCCTGGAAACGGAACGGGGCAAGGGCGTCTTGTCAGCATGCCCGAGCCCAGATACCCGGATCGACGAGACCCTCATCCAACTTTATTTCTGTTTGGGGATCTTATGGAACTGCATGGCTCTGCAGCAACGTAGATCGCAACATCACTTTCGACAAGTATCGATGGCAGAGGGTCAACCATGGGAGGACAAGGACTGGGTCAAGGGATGCCGGTGCACGCAAGAATTGCCCTTCGAGGAGGCAAGGTGTGCCTTCACCGGAAGAGAGATGTGTTGGCCATGCCACCTGTTTCGCCAAGCTCCTGAATCACGGCCGTCAACTGTCTGGCCAGGGCCGTTCCGATGTTACCACGTCGGCCGACCACGAGTGCGTTGGTGCCACTCATCAGAAGCTTCCAGGCCACTGGGACAAACCGGATTGGCTCCCTGTCAACCTGAGCAATATGGTCTTTCATTTATACCTCGTCGCTAGACTAGGAGAGACCGGTTCCCAGGTTCCCCGGCGGAACAAAGAACTTGGGACACATGCAAAGCACTACGCGAGGCCAAAAATAGCAAGAATTGCTTTCCTCGGCCTCGATTCCAATGGAACTCGGTTTATCGCGGCCTTCGCTCGCCGATGCCCAAAGTGGCTGGGTTGGTGTTGCGGATAAAGGCACAATTCTCAGACTGCAACCTTGTGTTCTGGCTCGCCTGCTTGCCGTCGCGCTGGCGAGACCAAGACTGGACGCGCGGCGAACAAGCACGGCCAAAGTCCCGGATAAATATGCCAGCCATATCATAACTCTGGGTCGTGCCCTCGCCCTTTCATCTATTCCATATTGCATACAGATTGTCGCCACCAGAGAAGCTGTCGCCATGCGGGCCATATCACCACTTCTTACGTTCGCTCCGGTCGGGGGGTATGCGATGCCATTGAAGGCCTCTATAAATATACGGACCGGAGGACGATGGTCAGCGGTGACAGTATACTGAACGGCATCGACGGGCGGTGACGGACGGCGTGTATATCAACGGCAGATACCCATTACTATCTTGAAGACCGGATCGCACTGTTCGCCCACGGACTCTGCCACAACAACTCTCCACCGCCGAACAGACGCATCTCCGCCGCAGACATGGTCGGATCGGCCTTGGCTCTGTCCCTCCTTGGCATTGGCGCCGTCAAGGCCTTGCCCGCAGGGAAGCCCGTCGAGGAGCGGCAGGGCGTCTGGATTGGAGATGGATCCTCCATCTTCGTCCCTGGTCAAGGCGAACTCCCCCTTTGCCTGACAAATATCCCCTGAAGCAGCAGAAGCCGTGTCTCCTGCCGCCTGTCCCAGGCCAGATAGAGCCCTCAACGAAGAAGCAGCGCCAATTCGCGATCGGCGACGGGTCGGGAGTATTTATCCCTGGGGACGGCAACCTGCCAGTGTGCGCGGTCGACATTCCACTCAACCAGCAGCCGCCGTGCATGCTGCCGCCCATCACCGGCGGCCTTGAGCCCTCGACAAAGAAGAAGCGGCAGTTCGTGATCGGGGAACCATCAGAAACCTTTGTCCCCGGCCAAGGCAGCCTTCCGCAGTGCGCCGTGGATATTCCTCTCAACCAGCAACCGCCATGCATCCTGCCTCCTATCGTGGGAGGACTTCAACCCTCAACGAAGAAAAAGCGCCAATTTGTCATTGGCGACCCGTCGTCAGGAGGGATATCGGTCCTTGGTGAAGGCAGCTTGCCAGTGTGTGCCGTGGATATTCCCCTCAACGAGCAGCCACCGTGCATGCTTCCGCCCATTGTGGGTGGCATCGAGCCGCCCACACTCCCTCCGAACCAGAAGCGAGCGTTTGTTCTGCCGCCGGACGCCGCGAGCAACCCCAAGAAGGTCATCGAGACACTGGAGCTGCAGCTCATCAAGCTGCAGAACAAGAAGAACAAGACCCAGGAAGACCTCGAGGACATTGAGGCAATCAAGGTGGCGCTGAAGTACCTGGCCGGAATTACCATCTCAGCCCCTCCAGGAACCGGAAGCACCTTTACCCCCGGCAAGCGTGGATTTGTCCTGCCCTGACGCGACAACGAATGCCAAGAAAGTCATCGAGACTCTCGAGCTCGAGCTCATCCGCCTCCAGAACAAGAAGCACAAGAGCAAGGAGGATGTGGACGACATCGAAGCCATTAAGGCCGCCCTGAAGTACCTCGCCGGCATTACCAACATCTCCGCACCCCCCGGCACCGGCTCGACCTTCACCTTGGGCAAGCGCTATGTTAACCTCGACGCAGTCGGCACCTACGCCACTGTGTGCCCCAACCTCGAGGGCGCCGAGACCGCCCTGCAAGTCCTCATGCACAAGGACCACCCCACGGTCGAGGAGCGCACCATCATGCAGAAGCTCGCCGCCTTCCTTAAAGGCTGCGGCATCACCATCGTCAAGTCGCCCGACGGCACCTTCACCATCATCAAGCCCTCCGACAAGAAGAAGCGGAACACCGCCGCCCCGCAATTTGACCTTACCGGCCTGCAAGCCGCCTACGCCGCCCTCCTCAAAGCCGCCTCCGACGTCTCACCCTCCACGCCCTCCTTCGCAAACTGGCTCGCCCTCCAGCAGATCTCGGGCCTCCTCGAGATCTACGGCGCCGCGCCCGCCTCCCTCGCAGTCTCCTCTGCCTCTCACCCCAAACGCCAAACCGGCACAATCACCATCGGCCTCAAGACCTGCCAGCTCGCCGACGTGATGGGCCTGCGCGCGGCGCTCGCCGCCCTGCTGACCGCCTACGGCCCGCCCGCCACGGCGCCCGCCAACATCTTCCTCATCGAGCAGGTGCTGGTCTCGGCCATCCAGCTGTGCGGGCAGCCGGTCGCCGGGTGGACGACTATCATCCCCGGCACGCCCATTCCCGGCGGGCCCATGATCCCCGATCCTACCCAGCCCGGCGGGTGGCTCGTGCCCGATCCGACGGTGCCGGGCGGCGAGATGAAGCCTTCCACCAGGAAGACGCGGGCGGCGCCGGCGCCGGTGGGCGATCCGCAGGCGCTGCTGGAGGCGCTGAAGGTGCTGGAGCAGGCGTATGGGACGTACGGCAGCGGGAAGATCCCCGTGCCGGTGTGGCTAGTCATGGTGAACGTGGTGACGATTCTGCAGAGCATTCCGGGCGTGGTGGTGGAGGGGTGGCCGGTGCTGGGCCAGGGGAGCGTGGTGCTGACGCCGTCGACGTAGAGTTGGGCTGAGTAAGTGCTGATAAGGGGGAAGGCAAGAAGGCGTAAGGAGCTGCGAGTGGAGGAGAGGGACGAGAGGGAGATGGCACAGAGAAGATACGGATGGAGGAGGGCTCATCCCTGGCCGGGAGAGCAAAAACCCTTCTTCGCTTCACTCGTTCTTAATACGTTTTGTTGTTGCTCCTTGTTCATAACTCGTGTATCCTACCTCGCGCTTGCGAGTTTCTCCCAGAGTTTACAAAGGCTTGATTGACTTGACTTGACTTAAGCTGGTTTGATGTGAGATGAGTCGACCTGGATTCACTTCATCCCGACTGAACTGGAACGGTTATCGCTTGGAGGCACCAAAAAAGCTACTAGACAGACCATGACCATAACTGTCTTGTAAGAGGTCACTTAGCGAACTTTGTTGGACTGTTGACTAGATGCAATCACCGCAATGGAAACGGAGTAACAGGGAATGAAAAATTGAAGCTCCCCAGACTGCAAGCGTGAACAGCCAGAGACTACTCATCCTCTTCATCCTCCTCAAACCATTGATATCATCTCAACATGTTTTGATTCACGCTCTATTGTGGCTTTTCTTCATGCAACTATAAGCTGCAGCGGACCGCCCTACCGAGCGTCACCAACCCCCGAAGCCGAACGACATCTGGCCCTGGGTCCCTGGGTCCCGCATCAGGATCTGCAAGTTTGGTCAATCACTAGTAACGATTGCAAGGTTTTCTTATCAAGAGTTCCTGTATTAGTTTACTCCCATACTTTTATCGCCTCGTCTGTCGAGCCGCCCTTTTAAGGATGCCAGCATGCTTTACTAGTAGTGGGATAACTGAGGTCGTTAACAAGCCGCACAAGAAAAATCAAGCCCTGCCGCTCAATACGCGTAGTCTGAACACACTCATAGACCTCGACTCAGACCTCGGCATCCGCCAGGCGATCTCCTCTACCTGAAGCCCACGTATACCAAAGTGTTCTTGTGCAGGCCGGGTGTTTATTCGTATACTACGGCTCAAGCGAACACCCTCGGACTCGCAGTACAGCGAGTAGGATCCGGAACTAGATGAGAGGGTATGTTTGGCGTCGAGGTTCCTAGCCGGCATTCATCTTCTCGAACATACTTCTCTGCCGCGGTTATGTTGTTGAGTAAGCGCAGAGCCGGGGGGGCGGGGGGGCGCCGAAGTGGAAGGAGGTGAAGGTGACTACGGAGAGGATAGTGCCAGACGTGATCTTCCATCCTGCTGGATCCATGATGTAGCAGTTGAACGTCTCGGAATAGTGCGGTGACGGTAAGGATTTGTGGGCAGACCAACCATAGTAGGCATTGTAGGCGCTGTAGGAAGTTTGCTGGAAGAGATGGGGATCCCTGGGCGGGTCATGTGAGTTACAACATGTTAACGGTTGTGCCGCGTTTCCCAGTCTGACGGCACACAATTCACAGGCACATAGCGGCTGATGTTGACTTGAAATTGGGACGGTTTACCATGAGTCGTTGCGACTATATGCGATCTTCGTGGTTCGGTCTCTTTCGAGAAGCAGTGATCATGCTCTGGGATGTTTCTCTCACATTGTCCTTCTAGTTTCCTCTCCAAAACCGAGGTTCCTGCCACGGGTGCACCCGAGTGATAGTCCTTGGAACGTGCACATATGCACCCGAGTCTGCTAAGGCCCGAGATATGTCCCTCACCATGCTCCCGCTCCGCACACTCGGATCCGGGTCCGTCCTCCGGGTGCCCCACACCATACAACTTTCCGGGAACGCACAGACGTACGGGACATGCTCCCGGACGTCTCGAGTCATGGTCGGTGTCAGGTGGTGTTTGGTTACATCCGGGCGAAGAGGTTGGCAAAACTCCGCGGCACTCTCCCTTACCGTGATCCGTCTGGGCTTCTCACTACAGAAGACACTACAAGCAGGATCCTGTACGGGATGTCTTTGATCAGCTGCATGGAATACGAAGCAACTGAATTGCCGTCGAGTGCCGCAGCATTGCAGCGATGTCAAGGGTGCCTTTGTTTTCCGGACTGTTTCCACCGAAGACGACAGGTCCCTTGGTCATCGACGCGCGCTGCCGGATCTCTCCTCCGCGGCAGTCAGACATGTCAGAGACTGCAAGCTGGAAGCTTAGAGTTTCCCAGAGGTCCGTCCAAGCTCGCCGAGTGTGAAGCCGTCGTTTTGCCGTAACCAGCCAGACACGAGATTCCTCTCGGCATTGAAGGCGGACTTGTGAGTGGCTTCCTTGTTCCTCACCGCCAGATCGGAGACACTTTTCCCAACTCGAGGGGGCCACCCAATCAATCTGCGAGGACCACACAGGAGGACATGCGGTGCGGACCAGATATGCGGCCTGAGTATTCCGGTAATCTACCGAGATTGCAGGCTTCTGGAGTCTCGGAGGGGAGTCGATGATACGGAGCAGCCGTTGGACGGTGATGACCGCCCAAGAGCGCTAATGCGAGCACTTACAGAGGGGAGCACACGCATGGCATCGGCCCCACCCCGCAACGCCTGCCAGGATCGTGGGATCAACTGAATCATCCTGCCACCGGAAGGGGGGCGCGTTCAGGTAGCGCCGTGGATGGCTCCCAGGCACGGCTAGGCCGCCGCAACGGGGTGCCCATCAGCGTGTCATCGCGCCTTCCGAGGACTCACTAGCGCCTGGGTTTGATGGGGATCACTTTTCAGAAGCCAGAAGCCGAAAGCCTGCGTCATTGCGAGGGTGGCTGAGCCAATGAGGGCGCCCAGATGGCAAACTCGGGATCCCGATCCGCCTGGTGTGTGGTCAGCCCTGATCGAGTCCAGCCTTTGTCGCCCTCACCGTCATTGTGAGAAAGGAACCGTTCTCGTGGCCTCTCAGCTCGCTGGGCGCCGGGCGGCCCACAGCAACAAACTCTCACCAATTTCGAGGGTAAACAAAGGAGAGACACGAAACCGAGGGTTGCCGCATTCGCCTCTCTGATGACGAAGCACGAGACGGGAGAGAATCGAGGCAAACATCACTGCCTGGCATTTTGACGGGCGGGAAAACTGACCAACACCGCCGCCCAGTCCAGCATCCTTCGCAAGAAACAAGCCGATGACAAAAGAGGTGTGTGCATGTTTTGCATAGCCGTCCAGTCAGGTGGGAGGGAAGCAAGAGTCTGGATCCCTGCTCCAACCGCTGATTGGGCCCTGGGCCCTTTCACCCTTCTGGAAGGACCGTCAGGATCGCGAATCCGAAGGTTTACACCATGTTTCCATGCCCGAGATGGAGCCAGCTGAAAAGCAAGTCGCTTCCTTGCACATCGCATGAGAGATTAGCGAGGTTGGGCTGAGAAACGCGTGGAAGTGGAAGAAGCAACGCAAAAGCCGGAGGCAGAAGCAAGGAAGCAGCCAGGGACGGAAGCCCGCAAAAAAGGGGTTCGGAAAGACGCCAAGCCATGAAACCAGGGCCTAAGCGATGGAATATTAGGTGCACGGGCCAATTGCCTCTAATGCCTTGGCGATACCTTGGCGATCCCTCATCACTCACAAATAACTATCAACAGGCCAAGGAGAGCGATCAGCGAAGGCAGCCAAGGGGAGATGCAGAAGCCTACCGAAGGAAGAAGCAAAACAGTGCAACAACGTGAGCGACACGCAGTCACCCGCACACCCCTTCCCTATTCTACGCACCACCACCACCACCACCACCACTGGGCCATCCCAACGGCTGACCACTCAATCCATCCCCCTCCCCTTGTCCCTGCCTGTGTGCCCAATCAAACCGCTTTCTGCATGCAAGCCTCACTCTCTCAGTTTCTGGTTTGACTTGCAGCAGCATGCAGCAGCCAGTCCCACCCGTCCTCATCTGATTGGATGCACCAATCACCGCCGCCGAGGACACGAATGCACCGCTGCAACTTACCCATTCCGGATAAAGGCTGCGAAGACAGACAGGCAGGAAGGCAGGCAACACAGGGGAACTCGGAAACTCATCACGGTGACAGTCACAGGGAGCGAAATGAAGAGAAACAACAACCTCCCCTCCCGGCCCACTCACACTCGCGCTCACCCAAAAAAATTACGATTGTCCGCTCCTACCATGTGGGGACGTCCGTACCTTGGTTGGTTCAACAAAGGCAACTCGCCCGAAGTGAGAGACGCCCACCATCCCACACACACTGGGCAACCAAGCAGGCAGGCAGGCGGGCCAAAGCGAAAGTAAGGCTGCATTCATTTCATGCGCTGCACTGCATGCACGAGAGCAAAAGTAAGGCGACGTGGCGCGCTTGGTGTTGACCCAATCAGCGTGCTGCACCGACAACCCATGAAAATGTTTACGATGTGATGATGGCCTGAAAAAGAACCAAAATTGAGAAATTGAGAGATTGAGGGTTTGGCTGTTTTGGGATAGATGGAAGAGACGCCAACAAGTGAGAGACAAAGCCATTGAGGACAGCGACAGGGAGATGTTGAACAGGTGTTTGTTCTTATTTCGAGCAGGTCAAGAGATGTGATGCATGATCCTACTCCCTGGGTGATAGACAACAAGTCTTTACAGCAAGTTAACACCATGTGGAAACTTGGTCCCACAGCTCAACTTTTCTTTCATTGAGTCTGTCTGTCTACCGTCACCCCCCCTTTCCCACCTCCTTGCTGCCCCCAAACCACTCTCGCAGCCAGGCTAGGCAAGAAGGGAATCCAAAACGTAACAATATCTTGCGGCGCTTCGCATACAAGCGGGCTATTGACCCATGGGGTAATGTCTATCAACCTCCCTGCTCTCTCAGCAAGCAGCACATAGCATTGGTTCATCATGTCCCATCCCATTGATCATTTTTCCCCAACCTTTCCCAAGAACCACACAATAAGAGAGAAGAGGAACAGAAAGAACGAAAACGGCGGGGTATTAAAAGTAGAGAACAAGTTCCACAACAAGATAGCCAAACCATCCCCTCTGAATCCCTTGAGACTTGAACTCCTGTATTCCCATAACGAAAGCCCCATTCCCCTGCGCCAAACAATGCTGTCAACTCCATCCTGCTCCGTTCCCAACGAGACAAAAAGGAAAGAATTAAACGTAAAAAGAATACAGAACAATTTCAACGTGTGGGATAGGGAAGCTCCGGCATCCAGGGACTTTGGCGTATTGATGATCCTTTCGGCAGAGTCGATCGATCCTTGGATGTGGAAAACAGAACAGAAAATATCCTTTAGTACATTTGAAACCAGACTGGGTCCATTCTCCTTTTGGAGGAGACTGAGGCACCATGGTGCTAACGTTATTTGGGTGTCGGGCCTTGGGTTGCGTGGAGGAAAACTGGTGATGTCTCAAAACAGGCGATCCGGCCGGCCGGCTGGACGAGTATGTTTTTGACGTCGTTGGTTTGGTCCAGCCGCCAGAAGACAAAAGAGGAAGGGGAACGGCACTCCCATCCTTCCTGAAGGATAATTCATCCCGTGCCTTGGTAGCATCAAAACGTAAACAAAGCTGCGGCAGTGCGGTCAAGCACTACACACAGCCGTAAAAGAAGTGAGGCTAGTAGCAGCCCTGCATGTGGGCAAAAAGCGGAACCTGATGGTGGAACGGCACCGGGTGATGGAGCTGCGGCATGGGCATGGGCATGGGCATCGGCACGGGCGGCGTCGGCTGCGCATACCTCAGCATGTCCCAGACGTACTGCTGGAGCTGGAATTTGGGCGTGCAAACCGGCTGCACGGGATAGGCATGGCCGGAATAGACGGCTCCGTGGCAGCCACGGGATAAGGGTGCAGGTACTCCTGTGGTGGCTGGTGATGGTACGGCACCATCCTCGGTTCCTCCGGTTCGTAGATGGCCGGCTCTCCCATCGGCGCTTGCGCCTGCGGCGGCGGCGTCTTGGCCTCCGGAATGTCCTCCAGGAAGTCATCGTCATCCTCCAGGTCTTCGATGCTGGAGCAGCTCGAGGTAAGGGATCCTTCGTCGGACGAGCACGAGTCGCCATCCGATGATGCGGGGGAGAGGGGCACGTCGCAGTCGTACTCGTCGTCGTCCTTGATCGATTCCTCGCAAACGTAAGCGGTATTGTGTCCTGGCGAAGCAGGCTGCGGCGGCAGCTGGGCCGCCGGTTGTTCGGTAAACCTGGAGCAGGCAAGGATCCGAGCGCGCAGCTCGGGAAGTGTGATCCTCTGATCCGGGTTCCGAGTGAATATCCTTCCTAGGATGTTGTTCAGTTCGTCCGTCACTGGGAGGATGGTCTTCAGGAAGTCCTGGTTCTTGGTGTAGGCCCGGTACGTCGAGTCCTCATAGGATGCCTGCTTCCATGGGTTGCGTCCACATGTGAGGTTCACCAGGATGACTCCAAGGCTCCAAACATCATTTGGCGCGCAATAGTAAAACGGCCTTCCTGAAGAGTGATCCAGGCATTCTAGAGGTAAGGAAAAGAAGAGACAGTCAGTTGGGGGTCCAGGGCTGAGACGGAAACGGGCAGACGGCGTTCGCACCGAAGGCCGGAAAAGACTTCAAGAGAAAGAGAGGGTTGGGAGTTTCATGGAGAATGAAAACCTACCTGGCGACATGTAAAAAGTTGAGCCGCAGCCGTAGTCCTCGGATCGCTCAGATGAGGTAGCAAGGCCAAAGTCTGCCAGCTTGACAGTCTCCCCCATATCAGAGACAAGAATGTTCTCCGGCTTCAAGTCTCTGTGGTAAATGCCAAGGCTATGGCATGCTCCACGGCATCCAGGATCTGGAGGAAGACCTTCTTGGCAAGCTCATCCTTACCCACATACTGCCCGCGCTCGGTGATGTTGAAGAACAAATCACCCTCGGGACAATACTCCAGGACAACGTAGATGCAGTCCGGGAAGTCGATGATCTCAAATCGAGACCACATTGCGATGGGAAGACGCATGGTAATGTAGCCTGATCTCCCTGGTCTGGAAGGCAACCTGGCGGCGGTCCAGTGGCGTCCCGTCGGCGTTGAACTTGCTGAGGCACTTCACGGCATAGCGGACGTTCGTCTTGGTGTCGACGGCCGAGTAAACGACCCCGTAGGCGCCGGTGCCCACGATGCCCGTCAGCTGCAACGAGCCGGTGATGAACCTCCCTAACCTCTCCTCCGGCGTTTACCGGAGCGAAGCGGGGCAGACACGGCTGCTGGACGGCGAGATGCTGGTTCGGGATGGCGCACGGCTGGCCGAAAGCTGGTGATGCCGGTGGTGTGGGATATCCGTACACTGAAACATGCTGCATGATCCTGCCTTTACTCCTGACTTGACTCTCCTAACAGGCGAAGTGCGTTGAGGTGTGGAAGTTCCGGGCTCCAGTTGGAGCAAGTCCAGGTGGAGTTGGGGAGAGAAAAGAAAAGGAAACAGCACGAGAGGTGAAGGAAATGGATCCTTTGGTCAAGTCCCGGCTGGACGGTAATGTCCTCAAAAACCAAATGGCGGAATTTGGAATATCCTTTGTCCCCTCTGGGCTGGCCTTGGAATCTCCTGGGTTGGATCAGATGGGCGTCCGTGTCCGGGTTCGCAAACAAAGGTGACCTCGAGTGAACGAGTCAAGCCGGATCTGGGCCGTGGTGGGACGGTGGTTGGGTCTCAACGGCAGGAGGGGTTGATGGAGAGTCCACAGTTGGCCGGGGTGCGGTGAAAGGGGGCGACTGAGGGACAGACTCCCACGGCAACTGGCCCTAAAGAGAACCAGAGGCGACGTTGATAAGAAACTGAGGAAAAGGGTAGAGTTTAAGGAGTGTCGAGAAAAAAGGGGCGGTCGGCGGTAGGAGGGTGAGGCATGAGCGAGGCGGGCTGGAATGTTCGTTGATATGTGTCAACGACACTGACTGGCTCAGTCCGCCGCCCCGTTCTCATGAAGACCACATTTGAGTGCCTCCTTGGCCCTTGCCCCTTGCCCGCCTTCGAATTGCGCGGTTCGCCATCTGCGTGGCTTGATTGGCCCCGGAGGGCCCATGTCAGACAGCCCAGTCTTCGATGCGCCTCTTCATTGCCCAGCGGTGGCAGGGGTCCCTCACTGGTGGGTGAGTGTGTGTATACAAGTTGCCCCGACTGGCACAGGCCACGCCTCCTGGTCGTGGGACCCACGGAATGCAGTGCACCATCCTATTCTTATCTTGGGTGTGCGCGCTAGATCGGGAGGAGGATGGTGCGGTGGAAACGAAAGGTGTGCGCGGGCAGGGTCGCCTGCTGGGCTCTCATGCACAACGAGAGCAAGCTGTGATGAGTGGACAATGATGGGACTGGGCTGACACGATCCGCCCAGTCAGAATTGTCGTGTGTCACTGCCTCCTCGCTTGGATTTGCCCGAGCATCAGCTCATGCAAGTTTTGCTTTGGGCGCGCTCGGTGCACCTCCGTATGAGACAAACTTGCACACCCTCCTTCCTACTGGCCCCGCCCTGTTTGGCTGATAGCACTGTCATGTGGGGCGAGAGCGCGTGTGTCCTAATGGGCGCGGGGAGCCAGCAACCCCCGTGACATGCAAGTCTTTTTTGCTTTTTCGGGCGACGAAAGTTCTTGTTGGATCAGCGGGTTGCCGGAACTGGCGAAACGTGTCTCCTGACGAGCAAGCGGTTGCGAGCTGCTCCTCAGGGGGATGCTCTTCAGGGCACTCTTCGGGAATGACGACCGATGACGGGGAGGCGAAGTAGCGACAACCATGAGCACAAAGGCCCCGCTCCCGCTTGTCGCCCGGCTGACGACTCGCAGTCCCTGATGGTGTTCTTGTTCTGAGGCAGAACTGCCCGGGTCCGCCAGGAACTGCATGATTGGCTGCAAACCTCCACGGGTCTGGGAAAGGAGATTCTCAAACTCGCTCAGTGAGCCGTTTTGTTTCTGCAAATCAACAACCGCCGTCCCAGTGCATGACTTGTATGTGTCAGCAGCTGGTAGGAGGTCCCGACGCATTTCCGGGACACCTCAATGGGCGTTTGCAGCCTCCAGCCCACCAGAAAAAGGCGTCCCTTTGGAACAAGGCTCCTGGCGTGTACCGGGTATAAAGTGCTTCAGTCAGCAGTCCACCCCCACAAGGTGACGACGAGTCAGACGCTCAAAGCATGGAGATCTCGCGTTTGTGGAAGCCTCGTGTTGTTCAGCTTACAACTGACAGAGAGGGTCGCCGGGCAGCTGGCAGTTGACGGATGGCCAAGTCGGCCACGGGTCTCGGCAGACCGCCGCAGTGGGAGCACTAACTATGGAAGCAAGCTGGAGTTGAATGGCTGCGTGGACATCTTTCGGGCATCGTACTTGTCGACTGGGGTGGTAAAGTATGCTCAAGCCAGAAAGAGGTACGAGCAATTGACAGCGTTCGCGGGCTAGCGATCGCGATGGAATGTCAGGGCCGGGGTCAAGGATTGTTTCGGTTTCGTGACACAGACGGACACCAACCGACGCAACCACTTGCCACCTCCCTGCCTTGCTGTGAAGAAATCCTCACCAGGTTCCAATCTTGTTTTGCTGCCAGGCATGCTGTGCGATCGGAGTGGCTTCGCGCGCCAGGCTCAAACAGAAAGGAATGGCCGGCCTCGCATTGCATTGCAGGCTGCAGAACACACAATATCCAGGATGGTACAAGTTCCACAGCGCGGTTGTTGAGGGGAGGGAAGGCCAGGTTGCACTTTGTGCTCCACATGGCGTGCATTGGCCGCTTGAGGTGGATATCGATATTAATGGGGTTGTTCTGACCGGAGCCTGGCAGGTGGTGGGGCGTGCCCTCACTATTGCCAGATCATCGCTCCACACCGTGTCAATATTAAGTCTCTCATCCGAGTTTCATTTGGTTGATTTGATAGTTCAAGTCTTAGTGAGTGACCACTCAACGTATCTCTCAAATCAGCGCTTAAAGAAAAGGAAATGAAAGAAAAAAGGAAAATAAAAATGAAAAAATGAAAAATTTAAAAAAAAGAGAGAGATAGAGTGAGAGAGAGGAGTGAAATTGAAATATGGAGAGGGAAAAAAAGTATCTATAACCCTAGTTCGTCGAAGGAACGTGAACCATGATGCTGAAAATGAAAACAAGAAGGAAAATGTGACACACACCTCGAACAGCATTCTAAAGATGTTAAGCAAATTCACCGATCCAAGTGCAGCTTCTCCATCAACGTGAATATCTCACTTCGGACTCGATAATTGCCTGCACCCCCGAATTTAGTCAGAGTCGTTCTTCGTTCTCAGTTCCCGATGATGTAGTGGCCGAGTGAGACTAAACGAAATAGAAACGTTAAATTGTTCCACCCTGTGTGGGCTTCCCAGGATTCGGCTAGCGGCAGTTGCCCACGGTGTCCTCTGCCTTTTGCGGCCGCGCACTCCGGCCCGCGGTTAGCATTTGCTCGGGCAATCCAGAACCTCCCTAGGCAAGCTAGATCCCTGAGGTCCAGTGGGTCGGCTGGCCTTGACATCGGGCCACCACATCATCACCAGCGGCTAACTGAGAAGGCCACGATCAGTCAGATCTGGGCCGCGCTGGCCACTCGCAGGGAGCTCTTGGCGGACTCCTTTTTGGTTGGCCCGTCGCATCGTGGTCCTGATGTCAGTGATCATCTCACATTGGAAACTCCTGGGCAGTATACCCGTCCTGCCTTCCAAGAGGCTGGTCCCAAAGGTCGAGAAGCGACTGCGTGATTCAGAAGAACGGCGATCAGAGCATATATCACGCGCACGGCGACGTCAACGATGCCGCCGGGCACAGTCGTCATGACTTTTGACACGTTCCGAAGGGTCGACAACCAACGGCCGGCCATGCCGTTGGTACCATAACTCCGGAATGTTGTCTGGCCGAAGCTCTTCTCGACCGCCACGGAGTTGTTTGTGTGTATCTGTGCTATGAAAGGATACACCATTTTTCCCCAGCCTTGCTGCCAGCAGGTGGCTGAATGTTTTCTTGTCCGGCCGCAGATATGCACAGACAATGCACACAACAAAGGCGCTAGCAGCTGCCCAACCGCCGCCACCAAAACTGCAGGGTAGCAATGGGCGACTCGCGGGCACCCGAGCCTCCGCTCGCCAGCAAATGCTAGACGACGACAGGCATGTTTCATAATCTGCAGATCACCAGCATCCAGCCGCTGAGGACCGC
Source organism: Achaetomiella virescens (assembly GCA_031001845.1). NCBI lineage: Eukaryota > Fungi > Ascomycota > Sordariomycetes > Sordariales > Chaetomiaceae > Achaetomiella > Achaetomiella virescens. Next base: position 25,035 of record JARNGD010000060.1, read on the forward strand.
CTCCCGCAGACGCTCCTCAAACGCTTGAGCATCGGACAGGCTTTTAGTGGGACCCATCGATGCAGCACCTCCAGCAAAGATCAGACGGACCAGGTCGGCGTTTGAAGCGTTATTGCGCGGCCGTCGATCTTAATGACGACCCTTGACCCCCTAGTTGGTCCGGGCGGGTTTGAGGGGCTTCGTCTCAGGGTGCATGAGGCAGAAAGCTCGAGGCTGGTTCGAGAAATTGTGACAAAATGGAAACCTGCCAAGCGAGCATGAGTCGCTCACACCAGGCCATCAAATGGCGTGTTAACTAGCGAACTGCTGCTGCTAACTGTACGGAGGAGCCGGTCGAACCACCAGTATCGAGACGGGCCCATGACAGCAAACATGCAGTCGCTTCCCCTCTTCTGCAGGGGCTCATGAATTGGTGCAGATGAACGATCTTCAGCCCACTGCTCCTTGAGAACTAGTGGATGGAGCAAAATTCATGAGGAGTGGCGCCTGACGAAGTTCATCATCGCTGCACCGCCTGTCCCTCTGAGCCCGGAGATGTGGATCCCAGCATCACACGGACCGGCATGGGCCTCCGCGGAAGACCGGAAGTGGGGCCGCTTCCGAGCCCCCGGCTCTGCCCGATGGCGCCGGAGGGCTGTGGTTCGGCTCGGCGATCATGATGCAAAAAAGTGCCCATGAAATCCCGCAGCTCTCAGTCTCTGCTTCATTGGGCCAGATGCGGTGGTTCACTCGCAACGTCACCATTCTGAAAGCTCGACTCATTCATCCACTTGCCGCCATCGATGATCGCCATGGATGATTTTGGTGCCACCTGATGGTCTTCTGCATTACGGGTTCGTATCCTCCTCGGACTCGCCGTGCCACAGGCAGATGTAGCACAACACAACAGACCTGGCTTGCGTGTTTGAAGCGAGCAACTGCCTGTCGGTGAAGCAGTACGCGATGTTCAACATGAAACCGAGTCTTGTTTGCGTCATCACGGTCTTGCCGGCATCAGAAAGGGTCAGCACGCCGAAGCCCGTGATACAAATGCATAAACAGCTAGATACTCGGCGCTCTTGTGCATAGAAGCTACGAGAACTCGGCACATTACAACGTCCCTAATTACCTCCACCCTGTAAACTCGACGTCAAGTTCCCTCATCAACCACCTGAGTTCTCCACTACAGAGAGCAACCTTATTTCGACCTCAGCATTGCAAATCTTGCATGGTCTATTCTCCGACTGCTGTATGCTTAGTATGACGGCCCGTGAGGTCATCACGTTGCTTACTATATGTGCCTGTGTGCTCTTCCTCTGGGAGCGTGAACTCTTCTCCTGCCATCTCATTTCGCCTGATAGCGCAACTCCTCACGAACTCGTCTGCCTTGCGCCTGATACAGATCCACGAGACAGCCCTGCATTCATTTCCCACACTGAAACGCGCAAGACTGCCACTGCAGTTCCCAACCGATGTCAAGCCCGATCTCAACCCGAACATTACCGTTGGACGGCGAAAACCGGCACAACACCACACACACAACATACGTCACAACGCACCCGAGCCAACAATCCCGCTCTGAAGACTCAAATACACACCCATCCAGTCTCCGGGGCACCTGCCGCGGCACAGCCCAACGCACCTCACCATAACCGCCGATCCGACGAAAACAAACCGCCCCCAGCAGCACCAAGAAAAAGCCAACCGCGGCTTACCGACCACTGGATCTGAGCAGTTTCAGCCCTGCCGCATCCAATGGAAACACACCATCGGACACCGTAGCATCGGGAAACACACAGCAGCCGGCTGCCGGCATTGTAGTAACAGAGACAAAGATTGGGCGGGTGCAAGGCGTCTCGGTGTTGATGCCGGGATGCATGGGTGGCGCGATGTTTGGGGTGTTTGCTGGCTATCGTACAACACAAGCATGCAGACACAACGGTACCACGATGGTTGGTGCATGATGATGCACCACGCCTGGAATGGATCCCGCGGGGTTGGACGGCTGGTGAGACGGTTAGACGGCGAGATACGTATGGTGGTGGGGGTAGGAGGAGGTACGGCCGGGTAGCTGCGTGTAGGTGGCTGTTTGAGTGTTTTTTGTTGTCCGGTTGGGGAGGCTGGCTGGGTGAGCTGCAGGGAGAGGTGGGCGTAGTGCGGTGGCTGTGTCAGTTGCCGCCGGGCGGTGTTTGCTGTTTCTTTCTTCATGGAGGTTCGAGGCATCTGATCTATCTGATCGGGGCGGAAGATGCTGTGACACAACCCGTCCGACCCGGCATGGTTTCATTCCCAACTCACCGTCCAGTCATTGCCTCTGCCCGGTGTGAGGGGCACAGCATTGTAAGACGCGTAAACGGGACGAGGCCAGCCTGCGGTGCTACGCCGCTGGCTGTTCATCAGTGCCACGGTCCTCGGAAAAGGTTGGTTTCGAGCTGGGGTTTGCTGGAGGCTAGAAGTCGGGGTCATTAACCTGTGACCACAGCCATCTGATTTACGTGTTGGCCATGTTTCGAGACCGGTGGTGCCGTCGGGATTGAGGTATATCATAGCAACACTCCTCACACAGCTGTGGAGGTGGCGCAGTGCGGCAAGTTTGCGGACGTCTTGCTTCTATGCTGACCAACGCCTTTGCTTAACCAGGTTGTGCCTCGTGAGCCACCAAGGAGCGTAAATCCAGCGGCTAGCTGGTTGGAATCAGTCGTTCCCCATGCTAATGTTGTCATGTTTGGTACAGCCTCCATCCAACATGGGTTCCTTGGGCACTCGCCTGTGGCATCCCACGAGAGATGTTAGAGCCATTACAGTTCCTTACTCACCTCCATAGCTTGTTGGATTTGAGTGCATCAGACTGGTAGACACAATGGCGGTTTTCATGAGTCAGTAACAAGATTCTATTCTCCTACTTATCGGTGAAATAAGATGCTGCCGGCCTAGTGATATATTGCTGCCAGTGAATTTAATCTTCTCATCGAGGTGGTGCAGAAGAGAACTGGGAAAGCAGAAAATGGGCAAAAGATTGGGTAAACTATCGGTAGGCGGAAGCGAAATATCCCAAGGATACCGTGAGAGGGGAATGAAAGCTGAACTTCCGAGCCAATGAAGTAAAGATACTTGAAGTACGAGATGAAAACAAAAGAAGATGATGATGATGAGGAAGAGATGAAGAAGATGAAGAAGATGAAGAAGATGAAGAAGATGAAGAAGATGAAGAAGATGAAGAAGATGAAGAAGATGAAGAAGATGAAGAAGATGAAGAAAATGAAGAAGATGAAGAAGATGAAGAAGATGAAGAAGATGAAGAAAAAGAAGGGAAAAAACAGCAGCCTCTGCCATCCATACTTGGAGGTGGCCCCGAGTTACACTTGGGAGAATCACAAGCCTATCACAAGCCTACTACGAGCAACCATGCATCAGGTGCGGCAGTAGGACAGTGCAGCGCCCCCTTCCACTATATCGTATGACCTCTTACAGTCCGTCTCCAAGCTGAGAAGTGAATAGAACATCACTGCCTATCCAATTTCATGTATCGAGCTGTGATCAAGGCCGTACTGGTAGATGAAAAGCTGCTGTAAGGGACGGAAGACTGAGAAACCGAGAGATTGTCTCACAAAGCACGATCGTAGTTAGGAGTCCGTGTTTTTCTGTTCATGAACATATCCAGTAGATCAATGATCCAAGAAAATCTAACAAATACCCAGGTCGTGGGGACATGGCATCATACAATATGATCTCAACCCATAAGCCGAATCACCAACTCTGCTTACACGGAAGTAGGTACTGCACGGACAGTTCAGACAATTGGTAGAAGAGAGGCATACGCCGCATCCTGTCATCGGCCTCGTGCATCACCACTGCCTATGGTTATCATGTGACAGGATGCGTGAAACTCCATCTTCTTGCAAACACCGTGGTGGATTCTGACGAGAATAACCGGTACATGTTTTGATCAAGCGATCAATAGAAAAGTGGAAGGCATTTGCGACAGACGCAGGCACATGCAGGTGATAAATCAAGCATGGCCTTACACATGATACTACTAAGTAGATAGCACGGATCTCAAAGCAACCCTGCACCGCATGGCGAGTCCTCACGATTACTACATGAACACTTGTATGCATATAGTATCACCGGACCGGCCACCATCACATACGTAGTAAACGATTCCACTATTAAATGGTAACCAACTTGTACTCTATGCCACTCGGTCTCACCGATTTCCCACCAAAGCCCCGTCTCTAATTTAAATACCTCCCATCATCTGCCCAGCCCGCCCGCCCATCACGAATCACAAGATTTGGTCATCCCGATATAGCCGGTTCCCACAGCGTCCGCCAGACCCGTGGTCCAGACCAACCCAATACCTGCTCATGTACTGGATGGTGATGTCGTATGCCGGGGGCTTGCGCACGTGCTGGAGATTTGCATCCGCAAGACTCTGAGCATCCGTAACAGCCAGGCAACGCCCTTGAGAAAGAGCACCAACACTCGCACAACCCGCCAAGCCGTCATTCGAAAATATCTTCCTCTGTTTCCTGAACTGCTCGGCCTCATCCTTCCACAATGCCCAGTCATCAGGACAAGCCCTCCCCTTTCCTTCCCTTAACCCGAACCGTTCAACACCCCTTCACAACCCACATCCCCTCCCTCTCCTTTCCTCTCACCGAACTCACCGCCCAAGCCTCCCCGTAAAAGTGAAAAACGGATGCCTCAACGCTTCGGCCGGCGTAATCCTCTTATCGGGATTAAGTGTGAGACATCTCTCCAGCAAATCCACAAAATGGTTCAATTCCCTCGATTCTGCGTCACTCATTCCCTGGGATGCGGCCAGCAGGCGGGTGCGCAAGTCGCGGGTTGGTTTGATGGTTGCTAGGGTTCGGACGCTTGTCTGTTACGTTGCATGTCAGTGACTGTGCAGGTGGGGAAGGATACGGAATCAGGGAGGTATTGGGATGGTAGGGGTGAATGAGGAATAGAGGCGGGACAGGAAAGTGTTGCTGCCAGGCATGATGGTGTGATCATGGGTTGCTGTAACCCAACGATAACTAGGCCGCGATAGTGAAGCTCCGCAAGCCGCCGAGCGTTGAAGGTTCAGTGCTCAACAGTGACATGGCCGCGGAGCTGGATTCGACCCTGTCGCCAACCGTCCGCCCCCAAAACGAAGCGGAATCGAAACGTCCGAATGACAAAGGGCCATCGAGGGCTACGACCGAAGGATGTACGCTGAAGCCACAAAAAACAGAAAAAAAAAAAAAAAAAACCCGTCACTCACCTTCCCCAAGATCTTATCCATCTCCACACTAATAAAATTCCCCAACTCGTCAAAGTGATTCACCGCCAACTCGCCGCGGCGGTACAGCTTGGCGCTCAGCTTGCCGCGGATCTCCATTATGTTTTTGAGCATATGGTTGTTGTTCTCGCCCGTGAAGAGGATCTTGCCTGTGTACAGCTCGTACAGCGTGCAGCCGATGGACCACATGTCGACGGCATAGTCGAAGGGCACGCCAGGATGATCTCGGGGCGCGGTAGAATCTGCTGACGAGGTACGGCATAGGCTCGTTGGCGGCAGCGGTGGCGGCGTCGGAGCGGTCGATGGCCGTGCCGAGATCGCAGATCTTGAGCATGTTGCGTGCTTCGTTGACCTTGAGGTGGTTAGTTGCTATTGCGTCCTTGGGCAAGGGGGGTGCATACCAGGATGTTGTCGGGCTTCAGATCAGCATGGATGATGCTGCATTTCCGCATGTGGCCGAGCGCCAGGAAAATCTGGTAGGCGTATGCCCGCGTCGCCTTCAGGTTGATGCCGACGTTGTTGCCAAACTTCTTGAGAACCTCGCGGAGGTTCATGCTCAGGTTTTCAAACGCCATGCACAGATGGCCCTTGTACTCGAACGACCGCTCAAACCTGACGATGTGCTTCTTGTCTTCCGGATCGGCGTCGTTAAGCTTCTGAAGAATGGCAATCTCGGTGAAGCCACCTTTCCGCAGAGCGTCGTTGTTCCGCATGATCTTGATGGCCACAACCTTCTTGGTCGTGAGATCAACGGCGCGAGCGACTCCTGAGAACATACCCCGGCCCAGGGTTGTCGAGATCTGATAGCGCCCGTCCAGTATCTCGCCGGGCCGGATCTTGTAGTAGCCCTCTTTGTCGACCGCCTCTAGAATACCGCCCCACCAGTCTGGGCCTTGGCTTCGCCGTCAGGTTTGGCAGGCGCAGGAGCTGCGAACTTGTCGGCAAAGTCGTCTGCAAACATGTCGAAATCGTCGTCATCGTCGTCCTTCTTCTCGGCTTTCTCGTCCTCCTTCTCCACAGAAGGCATAACGGTCTCGTCCTGGACGTACCGTGGTTCACCGTGAAGACCGACATTGCCATGACGCATCTCATCGCGGCGCTCGTCTTCTTTCATGTCGACGGTGGGGTCGTAGTCGGCAGCCGAGGGACCATCCTCCAAGTCTTTGGTGTCCCCATGGGCGTTGATGAGTGACTGGTCATCAGCAAAGTTCAACAGGCCGGGAGACAAGGCTTCTTGGATTTTTCCAGGGGTCATGGCAGGTGACGAAGGGTCGTCTGCGTTGGTTAGCCAGAATGTTTTTGAAATAGAAACAGGGGGGAACGTACTAGACTGTGGGGTCTCAGCGTCGGCTTTCTGGAGACCGGGGGTGCTGTAACGAGTAGAACGGGTGTGGATGCAAGCCTGTCACCAACCTGCAGCCCTGAATAGCGGGGCTCGCCGCGCCCATCCTCGCTGGAGAGCTGCCTGTCTCGCACGCCGACGACGCTCGATTTCAGCCTGGACAGCAGCCTCCTCGTCCATTGCCGTCTCCGGATCCCAGTCCATACTAGGCTCAGGGTCCTTTTCAGGTGCGCTAGGAGCCGAATGTTAGCGCGGTCGAGCATAGAAACATGGCGGGCTTACCTGGTCTGTGAGATGGCAAGATCATGGATGCCTCGCTCAACCGTAGCACCTTTATCAGTTTTAGCATCTCGCTTGGAACCATCGGGAGTCTCTGCTGGAGTGGTCCGCTGCGATACGGAGCCATCCTGCGAGGGTCTCTCGGCTTGGGCACTGTACTTGTCTTCCGTTGACTTCATGTCACCCCTGTATCGGCCGTCCTGTCGCAGCCCTCTGTCCGCTCGGCCACGAGGTGACCGGCTGCGGGTGCGAGGGCGCTTGTCGGGATAGCCATCGTTCCCACGATCGCGGTCGTAGCCGCGATCGTAGCCGTTGGCACGAGGGCCCCTGGGGCGGGGTGGTGGGGCTCCTCGACCACCGTAGTAGTAATCGCTTGGACGGTCCGATCCGCGCGAGGAGGGCCGGTCTAAGTCGCGGTAGCCTCGGCGATCATCGCGGGAGCTACCCTCATAGTGGACGCGGAACTGGCGGGTGTCGCGGCGGTCGCGGTGGTCATCATGGGAGCGCTTCCAGCCGCGCGGGGAGCGGCTGCGTCGGCGGGGGCCGCCGGGGGAATTCTTGGATGGCAAGTCGCCCTCAGGGGTGCGCGATGCGAATCTGCCTCGATGTCTGCCGGTTCGGTCAACATCACCGTTTTGTTCAGAGCGAGGCAGGGGAGTTGCCTCTACGATTTCCCCTTCATCCGAGCTGAAATCTCGAGACGCCATTGTACCGACCACCGAGTGCAACTTCCTCCTGCCTTATTTCTGTCCTTCGGCAACCAAACAATGTTCTTTGATGATGGATGCGCGTCCTGTCTGGAGCGCAAGTGGTGTCAGCGATGCTTCGTCCGAGAAGAATGTGGGAGCTGAGCCGGACCAGTCGAGCTTCCAGGCGCAGAACGAGATTGTGAAGCAAGCCAACGGCGAGCCTAGGTATCGTCGTATTTGAATGATGGTGATGGTTGGTAGTGGTGTGATGTCCTGTCCTTGGGCAGAACGGTAATGACGGCGGGAGCTCATTGACGTTGGGGCGCTGGATGTGACACGGCAAGCCGAGCCCTGCTAGGCAGCTGGTGGTGGATAGACCCGGTGTTTTGCCGGTTCACCGCCCTGCATCCGGCGGCTGTTCTGGCCCCCTTTCAGACGGATTTTATCCCCTGTCACCGCGCTGAGTGGGCGGCTGCCTGTGACAACCCAACCCGACGAAATTTTGATTTGAACAGAGGCTTCGGTCAAAGGAAATCGATTCAGGTTCTTGAATCTTGTGGATTTTTAACGACAAAAATGGGCGGTCAGAGCAGAGAAGGCATGTTTCCACCCCTTCCTGTTCGCTTTCGGCCCTGACTGACACTCGATTGCGATGCGACAGGCGGCAAGGCCAAGCCCCTCAAGGTGCGCAAAGCCCGATGATCCAACCCGTCGCTAGTCACAACACCACCACGGCCATTACTAACAACCGATTCGAACCAAATAGGCCGCCAAGAAGGCCAACAAGGAGCTCGATGACGAGGATAAGGCCTTCCTTGAGAAGCAGCGTGCCTATGAGAAGGCCAAGAAAGAGCTCGCGGCCAAGGCCAGCGGCAAGGGTCCTCTGGTGAGTTCCATTCCTTCTTCTCCTGCTAGTGAAGTCACAGCTAACCTCTATCGTGACAGAACACTGGCGCTCAGGTATGCATAATTCCACCCCTCCTCCCCCCCTTTCCCTCCTTCCTTTTCCCTCTTCCCCCTCCAGGGGGGATCACCACCATTCTAACATACAGCGTAGGGCATAAAGAAGTCTGGCAAGAAATAGATGCACTCCCAGGAAGCGGAGCATTGCGTTGTGGTGCAAGGTCAAGGTTGGAGTACTTTTGGGCGCAAAGGGGCACAGCCTGGCGCAGGATGACATCTTTGCTAGGACACGACCTATATCACGAGAACATGAGCCACGTTTTCTCCGCCTTCGTGTCCTTCCCTTCCGTTGCAGACATCTGGAAGTATTGCAAGCCCGCGCCGAACCCCAGCGATTCGAGGACAGGTTGAATCCCTGGACTGGGACGAGGGAACGCTGCATGGCAAGGCCCCTTGAGCGGGCGCCATGGTCCAAGTGGGCAAGCAATTCCGTTGCAAGAAGCACGTCGAAATCGAGAACGCTTAATTGCAAACGCCATGCAAGCCCAGATCTGCCTACTCATACACCAACCTTTTCCCTAGCCACCCTCTTGGTATCAGAATATTATTACCACCCCAAGTTCACTCTCCCCACATACCCCTCCCCGCTCAAATCGACCACCAAAGCTGCAGTACTCCCTTCGCATACTCGACAATCTCCTCTCCTCCGAGCTTGCTATCCCCATACACCCGATCCACAAACGAAATCGGCACCTCCCCAATGCTGTACCCCTTCGCCTTGGCCGTCACCGCCAGCGCCATCTGCATCGTAAACCCACGCGCATCGGTGCTCTCAAACAACTTCTCCAGCACGCTCCGCTTGTACAGCCTAAAACTCCCGTCAAATCGCTCACGCCCGGTCTCAGCACCGTATCCGCAAAGATGTTCGCCCCCTTGCTCGTCAACTTGCGCTTCAGATCCCACCCGTACACGCCACCATCCCCGGCGTACCGCGTGCCGGTGACGATGTCGTAGTCGTGCGCGCGCTGCTTGGCGATCATCTGCGGGATGAACTTGGGGTGGTGGCTGAAGTCGGCGTCCATGATGATGATGTAGTTGCCCTTGGCGAACTGCAGGCCGTGCACGTAGGCGGTGCCCAGCCCCAGCTTGCCCTGCGGGTTTGCAGTTGGACGTGGGGGGAGTAGGCCTTGACGAGCTGCTTGGCGACGTCCTGCGTGCCGTCGGGCGAGCCGTCGTCGACGATGACGAGTTCCCAGTCGAGGTTGCTGGACAAGCACAAATGTCAGTTGGAGGAGACGAATTAGGGGGAAGAGGAGGGGAGGCGGGCATGGGCGACGCACTTCTCGGTAAAGGTGCGGTTCAGCAGCCACGTGATGATGGGCAGGTTCTGGCGCTCGTTGTAGGTCGGCAGGATCACCGAGTAGGTGTCCTTGTCGGCAGACGGCTTTGCTGGCGCCATTGTGTATTTTTCTGGTGGCAATGGGTTGACGTCGTGGTGGTGGCGGCGGTGGTGGTGGTGTGTGATGGTGATGGGAGATTGAAAGCTCCAAGCTCCTGAGGTGGCCAGTCTGGCCCGACCGACGCGACTCGAGTTGCGCTTGCAGGGTCCCCTTAATGGGCGCGCTACTGCGCTTGCTGGGGTCATTCTTGGCATCAAACCCGCGACCGGCCCCCTGCCAAGAGTTCCCAGCTCAGCGGCCAACAACCAAACAACAGCAAAACGACGGGACGGTGATCTCGAAACCTGAAAGGGGAAAGAAACCACAAGTTCATGAAGAATATCTACGGCACATGTATGCCCGCTGACTTCGGGCAGATTTGCTCTGCCGCTTTCTGAGGCCTTGCACCGTGACTGCATGGGCAGAATAGCAGAGGAAGACGATGAACAACAACACGAACACACCAGAAGGCGGAAGCGAACACGGTAATTAACCCCAGTATATACAAAATTGTTTCTGCTTCACCTCCAGCACACACCATCAAGGTATCTATCTACCGTCCCGGACAAAACCCTCACACAGGCGGCAGCGAGTTGGTTTGCTGCTGCGTCGTCGCCGGCGTCAACGCCCCCCCAGACTGCGCCTTGGACTTGGACTCGGTACGCCCAAACGTCGAAGCCCGGCCGGCGCTCAGCCAGCTCTTCAAGTGGCCCAAGCCCATGCTCTTGTAGAACTTCTTCGCGCCCCCTCGCCCTGCGACCACGTGCCCTGCACCACCTTGTGGTCATCCAGGATATCCAGCCGCCGCTTCGTGTACTTCCACGCCTCGATGCCCACCACATACACAATCGTCATGCCAATCACAACCCCCCACTCCCAGCTGATGGCCGTGTGCTTGAACACGTCCCGGTTGAGGTAGGGAATGTACACCGTGGGGAAGACACTGACCGCGCCAATGACCACAGCCCAGAAGAGAAAGCTGTTTTCGTACACATCCTTGAAGAAGGGAAACCGCGCGGTATCGTCCGGATTGAGGCGGAACATGGACCGGCGGATATCCTTGAACTCCCACGCGCTGATCAGGATCAGCCAAGTCAGCTCGGCAAACACGGCCGCGCGCGCCCGGAACACGGCCGTGCAAGACTCCGAATACACGCGGTTGCAGTCGTGGCCGAGGTGGCCGCCATATCGCCCGTAGACGACGATGACAAAGGTCATCAGCGTGCAGATGCCCATCAACAGCCCGTACACCATCATGTCGGCGAGGATCTGGTTCGTGAAGACGCCGCGGCGCTTGTCGTGCGGGGGTTTTCGCATGACCTCGGCGCTGGCCTTCTCGCGGCCGAGGCCGAAGGCCGGGAAGGAGGACGTGACCATGTTGATCCAGAGGATCTCGAGCGGGGAGATGGGGAAGACGGAGAAGCCGGTGTCGTCCTGGAAGCCGAGGCCTGCGATGAGCAGGATGACCTCGCCGACGTTGCTGCTGAGAAGGTGGAGGACGAACTTCTGGATGTTCTCGAACATGCGCCGCCCTTCTTTGATGGCGGCTACGATGCTGTTGAACTTGTCGTCTGTGAGAACGATCTTGGCTGCCGACTTGGCCACGTCGCTGCCGGACCCCATGGCGATGCCGACGTCGGCCCGGCTGAGCGAGGGCGCGTCGTTGACGCCGTCGCCCGTCATCGCCTGAATGCGTTCCGCCGCCGGAGCGCCTCCACCATGCGCGACTTGGTCTCGGGCGCACACCGCGCGATGACTAGGGGCAGCTCCTCCAGCGCGTCGATCTCGGCCTCGCTCATCTTGTCGAAGTCGGTCGCCTTCATGACGACTGTGTTGGCCACGCCGGAGGGTAGGACGCCCATATTGCTGGGGATGATGCCCACCTCCTTGGCGATGGCCTTGGCCGTCTCTGGGTGATCGCCCGTGAGCATGTGCACCTTAATGCCGGCTTTGGAACACTCGTAGATGGACGGGGAAGTCTCCCGGCGCGGCGGGTCGTAGATGCCCGCCAGCCCGAGCAGGATGAGGTCCTTCTCGACCGCCTTGCGAGCCACATCCTCGTTCTTCTCGCCGTCGGCCGAGTGATCAACACCGTCATTCCGGCTAGCCTCATACTTCCCCTCCCACGGCCGATACGCCACGGCTAAAACGCGCTGCCCCAGCGCCGCAAACTCCGTCATCTGTTTGAGGATCCTCTCCTTCACCTCCTCCGTCACATTCTCTCTCCCCTCGCCCATCCCGACGTAAGCACACAGATCCAACACCCGCTCTACTGCCCCCTTGGTGAAAACAACGCTCCCGCCTGCCTCCAATCCGCCCTGCGTAAAACCCTCAGGCACATCATACACCACGCTCATCCTCTTAATCGAGGAATCAAACGGGAACTCGGCCACCTGCCTCCACCCCTCAGCGGCTTCGACCGCCTTCTTGCCGCGGTCATACCGGTGCGCAAACACCTGCAGCGCAATCTCGGTCGGCTCGCCCGTCGTCTTCCAAACGCCTTCGTTCTCGTCGTGCAGCACCGTGGCCAGATTGCACAGCGCGGCAGACAGGAGGAACATTCTCAGTTCCGGCGTCAGCTCCGCGATCTTGGGCTTCTGTTGGGATGAAGTGGGGTTCAGTTTCTCGTCCGGGACGCCGTCAAACTTGATGGCCTGGGTGGTGCGCTCCTCGTCAAAGTCGCGTTTCTTTTCTTCGGGAGGGGGGGCTGGTCAGTGACGGTGCCTTTGTAGGGATCGTTGGGGTCGGTTGAGCCGGAGACCGTGAGGATGCTGGAGGGCGGGAGGAAGACCTTCTTGACGATCATGGCGCCCTGGGTGAGGGTACCCGTCTTGTCGGAGCAGATGTTGGTTACGCCGCCGAGGGCTTCGAGGGCGGAGAGGTCGCTTTACGAGCGTCAGTCGACATTGTTCGTGTAGAAGGAAGAAGGAGGGAGGACTCACCGAACGACCACATTGGCCTTCCTCATGACCGTCGTGGCCACGACCATCGAAATCGTCAACACCGCCACCAAGCTCTCGGGAATGATCGCGATGCCCGTCGAAATGGCATAGATAACCACCTCCTTCGGAAGCGGACTCACAAACTTATTCACCCCAAACACCACCACTGCCAGCAGCAGCGCGCACAGAAACAACAAATACGCCAGCTTCGCCAGCTTGATCTGCAGCGGCGTGCCCTCGGTCAAGCCCAAGAACTTGCCCAGAAAGTCATACACCCGCCTCACACCCCCTTGATCGGCGCCGCCTTGCCGTACTTTCTCCAGTTCATCGACCTGCCCGCTTTCCGATGCTTCTTATTCGTCGAGGCCGCAATTTTCCCAACCTCGGTCTGCATCCCCGTGGCGACCACGATACCCCGGCCCCGGCCCTTGCGCACGGTGGTGGTCGCGTAGGCCATATTGACGCGGTCTGCGATGCCGACCTCGTGCTCGTCGACCGCGGCCTTCTCAGTGCCGGGAACGAGGATGTCGGCGGCGGTCTGCTTCTCGACGGGAATGGCTTCGCCAGTGAGGGAGGACTCGTCGCAGGTCAGGTTCATGGCTTCGAAGAGTCGCAGATCAGCCGGGACGGTGTCGCCCATCTTGAGGAGGACGATGTCGCCCGGGATTACTTGGGCGCTTTGTATGGGCGTTAGCGGGTGTATGTGAGAGGGAAGGATGGGGTGCTTTGGAAGGAAGGGAAGGAGAAAGCGGAAGGGATGCTCACTTGGGAATGACGACAGTTTTGCCGTCACGGAGGACACTCGCGCTGGGCGAGGACAGCGCGCGGAGAGCGTCCATCTTCTTCTCGGCGCCGTACTCCTGGTAGAAGCCGATCGAGACGTTGAGCACGATGACGGCGGCCAGCACGCCGCCCTCGATGTAGTCGGACACGCCAAAGCTCAGGGCCATGGCAAAGAAGAGAACCTACTTACGTATCAGCTTGTGTATGGGCTAAGACTGAGGAGAGTTGAATGTAATACGCACCAGGATCATGGCATTGCAGAGCTGCCGAATAAAAATAGTATACCAAGCGATACTGCCGCCCACGTCCAGCTCGTTGGGAGGATACTTCTGCTGCAGTTCAGCAGCCCGGGAGGAGGTCAGGCCCTTGTCGACATCGGTGTCGACGGCCTGCTCAACCTCCCGGACCGAGAGGGAAAGGGGTGCTTGGGGAACTCGGCAGCCATCGGACGGGCAGAAGGCTTGGGTGAGGTTCACTGCGGGGGGAGGCGCTGAACGGAACGGGCTTGAAAGGGTACCAGTTTGCTTCATTGGCGCGTGTAATAGAGAGGAAAAGGGCTTCCCGTCGCAGAATCGGCTGCGACTTCTACAATGTTGTCTAGAACCTGTAGTGTTCGGATGGAAGAGTAACATGACGGCAGCCACGGGAAAGGGGGATGTTCTTTGTTTAAGTACCTACCAGGAACTGAACCAGCGCTGCCCAGACCTGGGCGATACCGAGGCGGCGGGCAACATGTCATACACATTCGGACACCGACTTTGCCGACAGAAGGGACGGAAAGCATGTTTGGCTTTTCGAGCCAAGAGAAAACCAAGACGTCCCTCCCAGGCTGTCGTCTGGTGGCGAGGAAGGAGTTGTGAGATCTGTGTGGCGGTCGTCCAAGGGCGACCCACTGTGAGGGGACATTGAGCCTCTGAGGTTGTAGCGTGGGAGTGATACGCTGCATCTGGGTGGCAATGGGGTCCCCGAGGGGGCGTCATTCTCAGGCTCCTGGGACGGGTTGGTCCCTGTCAAGATAGGAAACACGGCGCTGTGATAGGACGAGGCTGCCATAGCGGGCTGGGTGCGAGGTCATCGCTGCTTGGCGTCGAGGCTAGGCAGGCGGCGTCTTCCTTGCTCCTCTCGCTTGGCGGCTCCGGTTTGCGTGTTTGGAGGAGGCCCGAGTTTCTCGGCGCCGGGCTCGGCGGCTCCTCGCGGGCATCTCGCGGGAGCCGCTCGCCCTGGGCCCGGGATCTGTGCCGTTATAACCGGGGGCCTGTGTCTGGGCCTGAGGCACGTGGTCAACTACGTGATAACTGTCGTCTTGGCTGCGGTCTCGGCAGGGACGCTGAGTGGCTCGTCTGATTCTTCTGGTTTCTTTCCTGTCCGTTCGGTGGGGGTGACGTTAATGATGGGCCCTGTCTCTCCGCTGCCGCCGCGATCACGCAACTGCGAGGCCGTGGCGGGCAGTTAACGCGCTGTCTCGCCTGCTCTGGGCGACTTGCAGATTGCCCAGAAGCCAAGCCCGATCGGCGGAATCAAGATTCTCTTGTCGTCGTTGAGCCCTCGAGATCTTCAGGGCTGGGAGTGCCAATGTCTCACGGCCAGTATGTTGAGATGAGATCTGGCAGACCTGGGAGGCTCGAAATGGATTCAGGCCGCAACTTTAAACTGTTAGCGCCGTTCACGCTGAGCCTATCGCGGCAAGGCGGGTCCGCGGGGTCGGGTACAGTACAACTGGCGAACCGGATCTCGAGGTTCCTCAGGCGGAGGAAGGCCCGCGAGGCTCCACGTGTAGGGTGAGGAGCGTGAGGATTGGGATTGGATTGTTTGGCGAGTCATCAGATGGAACTGAGCCCATTGGCTCTACCTTAGATGGTATTGAGTTTGCATGAATGTCTCTGAGTGGTCCAAAGCCTCGCTGTTCGCGGCTCTTGCGACCTCCAAATCTCGGAGACCTCGATCCGGAGTCCCTCCCTGCTCGCTTGGGGGGACACCATCACGTCATCGCTGTCGAGGTTCAGCTGAGGTCAGGCACGTGGAAATGGTGCCTATCTCGTCCAACTAGACGCCCAGACAGCATTCTGTACTTCCAGCAGGGGAGAAACTGGAAACCATTCGACGGCGATTCCAGATTCTGTGCTCCGGGAAATCGAATGCAAGGTACATACACGAGTAGGAAGGGGAGTCCTCTGCCGACCACGGACCGTCGAGGTTTCCTGTTGCTGCGGCGGGGCTTGTTGATTCGTCAGTGCGCCTGCAGACACAGTACCGTGTGTGATGGCACCCTGCCACCGTATGTGTGTTTCCGCAGCTCCCCCAGCTCAGCCATTTTCTTCCGGTTTTCTGCTGCTTTCCATTGTGTCTCCGTTCATCGACCCGCCCTTCATCATCACCAGAGAACAGCTCAACCATCGTCAATTGACCGCTGCTGGTTCCCAACACCATCGCGACCGCGTTCAAACTCGGCTAAGACCGCAACTAGCCCCTCTTACCCAATCGAGAGCAAGTTTGCCCTTACGTCATATTCGCGATGTCCGCCGATGGGCAGCAAGGTGAGCTCTGGCCCGACAGGCTTCACAACAACATCACCTTTGATTTCGATGTCCTCCGAGCGCAAGTCTGGTTGTCTCTCGATGATGAGTGAGAAATTGCTAACAATGTCTTTGCGCCATGACCAGTCCCCCAACAGGAGCAAGCTGGCGGGCCGCCGGTAACAGCCGCGACCAGCGTCGCCGAGATCCCCGCCCCTAATCCTCCGAGAAGACGGAGGCAGGCAAGGCAGAGTCGGCAGGCGAGGCCACCGCAGCCCCGGCTGAAAGCGGCGGCGCCGCTCCGACTGAGGGCGCAGCGACCGAAGCCAAGCCGGCAGCCACTGAACAACCCGCCGAAGCCGCAGCCGAGCCGGCTACGACGCAAACAGCCCCCTCCGCAGGAGAGGAGGGCAAGGACGCGACCAATGGCGCCACCAAACCGGCCGAAGCCGCGCCAACAGCAGCGGAACCGGCCAAGGAATCTGCCGAGGAGAAACCGCCGTCCGCCGAGAAGCCAGCCGAAGCCGCCCCGGGCCCTGCTAACGGCGAAGCCCCTAAGCCCACCACCACACAAGCCGCCGAAGCCGAAGACACCGAGATGAAAGAAGCGCCCGCCCCCACCACGGAAACCGCAGTAGCTGCCGAGCCCGACGCAGCCGCGGTCGGAACCAAGCGCTCAGCCGACGAGGCGCTCGGCGCAGACGCCGATGCTGCTGCCGAAACCAAAGGTCCCAAGAAGGCCAAGACGGCTGCCGAGGAAGGCGGTGCGGCGCAATCGGAGAAAGGTGCGGAGCCTGCCAAGACCGGGACCAAAACCGAGGCGGCACCGGTGGCGGCAGTGGGGCGTGGGGCGGCTAACGGGGCTCCCGCGCCTGCCAAGAAGGCCGGCGGAAGGCCGAAGAAGACGCACGCGAAGCCTGCGCCGCCTGTGGGGAGGACGGAGAGGAAGACGAGGAGTCAGGGACCGGCGGAAGCTTGAGTTTGTCATTCGGGGTTTGGGTGCGGAGGTGATGAGGGGATGCGGTCGGTTCCTTTTGTATTTTTTTTTTTTTTTTTGGTCTTGGTTGATCAATTTGGGTGAAAGAGGTCTGGTGGCTGGTTGCTGCAAAAGACGGAAATGGGCCATTTGTTCTTCGTTTTCTTTCTTTTCTTTCTTTTGAATACTTCTCTCAATGTGATGGGGTTCTCATTGCTATGGAGTCGTGCCTGTATCATAAAGTGAAGTGCTTTACCAAATATATCGCCATTGGCAAATACAGGAGTTCATCTGTGGGTGACGGGTTTGGCGTCCACAGAGTGCTTCAAGGACTGCAAGAGTAATAAAAAGAATGAGAACGGGACAAGAAGGGTGAAGGAAGATAGAGGATCGTGATGAGATCACGAAACCCAACCTGAAGTGTGTATATGCTTGTCATCAGATTGCCTCCTGGCCACGCGGCTCAGCCGCAGAACACCCCTGACTGTCCAGGTCTGAACACTACCATGGCTCCCTTCAGTCCGTTGGATTTGGTCCTTTCTCGAGAATCTCTCTGCTGGCCTTGGTCATTAGTTGCTCACGGATACTCCACTATACGATGGCTCGTCACTGGTCGAGATGTGATCTGCGCAGCAAAGGATCGTTCTTCAGATTATTCACCGATGTGGCAAGATTCTAGATCACGGGGTTGTGGAATCGTCCAACCCTTGCAGGGCCCCTGAAATTTTGGGTCCATCCAAACCGTGAACGTCCGCTCTGTATGGCATGAAACAAATAATATGACAATACACAGTAAGGCCAAAGCTCGAATGTTTTGACCTTTTCTGAAAACAGACAAAATTCAAAGCTTTTGTGCGCTCAACATCTGCCATCTCTCTATTTTCTCTCTCTTTTCGTACTCCCGGATGCGACGCTGCTACACACCTTCCTGGTCTGCTGCATCTGCATCCAGAGCTCGTATTGCTGGGCCGGCTGCCCCACCCGCCAACTGATGGTGGGTTAGCACCGGGGAGTCGGCTTATCCGGGCCAGGTGGCAGTGCCAGAATAGAAGCAAACCTGGGGGCGATCATTGGATCGCGTGCCCTCACACGGACCCATCAGTTTCCATGCTTTGTCGTCGATTTCAGGGGCGAGATATCTTCAGGACGGGACAACCGGATTTTGGTGTTATGCATGGTGGTTGAAAGCGGAAGGAGAGCCGCTGGAAAAGGCTGGGACGAAATATTGGGGTCGCTTGGGATCCATTTCTTGGCAGCGATTCCAGAACTCGATCCCTGTTCTCGCAGGACTTCCAGTCACCACCTCAAGACTACTTTCTTTTGATGCTCGCGTGGGACATCCCGACGACCGCTCGCTACCATCAACCTCTTCCGACGCCCGTTTTTGACGACCGATTGACCCTTTTACTCCTCTGCGCCATTCGTTACCTTTCCGCGTCGATCCGACAGCCTTAGTCCACCAAGTCTCAGGGACGCACCATTCGCACAAGCTTGGCGTTGATCCGCCCGAGCCACAGAAGACGTCACTTTCTCGGCCACCGCAGCTCGAGAACTCAGGGCCTACCTTCCTGCGTTGCGCTTCTGCTCGAGGATCTCCCACTGTATCAAAAACGCGGGCGATTCGACATTCCATTTAGTTGTGGAGGGCACCCATCGCGCCACCGCCAGAACCAGACCGGACGAACATCACCGAGGAGATAGTACCTACAACCGGCGGGCAGCAGACAGTTTGGTAACGACCACACGATCTCCTGGGTTGATGCCCTTTGCGGGCATCAGATCCTTGTTTGCTTTACCATGGACACTTGGCAACATCTCCTGCCGAGGGAGGTCGAGGATGCTGGCGCTACCCTGTTAAGGCTCCTCTCAGACCCTTCTCTTCGACTGTAAGTCCCTTGGGGTTTCGTGGCGGGCTGGCATTGAAATATCGCTGACCCATCCACTTCTAGGTACAAGAGAAGTCCATCTGGGCTGCCGTGGGATCCTCCGTCGGCATCACCGCCGCCATCGCCATCGCCTTCTCCTTGGTCCGGCCGTACAATAGCGTTGTATACGCGCCGAAGCTCAAGCATGCGGACGAGAAGCACGCCCTCCGCCACTCGGAAAG
This sequence comes from Achaetomiella virescens, assembly GCA_031001845.1. NCBI lineage: Eukaryota > Fungi > Ascomycota > Sordariomycetes > Sordariales > Chaetomiaceae > Achaetomiella > Achaetomiella virescens. The sequence continues at coordinate 44,274 of JARNGD010000060.1, forward strand.
GGTATATTCGCATGGGTCATCCCGGTGTGGAGGATGTCGGAGGAGGAGCTGGTCAGCTTGGTCGGCCTGGATGCCGCCATATTCCTGCGTTTCATGAGGATGTGCCGCGACATCTTCGTCATCCTCTCTGTGCTTGGTTGTGCTATGTTGATCCCGATCAACTGGACTAACTTCTCCCTCCCGACTCGTGGCTGTACCAAATTACCCCAAGAAATGTGTGGGTTCCCTCACTGGGCCACCGTAGTCTTCGCTTGGCTACTCACCATTGTCGTGTGCGGTTTCCTTTGGTGGAACTATAGGAAGGTTCTGCAGCTGCGACTGCACTACATGCGGAGCGAGGAGTACCAAAATAGTCTCCACGCCCGTACATTGATGGTATGCATTCTCAACCCTCCCCGTTCGCAAACGTTCGCTAACATGACCAAGTTGTACGACATCCCGAAGAACCTTTCTTCCGACGAAGGCATCGCCAGGATTATTGATAGCGTGGCCCGAACTCGTCCTTCTCGAGAACTGCCGTCGCCCGCGATGTCAAGATCCTCCCCGACCTCATTGAGCAGCACGACCATACCGTCCGGAAACTGAGAAGGTGCTGGCGATACTTGAAGGACCCGCAAAAACCTGCCGGCGGAACGGCCTAATGCTCGCCTTCAAGAAGGACCCTTCCTATGCCACTTACCCAAAAGGCCAGAAACTCGACGCTATCGAGTACTGACGCAGGTATCAGCTCCTCGAGCTGGAGATCAAGGAGGTTCGGCAGCGCGTGGACAAGAGAGGTTCCATGCCGTATGGCTTTGCGTCCTACGCCGACATCGCTGAAGCCCATGCCATTGCCTATGCCTGCCGCAAGAAGAGGCCTTACGGGGCGACTGTGAAGCTCGCCCCGAGACCAAATGATGTCATCTGGGAAAACATGCCGCTCAGCCCCTCGACACGAAGCACGAGGCGGCTTTGGAACAACCTATGGATGACCGTCCTCACTCTGGTGTGGATTGCGCAAACGCCATGATTGCCATCTTCTTGGTCAACCTGACAAACCTAGGACAGGTCTGGCCCGGTTTCAAGCAGTCATTGCAAGAAAACCCAAACGGGTGGGGCATCGTCCAGGGTGTCGCCTCTCCAGCGCTCATGTCGCTGGTCTACCTGGTCCTGCCCATCATCTTCCGGCGCATGTCCATCAAGGCCGGTGACCAGACCAAGACCGGGCGCGAACGCCACGTCGTGGCCAAGCTGTACGCCTTCTTTGTCTTCAACAACCTCGTCGTCTTCTCCATGTTTAGCGCCCTCTGGGCTTTCGTTGCTAATGTCGTTAAACGGGCCAGCGGAGGCGTGGACGCTTGGAGGGCCATTGTCGAAGCTGACTTTGGCCTTACCATCTTCCTTCCGCTCTGCAACATCTCTCCCTTCTGGATCGTCTGGCTCCTTCAGAGGCAGCTCGGCGCGCGATCGACTTGGCTCAACTCTGGCCGCTCCTCTATAGCTTCCTCATGCGCAAGTTTTTCTAGCCCAACGCCCCGCGAACTGATCGAGCTCACGGCACCGCCCCCGTTTGACTACGCGAGCTACTACAACTCCTTTTTGTACTATTCGACCGTCGCGCTCTGCTATGCAGCAATCCAACCGTTAGTCCTGCCGTGCACCGCCCTGTACTTTCTCATCGACTTGGGGCTAAAGAAGTACCTTCTGCTCTACATCTTTGTCACCAAGACGGAGAGCGGCGGCATGTTCTGGCGCACGCTGTTTAATCGCTTCTTGTTCGGCTCGATCCTGTCCCATCTCGTCGTTTTTCTGATCGTCTGGGTACGGGGCGATCCCTCCCACATGCACGCCTACGCTGTCGCCCCGCTGCCCTTCCTCATGATCGGGTTCAAGATCTTCTGCGCGCGGACCTTTGACACCAAGATGAAGTACTTTGCGACTCGACACACCAGGCAGCAGCGTGTCGAGTCGGGCTTCGACGTCAAGGAGCAGAGCCAGCGCAACGACCGTCTTGCTGCCCGCTTCGGCCATCCCGCGCTCTACAAGCCCCTCATCACCCCGATGGTCCACGCTAAGGCCCAGAACCTGCTGGCAAGCATCTACCGTGGCCGCCTCAGCGATGGACGCGAGGTTGCCGGCCTCGACGATTCCGTCACTGTCAGCGGTACAGCGACTCGTACATCCTCGACAATATGTCGACCGGCAAGCAGGCAAACTCTCCCCTTCCATCCCGGGGTTCGAAGTCGTTCCCGAATCGCGCCTCGATTTCGAATTTTACAAGAATCGCGACGAATTCGCCGCTGACCACGGCGGCGGCGAGCTGTTCGGCCGACCCTCAGACATGATCCGCCCGGGCACGCCAGGAACCATGGGCAGTAGTGGGCTTGTCTCCGAGCCCAACTCCCGCCCTGGAACCCCTGTTGGCGGCATGGGCTTTGGCAGCAATCACCACAATCCCAGGAGAAACTACTCCCAGTACCCCGACGCTGCCGGCCCCAGCTCCGCTTACTCCCCTTACGACGTCCACCACGGACACGCAGCCCAATTGTACGCCATGGGGAGCAACGACAGCGGCAGCAACCTGGTCGGCAACGCGGCCGGCATGCCGGTCTCACGCCGGGCTACCCGCCGCTGGCGGCACCGAGTCCGTACATCTCCTCAAGGGAGAGGGATATGAGCGTCGGTCCTGGCAGTACTGTCGGGTATGGCGGAGATTCCAGGGCACCAGGTATGCTGGGCGGCGGGCCGTATGGCTATGGCGGGCTGCCGCAGACGGACGATATGGATGTCGTGCAGCTACAGTCACCACCGGTGACGCAGGCGCAGCAGCCGGCACAGTACGTTATTTTAGGGGTGGGAACCGGAGGGGTCATGGGGAGGGAGGGGGAACGCCTGTGCCGGGGCAGGCGACGAGGAGCGGAAGTAACGTGTGGGGTGGGAATTAAATCCCTGGGCCCTGGTGGATAGGGGAAAGGCCGTGAGAGACAGCAAAGTTCTAAAGAGGGAGGAGAGATTTAACAGAGAGGTGAAGGATTGTTGGATACAAACTGGGGGAGAAAAACCTAAGCCAAGCGAGAATGGTGAATTATTTGACTAGGCGTGTGAGCATTTTTGGCGTTGGTTGGGCTGGTTGCTGCATAGCTCCTTTGCGCATGGCACTGCATCGTTCTTGTTGGATAAACATCTTCCTTACTTCTCACATGGGACTGGCTATCTCATGACATCTGAAGTTCACATAGAGTACAGTATCTTAGAGAAGTATATTTTTGTAATTCAGCGAGGTGGTTGTGGGCGGGCTAGGTTCCTATTTTCATAGGAATCATCTGTGTCTACAGTCTTAGCAACTCCTCGGGATAACTACAGTACCTGGTACTGACTTGTTCAGTAACACTCAGTACTAACTGGTCTGTGTATAGCGCACCAGGCAGTTAGCAGTCAAACGCCCCGATATGCGATCATCTTTGCCATTGCTGTCATGAGCACCTCATCAGACTCCCGTGTCTCCCTCACTTGTTCAGCCCGGAGCCCGTCATCAAGTAGATCAGTCCTGTGTTCGAGGAGCAAGTGTTGGGGCAGGGCATCACGCTCAGCGGAAGTGTGGGTCTGGGTGCCCTCCCCCACATTCCACCATCACTCAGTGCCGGCCCCACTGTTCCGAACTTCCCCAACTCCCCCAACAGGACCCAAGCTGTCGGTTTGGGCCGAACTGCTGGGTCGAAACATGAGGGACCTCGGTGTTTGGTCATGGGTTACTGATTAGGGACATACGTTCTTGAATCGCAATTGTGAAGGCCCGTAGCTACTCTGGTGAAATGTGGAAAGACGCAATACCAGCGACGATCTGCTGTTGGAACGCAGAGGCGGGGTATCTTGAGGGTCGGCCTCCGGGAGCCGATCGCCGGGGTTGTGCCTCGGTATCACCACTTTGAGATCACCTCCAAGGGACCTCACGTCTGTCTGTAAGACAATTACTGGTAGACCATCGACAGTGACCACCCCTCTGCACACCTTCCATCGTAGCCATCCGTAGCCGCAATGTCAGAACGCCTCGCTCAAATCGCCCGCCAGCTCAACTACCCTAACGGCCTGCTCGCCGGGCAGGTCGCCATCATCACCGGCTCCGGGCAGGGCATTGGCGCCGAGTGCGCGCGGCTGTTTGCCAACGAGGGCGCAAAGGTAGTCGTCTCGGACATCGACGGCGCCAAAGCCGAAGAAGTAGCCTCCAAGATCCGCGCCAGCGGCGGCGAGGCCCTCGCCGTGCAGGGCGACCTGCTCAAGGATGAGTGCATCGCCGACCTGGTCGCAAAGGCCGCCGAGTTTGGCAATGGCAAGATTCACATCCTCGTCAACAACGCGGGCTTCACCTGGGACGCCGTCATCCACAAGGTCGGCCCCCGTTTCACCCACCTACGACTCCCTACCTAAGAGCAGTCCCTAACTATCCCACCCCTCTCTACAGATGACCGACAAACAATGGTCCACAATCCTTGCGCTCCACGCCACAGTCCCCTTCAAGCTCGTCCGCGCCCTCGCGCCCTTCTTCCGGCTCAAGGACGGCCAGCCGCGCAATCATCATCAATATCTCCTCCACCTCGGGCCTGCACGGCAACGCGGGCAGGCCAACTACGCGCTGGCCAAGGCGGGCGTCGTGGGGCTGACCAAGACCATCGCCAAGGAGTGGGGCCCAGCGTTTGGCGTGCGCGCGAACACAGTCGCGTTCGGGCACATCGCGACGCGCCTGACGGCGGACAAGGAGGAGGGCGGGTTCGTGGAGGTCGGCGGCGAGCGGTGCAGCTGGGGATTCCGCGCGGCCAGAAGGAGATGGCAGCGAAGGCCGCCGGAGGGGTCAAGCATGCGGATATTCCGCTGCGGAGGCCCGGCACGCCGACGGAGGCGGCGGGCGCGGTGCTGGCCGTGGCGTCGCCCTTGTGTGCGTATGTGAGCGGACAGACGATAAGTGTCACGGGCGGGAGGAATATTTGAGGTGTTAAGGGGGAGGGAGAGGGGGAGGGAGAGGGAGAGAAGATGGAAAAGTGGGAGTGATTTTGATTGCTTTTCGTTTCTCCGCAGTGATTATGGCATGGTCTCGTCAGCGGAATTTGGGTGGTTTCAGAAGCAACACATGTCAGGTCTTGCTCCATGTCTATGCGGAGATGCAGGACTGAAGGAAGCTCGCTGCAAGGCAACCGCGGAGAAACCGCTTCGGCACTCGTGGGTCTTGAGACGTGCTAATGCATTTATGATGTGTACATGAGCCACGATCATTTCCGGTCGAAACAAGTTGAAGATGTCACTCGCCAAGTCTGAGGTGATCTAGACTCAGAGGATGCAGTCAGATGCCTTAAACGTGGTTGCGTTCCTCTCGCTTGCTGAAGTAAAGCGAAGTCGGAAGCAAAGAACGATATATCATAAAGAAGACTTCGTCCAGGCCGGTTTCGCTACTCTTGTCTAAATCATTCACCCCATCTTCCCTCTCCACCCTCTGATTCTCACTCCATTGCCGCCGTCCTAGGGCCGCCCTCACAACATGCGACTCCAAAAGTCTCCCCCAGCTAAGGGTTACGATACCCTCCCGTCGTACGACGATGCTGTCCGCGGACAGCTCATCCTGCTGGGCCACGAGGGAAAATCAGAGAAGGCGGCCCTCGAGGGGCAGACGTCCACCGGATCGGAGCCACCCAAGACGAGGCGGTCAGGTTTCTTGTGCAAGATTCTCGGTTTCTTCCGGAACGGCTCTTCTAAGGGGCCCAAACCTGCCTTAGCCGTTGTCTCTCAACCACGATTAATTGGAGGAGGCCGAAACTGTCAAGCAGCCTTGAAAGAGGGGAGATAACGACGGCACGGTATTTCAACTATACCGTGGAGACCTTCCATTGTCCTCTGGGGCATCACTCCCTCAACGGGGCGAGGACCGCACCCTGGTATGCGGAATTTTGTCTTAGTCTCGAGGACATGGAGAGCCAGCTGCCGGGCCGCTTCCCTGGCTCGAGAATCTCCACCACTGCTGGGGAGGACAAGATAACAGTCGACCAACATCCCACCCGGTTTGATGCCCAGGCCTACAAGCGGACAATCTCTCTTGCTCACGATCCTTCGAGCGAAGAGCCGCTCCCATGGCAAGTCAGTTTGACGGCCTGGAGCCAGAATGCCCACCTCCTTGCCTCACTGACATACTCCGAGATGGGCGGCTTGGTCAGTCGCCAAACGGCGGTCCGGTACGTGAGCATCTGCCGTCCATCTGATATTCTCCGGACCGTGACGCCGCTAACGCGCCCCTATCCGGCAGGATTGACGCTCGGATCTGCTACGACAAGACAGCGCCAACCCGCTTGAGCCGTTGAGAGTCTTCTACATGGAGTTCCCAAGCCGGCTGTGTTCCAGACATGCGACAACGGAGCCGCAGACGAGCTGTGCAGCCCTGAGACACATGTGCAGGTGAACGAGCCAGAGCTGAGCCAGCTTGTAGACAAGTATGCCGGTGAGCTGCTTCCGGAGTAGTGGTCATGGACGCATGGTGTTCTTCAATGGTGTATGGGGAGTTGGAGTGTCTCGGATTGATCGTAGGAGAGATGTTATGTAGGTTTACTCACACGTCAGAGGGCTGTCGGCGTAAAAAAGAAAAGGGCCTTCTACTCGTTTGTACAGGAGCAACGCATTTCACGGCGAGCGGCAGCGAGAACTACAACCCAGCACAGGATGACGGTTCGACCGGAAGGTTTTCTGCCCAGACTGTCTTCGCTTTATTGCTGGCAAAGCATTTGAACACCATTCCATCGATGATGTGACTGGTCACGCGACACCGAGGACGCACTCCCGACCTGGTGGTCATCCCCCGTGCCCAGGTTCAGGGTTGGCAGGGCAACCAAGTCCCAGCAGCTTGGGACCGCGGGGTAGTTGGTTCCACATCATCAATCGTCGGCGGGGCTGCCACAATTCCTGGACTATCCCACGCCAGAGCCACCACGATGCAGCGAAGACCAGGGAGGACGCCGTCAGGACATCTATCGAGGCTGAGGCCGGTTGAGCACGACCCGCTCGCGGAATATGGACTCCCCTCCAAGGGTGAGAAGAGGTGCGTACAGCCAAACCCCCCTTCATCCAGCACCGCTGCTGACCCGACTCTGTAGACTCCTCTCACCCCAAGGTCCAAGAATCGTACTACTCAAAGATTGTCGAGCGCTATCTCGCCTTCTGCACCGAAGCCGGCGACCGCGACACCTCCAGAAGCAATTCGCCCGGCTAGCCATCGCAGACACAAAAAAACCATCCTCCTCGACAGCAGCAACCTTGACGTCCCCTTTAACAACCCCGGGAACCTCCTCCTCCTCGACACTCCTCCCCGTCCTGCACAACAACGACGCCCTCTCGCAGATCCTCTCCGCCCTCCGCAAGCTGCGCGAGGCCCTCGTCGCGTCACACCGCGCCGATGACTTTGCCATCCAGGTGTACCTCTTCTCCGTGCGCCTGGGCGTTCTGGCCTCCTCCTATGAGACCTACCTCCCGTCGCTATTACACCTCCTGCGACGGCACACTTCTCCGTCTCGAGCAACCCACCGCACCACCGCTACCACATCTACCACCTCCTCGCCCAGCTCCAAAACCACCACCGCCCCCGCACCCAACACTAGCCCCCCGGCAACCCTCACAACTCTCGAACAATCCGAAGCCATCTCCTACCTGATCCTCGACGCGGCCTGCCGCCGCGGCGACCTCGCGCACGCGCTGCACCTCCGGCGTGTCCACTCTCTCGCCGACGCCAGGGTCCGCACGATCCTCTCCGCCTTGGTCCACGACAACTGGGTTCTCTGGCGGCGCGTCAAGGCCCAGGTGGACGGGTTACCAGCGGCGGATCATGGAGTTTGCGGAACACCGGGTGCGGCAGCACGCGCTGAAGGCGTGGGGGCGGGCATATCTGAATCTGCCGCTGGGTGTTGTCGAGAGGGAGATGGGGCTAAGGTGGGCCGAGGTGAGAGAGCGGTATGGGGTGGGGTGGGAAGTCGACGAGAGCGCGGGGGATGGAGGCAAGGTGATAATCAGGAAGGTTGGGGGCGGTGAGTATTTGATTGCGTGTTGGGTTGGGTGTGGTAGAAGGGGGGTGGTTTGGAGGTGCATGGAGTGTTTGTTCAACTATTGAAATGGAACGAAAATGGAAGGGTTGATTTGCTGGGAGATGAAGGGCGGAGGATGAGAAGGAAAGACGGAGAGAAAGGGAGGGCTATGGGTTGAGAGGGGCCGGCTGGCGTTGGCTTAATGGGATCGATACCCAGATTACGGTATACATTGCTTTCAGCGGTATTGTTGAATATAACCGGGTTCGGATGGAATGGTTACGCGCCTGGCGTTGGAGTCTCAATAATTGCGATACTGACCCCGGAGTCAACCCTCGCCGGGCTCCCTGTTTGTTTGCTTTGCCCGCATTAAACATGGTGCGCCTCATTGCAACGGCCGGAACTTTGTGCGATCCCGACTGTTTGGCATGTGATTGTTGGGGTCAAACTCGACAGTGATGGCATCAACAGGGTGCGACGTGCTGGTATTAGTTGAATTATCGCTAGATCATAGTTAAGCGTATATACATTCTGACGGGGTTGCATTATATTTGCCGTCTGAGGCCAGACATGCTTGGACCACGCTGGAGTGAACCCTCCTCACCTTCAGCGTAGCCAGAAGTATACATCAAATCCGACAGCCAATCCGTAGCGCAGTATCCATAATCGTCATCAACACAATTTTCTCATGCATCCGAAAGGGGCACAACGAGCCCAAGCGACTTGCGCGGGCCTTGCACGGGAGCTGTTGTAAGCGCTTAGAGCAGCGCAACAGCAGCCATGATGCCTCCAATGGCGCCGAGGCCGGCGGCAGCAGTGGGCCGGGGGCCGAAGTTGGTGCTGGTCGTGGCGCGGTCGCGGTGTTGGCGGCCGCGTTGCTGGTGGTCTGGGCTCGGGTGGTCGCGGCGGCGCTGGTTGCGGCAGTATTGGGGTCTCGGCAGCGCTGCTGGTGGCAGCGTGGGTGCTGGTAGCAGACTTGGTGCAGGAGACGGCAGTGGGCAGGTCGGTGACGCCGACGCCAACGCAAAGCTATCAGAGAGAGTGCAGTTGTCTTCTCAAGGCGCCCGTGATGTCAAGCCAGGAGAGGCGGTCCTCACCCTCGAGGCAAAGCCCACAGCCTGGTTCTGGTCGGCCTGGCTGCAGACGCCAGCCAAGCAGCACGCGATGCTGCCGAGGAACTCCTTGTTCTTGCAATGCAGGCGACGTCGCCGTTACTGCAGTTGCCGATGCCGTTGGTAAGAAAGCCGTTGGCGCAGTTCTCCTGCAGGGAGACGCAAGTTAGCTAACACGCAGCAGACCCTGGATGCATGCGGGCATGCATGAGATCGACGCACAGCGCACGGGGGAGGTTGTTCTGGCGCGCGGCGCCGGCCAGCGCAAGCGTGAGAAGAGCGGCAGGAACCTTCATGACGGCGGTATTTGATGTGGGCGAGGGCAATTGGAAGGATTGGCAAGCTGATGGTGAGATTCGGGCTGCGGTGTGCGTCGGGTGAGATGGAATCGACGGGAGTCGCGAGACGGGGAGCTCTGGCCCCCTGCTGTAAGTTAAATACGCTCCCCAAAGCACCGCTGAAGGATCCCTGTCGTCCCCAGCTTCCAAGGCCAATGGCACTGGCCCCTCCCTGCCAGGGCCGAAGCCACTTGCCCAACCATTGGGTGGTCCCCACCGCTGGTACTTAGCGATCGGAGATGTTGCAGCGCAGCCGCAACCAGCCCAAGGAGGGCAACGATACGCTCTTGCAAGTTCTTTGGCGGTGGGTATGTAATGTCTCGGAAGCAGTCATTCATCGCTAGTTGCTCCCCTTCGGGCCCCATTTTGAAGTCTCGATGGAATTGGGCAGGTGCCAGAAGACTCCTGTAGCAGGCCGACCATCTGGGCAAGTACCACAACGAGGTATGACACGGGCCAGTCCGCGCAGCCCAGACCTCGCACAGGGTGAGGCAATGGAAGCTCCCGGGAATGCTACTTTCTTCCAGCAGTGTGGTGCCATCCAGGGGCGGATGTCTCTCCGACACAATTGTGTCACAGCACGCCGAGAGCGGTGCGAGTTCACGGCAGCCAAGGCGTTTGGTTGCTGGGTCTTCACAGGTTAATTAGGGTCAAGGAACACAGCCCGAGGTTTACAACCATCATGGGAGAAAGAGAGTCTGAGCGGATCTCACGGAGTTTTGAGAGACCCCGACGATCGACATCCCCATGTTGAGAGGGCCGGCAGGGAGCCTGGAACCCCTGACATAGGAGAACTCGGATAGGAGGTCTGGAAACCCCCCTTCAGAAATCCACAGGAGGAGACTCCAGGCGATGAGAACCTTAAGGGGTTAAAAAAGAAAAATAAAAGGAGTAAAAGCTCAGCCTCTGTTTCTGTCTGGCGATTTTCTGTTTCCAATCGGATCGTCGGGTACCTTGGGGCTCCAGCAGATGATCGAAGATTGGGACTGACCCCGGCTCCAATCTTGCGCTGCCGCTGGTTGGTCTGACGGCCGGAATCTGCCAAGCTTCCATCCTTGCTTGCAGGTTGACTGGGCCAGAAGTGGGCACATGAGCGGCAGAGGTATGAGCAGGGATGTCCTTTTAGGGCGCTGCGGTCCGATTTTCTGTCACTACCATCGACGGCACAAATCCAGCTCCCACTCCTCACCCCACGCGCCGCGACCGACAAGTCGTCTTGCCATGCCGCTCCTTTGAATCTGCGACACCTTTCACTCAGCATACGCGCGCGCAAATCGGCCCCGCGAAAATGGGCTTGGGGATCCTCGAGGACCGGGCCATGGCCCATGTCCCAGGTATGGACGGCCAAAAACACGGCCCAGCCAACCTGCCACTGGCTATGGTTAGTCGCTGACCGACGCCGTGAATCGCAGGGACGACCAAATACTTTGACGACCCGGAGAGGCCACAGTATGCCGTCAACGGCACCGAAGGCCTCAAGTGCGACACCAGCGGGCCGGTGCCCACATCCTCGTTCCCCAGCCGTCCGACGACCCGAACGATCCCCTCAACTGGCCGCTATGGAAGCGCGACCTCATCACCTTCATCCTCTCCATGGTTGCCATTTTTGCGACCTGCCTGGGCCCCATCCTCGCCGCCAACACCCTGACCATGGCCCTCGACATGCAGAGATCTTTTCAGCATATCGCCCAGCTGACGGGCTGGTACCTCCTCGGCGTGGCATCGCCGCATTTCTCTTCGTGCCATCGAGCCGCATCTGGGGCAAGCGCCATTTGTTTGTCGCTGGGACGATGATGTTAGTCGCTACTGCGGCCTGGGGCGGGCGACCAGGTACATGACCCTCCGGCTGGCAGCCCCACGGTGACTACAAGAGCATGGTGTGGGCGCGAGTCTTCCAGGGCGTTGCGACGGCGCCATTCGAGTCGCTTGTTAACGCTGCAGTGGGCGATCTGTACTGCGTACATGTGAGTGATCACGGAACCTGGAAGAATCCGCGAGACGGCGATGAGAAGCGCTGACACAGAACAGCAACGCGGCATCCGCATGGCTTTCACCAACCTGGCCGTCTTTGGAGCGCCTTCTTCACTCCCATCCTCGTCGGCAAGATCACCGACACTATCGGATGGGACTGGACGTTCTACCTGGTTGCCATCTTCTGCGGCGTTTGCCTGCCCATGGTCTTCTTCTTCTGCCCGGAGACAGCCTACCGCCGAGACGCGGCCCTGAACCTTGATCTGCTGGACGCTGATAATCAGGCCACGGCTGACGGTGCGACCGGTTCTGCAACTGACGACGCTGAGAAGTCGGGCGGCAACGGCCCTGCATCAGGAACGCAGAACGGAGAAGCCAGCAAGGCGATCGAAACGAATGGAGTTGCTGGCGTGTCGAAGCACGCCGTCCCTCCCAAGGTGACCTTCAAGCAGTCGCTCGCACTCTTCAACGGGCGCAAATCAGATGAGAACTTCTTGAAGCTCATGCTGCGCCCGCTGCCGTTGTTCCTGCAGCCGGCCTTCTTCTGGGCGTGTCTCACCCAAGGGCTGCTGATCGGCTGGACCGTCTTCATCGGCGTGATCCTGGCGCAGTTCTTCCTGGCCACTCCGCTCTGGTGGACTGAGGTCGAGACGGGGTACTCGTACACGGCCGCCTTCATCGGTGCCATCATCGGCTTCGTTGTCGCCGGCGCTCTGTCGGACTGGTCTGCTAAGTACATGACCAAGCTGAACGGCGGCATTACGAGCCCGAGTTCCGCCTCGTGCTCGTCATCCCCCAGCTGATCTTTGGCTGTGCCGGCCTCTATGGCTTGGGCATCACAGTCGACGGTCTGCTACACAGAACATACCACTACGCCGTCCCGCTGACATTCTTCGCACTTGAGGTCGCCGGCATGGTCATCGGTGCTGTTGCCAGCTCATTGTACATTGTCGACGCTTACCGTAAGTCGCTCGCTCGAAATCTTCAACAGGAGACGCTGACACAACACAGGCGACCTGGCCATCGAGGGCTTCACCTGCATGATCATCTTCAAGAACGTCTTTAGCTGCGGCCTGACGATGCGGGCGTTCAACTGGCTTATCGAGAACCACACCAAGGCTGCGCCTGTCTTCAACGCCGTTGGTTCGGTCCAGCTGGTTGCCTGCCTGCTCACCATTCCCATGTGTAAGTGCCCTCGTGCCAATCAAACAAGACCGGCAGTCAACTGACCATGCTCCCAACAGATGTCTTTGGCAAGCGCATCCGCAGCTTCTTCCACCGCCACGACCTGCTCGAGATGTTCAAGGTCCGGTAATGATGTTGGTATCACGACGTAGACTTGTTTTTCTTTTTGGCCTACTTGCGTTGTGTTGGAGTTGGAAAGGGGCCCGTTGGTTTGTTTTGCTTGGTTAAGGGCTGTCATAGCCCGTATAATATTTACATTTAATGCCCAACACTCGCGGCTGATATCGAGTGGTAATGACTTCCGGATACCATAGTAATAGACACGGAGATCAGCTTTCTTGAATCTCTACTGCAGGATGCGAGAACGAATAAGGATGCTGGGCATCGCCCAGGACATGATTTTGGAAGTGCCGATACTGTGCACAATCCGCCTCGCAATGTAACCACGCTGTATTCCGTAAAATCCGGCCGGCACAGCCAGCCGTCCTCGCCTCCCAATCCGCCGCAACGAACAATCCGCACCTTCATAGCCGCCCCCACCAGAACCAGTTCTCACCACCCCCTTGGCAAGAATCTCCACCATCTTCCTCTTTATATCCGCACCTTTCCTCTATGTCTCCTATGTATTCTCCCCTCACCTCACGAAACTCAAATCTTCGCCTTCCTCCCGCTCTTCACATTTTTACTAACCTCCCCACCCAGCAAAAAATCAGGATACTCCATCCCCGGATCCAACCCGACCCCAACGGCGCCCTGCCGCTCCAGCCCGCGCCGTCCACGACCAGCGTCGTGCCGTTCACGTAGTTCCCCGCGTCGCTGAACAGGTACACGGTCGCGTCGGCGATGTCCCGCACGCTGCCCCACCGCCCGGAAGGGACTCCCTTCCCCTTGTCGGCGGACGATGTCACCAGCGACGACGCCAGCCGCTCCATGCCCTCGGTTCCGTCGATGGCACCGGGTGCCAGCGAGTTGGCGGTCACGCCAAGCGGGCCGTACTCAAGCGCGAGCGACGCCACGAGGGCGTCGACGGCGGATTTGGCGGCTGAGACATCTATTGGAGGGCAATTAGTTTGGGAACGTTTCCGGTGGGGAGTTGGTAATTGGGAAGACGCGGGTAGGGTGGTAGGGGGAGGTTCTGAAGGGGGAGAGGGGGACCCGGGGGGCTGAGGGGGTGGGGGGGGGAGGGTGGGCACCGGAACGGAGTGGTGGTTTGGTTTCAAAGAGACAGGGAAGAATGGCCGGTCAGGCGGACAGGAGGAGAGAGCGGATGAGAAACTGGAAGGTACGTACGTGCTTGGAGGGGCATGCCCGTGTAGTGGAACGTGGCAGACACGGCGAGGAAACGCCCGCCGGTGAGGCCGGACGGGCTGGGGTTCGGGTTGCGGGCAGCGGACTCGACGAGGTAGGGGACCGTCGCCTTGATGGTGTTGAATGTGCCGATGGTGTCGATGTCGATCACGGTCTTGAAGGCGTTGGGGGAGAGCCCGGCGATGGGGGCCACGAAGTTGCCTGCTGCGCCGGCACTGCACAGGACGGTGGTCAGGGGAAGGAAGGTGACGTAGTTGGTTGGGCAGGGGCTTACATGACGAAGTCGATGGCGCCGAGCTCCTTCACGCAGCGGTCGGCGGCGGCCTTGAGAGAGTCGAACTATCACGACGATTAGGATGCGCACCTCACATGCAGCGTGGATGAGAGACTCACGTTGCGCACATCGACGCCACCGATGCCCAGGACACGGGCGCCGTTCCGAACCTTTGCAATGCCCTTCGCCGCAGCCTCGGTCTTCTCAACGTTGCGGCCAATTATGCAGGCATCGGCGCCGAGATGGACGAGGGCACGGGTCTGAGCACTGCAAATGGTGCCAGCGCCGCCGGTGATGAAGAGGACCCGGTTTGCTACGGTAAGAAGGTGTTAGGGGAGGCTGGACACAGGTAGGTGAGAGAGTCTATGTCTCGGAACTATCACATACCGAAGATGCCCTCCCGCCACACGTTGCTGAGATACTCGGACTTTGGAACAGACATGGTGACACCGTCCCCAAGAGGAAGTTGTGATGCAAGACAAGAGACAAGAGTTGGAGAGATAGGCAGCAGTTCCTGGGTTGCAGTATTGCTTTTGAGCTGAGACAGAGTTCCAGATATGCAGTTGTCCCGATGATGAGTGATCAACCGAGGGTGGCTTCCTCCTCCTCTGGCTCCAGGAGTTCAGCGAAGTACATGCCATTCTAGGGTGCTGCCTCGGCTAGACCCACTCTGCCGGCAGCCGTCGTGGGGCCCCGGGACATGAGCGGCCTTCTTCCCCACGCGGTCTCGTGGCTCGTGGACGCGTGAAGATGGGCCCACATCCCTGGGCCACCGCCTTTTGGTGCCGGCAGAATCAAAGCCGACGATGACGATGACGCTCAGCATTCCAAGTATTCCGGACGGCATTATACCACCGTATGTAAGGTAGCTGCTGAAAGAACAGGTCAAGGGCTGCATTATTCTTGTCAAAACCGACCTGTGCTATTGTGTATCTCTCTGGCATGCAATTGGCTGTCCCTCCCACAGTAATACCCTCTCGCCTTGTGTAAAAAGCCGCTAACCAAATTGGTGATCCTTGTGGTTCGTGGCTCCACCAGCAACACGCTCGACGCGATTCAACTGACGGATTTGTCCACGGCCAGAGATGCCTTGTTTCCATTTCGCAACAACCAACGACTCCATGCCCACCTGGCGCAGCCCCAACAAAGCCAGCGGGTTTATACATTCGCACCGGTATGAACCCGGACAAGTTGCTTGACTACGACGCTGAATCCCAGGGCACTGCCAATTATATTTCATTTGCGCGCCAGGCTCGACTTTCCCACAATGACAACGAACGTTGCAGTGGCTGACCCGCCGAAGCGAAGGGCGCTGCCCTTCAAGCGCACTGTTGCACGACGCCAACAATCAGAGCCGAATGAGGAACCCAGGAAGGCCGATGACGACAACGACCTCGATCTCTTCAGGCACTCGAAAGAGGTATTCCCCGAGATTTTGCGCGAGGCTGAAGAAGAGGGCCGCAAAACAACATGACCGCAAGAGGAGGAAAGTGTCATCAGGCACAAGACGAGCCTCCGGTGCCGTACAAGCAATCAATTACATTTGGCGACTCAGACGACGATGTGATTATGGACGTGAAAGGCAAGGGTAAAGAGATCATCCCACGGAGAAGACCGTCGAGGGCAAAGACGCCCGTGTCCTCGAAACCGCCACGAATGCCCAGCTCAAGAACAACACCAAGCACACCCGCCTCCGGGAGAAGTGCCTCAAAGCCCCCCGACGGCTCCCCAACCCGCACGGTCACCATCCTCGACTCCTCCGACTCCGACTCCGACTCCGACTCCGACTACAAACCGAGGCGGACTCCTTCCCGCCAGAGGAAACCAAGCGCCTCTCCAAACCCACAACAACCTCAGCCACCCGCAAACGACTCCGACAATTCCCCCGTTGAGATTCTCTCCTCCCCGCCGCCTCCCCAAGACGGCGCCAAACCCGCCGCTGACGACTTCTCCGAATGGATCCGCAAAGCCCGCGCCCTCCAATCCGCCTCCAACGCCCGCACTGTCATCCACGTCCTCGTCACCTCCCAGCTGCCCGGCGCGACAGCCCCGGTCCTCGCACAGCGCCGGCTGAACCAGACAGTCCAGCTCTTGCTTGACGTCTGGATCGCGACGACTCGCGGGAGGGGGGTGGACATCCCTGATGACGTGGCCGCCGCGCTGTTCTTGACATGGAAGGGAAACAAGATCTACGGGCACAGCACCCTGGCGAGCTTGGGCGTGCAGGTTGATGCGGCGGGGAGGGTGAAGGGGACCGGGGAGGGGTATCGAGGGGGTGGGGTGGTGTTGGAGGTGTGGGCCGAGGACGCGTACCAGGTGTTTCTGGAGGAGAGGGCAAGGGAGGGGCGAGGGCGTTGAGGTTTGGTGGGAAGGCGGCAGCATTATGGGGGGATGGGGTGGATAGGGAGGTTGGGGAGGAGCAGGCGGAGGAAGAAGAGGAGGAGCGGTACCCAGTGCATCAGGCGCAGAGGAAGAGGGGTATTAGAATTGTGTTGAAGGCGAAGGATCAAGAACCGTTGAAGATGATGGCGAAGGAGGAACAACTGTTGAGATGATGATCGAGGCGTTTAGGAATCAGAGGGGTGTTGGGCCTGAGTGGGATGTAGCGATACACTTCGATGGGGAGAGATTGGATGAGAGGTGTTTGGTGACCGATCTCGATATTGATTATGAGGAGGCGAATCAGTTGGAGGTTCATGTCAAAAAGAGTAGATGAACGGATGAGGGGATAGTGGCAGGAGGGGGTTCTGGACTATGATACCCAGCGTCTTTCATCAGAATTTATCGGCCAGTATCGCGTCTCGTGAGCACCAGATACTTTGGGTATGCTGATTGATCTCCACCTGACAAATGTAACCACAAGACTCCTAAACGCCGGTCCCCGACCCAATGCCCCTTGATGTTCGTTCCCACAGTTTAGTCATCTAGAACCTCTCCTTCATCCGCGAGGCGATTATCCTCAAGTTGTTGTAAACCTTGCCGGGCTGGGCGCCGAGCACCAGCGAAACGATGCTCTCACGGGCCATGCCGATGTTCTCGAAGGCACCGAGGATGTGGACTCTCGACCCCGCGAGCACAATGCGCGTTTTCGTCGCTGTCGGTCGTTAGCCTCAGCACCCTCAACCCTATGCCTTCCTGACAACTCACCATTCTCGATAGCAAACTTGGTTTTCTGTATCCCAAGTCAGCTTTTTTCCTTGCCCTCTCACGTTCCGACACGCTGGTCACATACCCCGTCCTTGCCCGCAATGCGTCCAATCGCGCGGCCCATGGCGTCCTGGCCCAGCGTCTGGCGCACGTCCTTGATGTCGAACGACTGGATATACAGCGAGTCGAGGCGCAGCAACGCGATGGCGTCGTCGATGTCGAAGCCCATGGCGAAGGCCGACACAAATCAGCGCCCATCTGCAACGAGTCGTTGCTCGTCGTGTACTTGCTCGACCGCAGCTCCACCCGCTTCTCCTTGATGTTCATGCGCACCTGAGCTTGCAGTGATCGACGAGGGGCGGGTAGCTGTGGCGTCTGGTAAGTGACTGGAAAGGGGAAAGGGGATGGGGGACGGGGACGGGGGACGGGGGATGGGGTGTTGGTTCTCACATCTGGTGTGGTGTTAGCGGAGAAATGGGCGGTTGGAGAGGAAGAAAACTTGCCTTGGACCAGTTGGCTTTGAGAGCAGACATGCGGTTTGGCGGGATTGGGATTTTTCGTGTCTCGGCGCGGCGGACGGGATCCTGGAGACGGCAGCTCATCAGTCGAAGTCCTTCTTATGTCAAGGAACGCGCCGCTTACAATGTCCTTCCCTGGCGCAAACCTCGGCCGCCCCCCTCCTCATCAATGGCCATGTCTGCATCATCGGTAGGCACCAGTTGCGTCGCGGCGCTGGGCTCTGCTGGGTTGGCCTCCTGCATATCGACGAGAAGCTCATCCTGCTGCTCGGGGGGTGCGACAGGGACTGCTTCGGGTGCCGCGGCGGGCTGAAGTAGCGCTGTCGGGGCGGGCATCGTTTCGGTCTTTGCTGTGACCCTTCAAAGATGTCGTCAGGAAACAGGGAGGAGGCGGCAGGCTCGGGGGCGAGGGGCAAGGGGCTGCCGTGGGCTATCGTCGGTCGGGCTTGTTCACCGTCTTCTCCCTTGGGTCTGACTGTGCCTGTTGATTTTGTGGTGGGGTTCGAAATTCAGTCAAAAAGTGGTGGGCCCACTGGCAAATCCACGCTTATCGATTCGCTGACTGCCCTACCTTGCCGGAGCATCCTTGCAAGCGGCTGGGGACTTATGGTTAGCGTCATGGACGAAAGCCTTTCAATGCGCGCCGCGTCCCAAACCTTTCGCTGTTTCTTGGAATCGCAGCTCTCCTGTCCGCGCTCCAATCTACAGCAACACTTCGCCCACGACCCCTCTCCCGACCATGGCCTGAACAATGCTCCCCTGAGGTCCATGTGCGTCAGCATGTCTTTCAAACAATGACCTCTAGCGCAACCACGACCCAGCTGGGCCGTCAATTCTGGGGCTCGATCCGCGATTCCGTCGCCGTCCTCGCCGCGCGACTCCCTCGAGGCCGACCGATACCGAACCACACTGCGGCACAAGCCTTCTTCAACACACCACAAGCGCAGAATACCCGCTTCTTCCACTCCGCTCGACGCTTCTTCCACCCATATCCTTCGCGGATCTCGTCTAAAAATGTGCGGCAGAGCTGCACCTCGGGCGGCCTGCTGCTGATAGGGCTGAGCAACCCGTCCTCAACGAGTGCGGTTGTGACAACATGCACCGCAGTGGCAGACTCGGCGCTAGTGGCAAGTTCTGGGCAAAGAGCGAACCTGAGCCATCTTGCCTGGCAAATATGGCTCCAGAGCAGGCAGACCAGGAACGGCCGAGGCCATCCGGCAGCGTCAGGGAAGAGGGCAAATAGCTCCAGCGCGAAAGGAGAGGGCGAGAAGGATAAGGTGGCCACCCCAACACAGGAGCCCGAGACACCACCGCCGCCCTCTGGAAAGGTACCGACCCCCGAAGCTTCCGAATCCGAGTCCCTCGCGGACTCCATGTCCAAATACCTCCATCTTCCGAAGATGCCGCATCGGCCGACAAAGGAGGAGCTCCTTGCCGCCGCCAACAGCTTCAGTCAACGGCTAAAAGTGCGCTTCAAGTGGTTTTCGATCAGGAGCATGCGGCCCTGGAATGCCGATGAGTGGGGCGCCTTTCTGTCGTGGTTCGTGTTTGGCCATATCGTCTGGATCTTAGTGGGGACCACGACTTTCTTCTCTCTGTTGATCCTCTTCATCAACACTGTTTTTGCGCAGGGTAGGTACTTGACGCCAGCAGGCTCTGGACAGGGGACTGACCGGAGCCAGAAACTCTTGCGAAATGGATCGGCGATTACCTCACCGAGTCGGCCGGCCTGCTTGTCGTGTTCGAATCCGCCATCGTTCCCAAATGGAAGGACGGCGTCATCACGTTCCGTAATGTCTTTGTGTCCCGGAGACCAGGCCAGGGCAAATCCTCTGTGAAAAAAGGCTCCTCGAACGCTGCAGGAGGCCGCCGCTGCGAGGAAAGTCGACCACGAGCTGGCCGCCGTCGAGGAGGAAGACGACGGCAACTACACGCAATTCGACGTGACCATCGACACCATCAATGTCACACTATCATTCATCAAGTGGTGGAATGGCAAGGGCCTCTTGAAAGACGTCGAGGTCAAGGGTGTTCGCGGCGTGGTTGACCGGACGTCCGTCCACTGGATGATTCCCAAGATTGGACCCTCTCTCGTTCAGGCACGAGCACCAACCGGGTGACTTCGAGCTCGACTACTTCAAGATGGAAGATCTGCTAGTCACGGTCTACCAACCGGGCGGCTTCCGCCCCTTTTCCGTGTCCATCTTCTCTTGCGAGCTCCCACAGCTCCGGAAACAGTGGCTCTTCTACGACTTCCTCTCTGCATCACATATGTCGGGCTCTTTTGACGGCTCTCTCTTCACCATCCACCCGCGACAGATACACACAACATGTCCTCTGCCGCTGAGAGGCGACAGCAGGACGCATTCGGCGAGGCTTCCGCCTGGAAGAAATTCTCCCGGTGCCGGATCGACGGGCTCAAGATCGACCACCTGAACCGTGGCGTCGAAGGGCCATTTGGGTGGATTTACGAAGGCAACGTCGACATCGTGGCCGACGTCATGTTCCCGGCCGATCCCGCAGAGGGCATCGGCAAGGTCGTAGCCGAGTTCTATGACAAGATGGAAGAAGCGGTGACCAGCAACCGCTACCTCAAAATCCTCGAAAACACCACCAGCGCCCGCACGCGCAAGCGCAAGCCCGACAGCAACATAATTGACAACTCCGCCTCAGGCGCCTTCTACGACGAAAGCAGCAAATCCGAACCCCCCTCACCGTCCTTATCCCCAGAAAACGAACACCCAACCAATTCGCTCACCTCCCCCACCGCCACCATTCCCGCCACCCCCTCCACCCTCGCCGCAGCTGCCGCTCTATCCGAGCCGTCACCAACTACCGAAACGCCCTCCTACCTCGTCATGGACATGCGCATCTCCCTCAATGAAGTCCGAGCCGCCGTCCCGCTGTTCAACAACCCTCACATCAGCTACGTCAACCAAGCCCTGGTTCGCCCCATCGTCGCCTACATCAACGCCAAGCGCACCTACATCCCGATCAACTGCCGCATCGTCAAGCGCGCGACTGACTTTGACGGCAGCTGGACGGTCTGGGACTGCGGGCTGATGGACGACACGAGCGCCGAGGTGTACGCCGCATTTGCGCGGAACGTGGAGGACCAGCAGTAGGGTGAGGCGGTTCAAGCGGGTCGGGCTATGGACGGTGAGCTTGGTCGTGCATGCTTTGCTGGCCGGGGTGGCGGGGGATTTGATGTGATTTTTTTTTCGCGCCTGCTCAGCTTGCGTCTCTCCCTGTGTCTTGTCTTTTGGGCGAAGGCGTGGTGTTTTGGGTTTCTCTGCTCTGCCATGTGTTTATGTGTACGAAGAGAGGGTGTAAACAAAAGTCGGAAGAGTCGGGTTTCGGTCCTGGAGGGTTGCGCTGGAGTCGGTAAACTGCATATGCATGCGTGGATGGAGCAAAATGGCGTTGTTTCTTTGCTGGTTTGGTATACTACTGCTACGAGTTACATGCGGATTCCTGGGTGGAGATGGGGCTTTCCTGTGCCAGAGCATCATGGGGTGCGGTGGCGGGGTGGGCAACAGATCTGATACCCCTATTGTGTATCAACAGAGCGAAAGCGTAGGTTTTGGAATGACTAGAGCGACTTGTTGAGTGTGGTAGTTGTTGACAGTTCTTTCCTTCAGCGGCAGCAACTCAAATTTGTTCTATTCCCCTTTTCTGTCTGTTACGATCAGCCTGACGGGGCTGTTTCAGCTTGCTTGGAGCTGACAGACAGAAAAAGATCTCTCACAAATCCAAACCGGATGGGTGGGAGAGTCAGGGCCCGTAGCTTGGGTAAAACAAAACCTTGTCCTGTGAAGCGGCACTCTATATGCTGTCCTGCACTACATGTATTCACAAATTGTCTGGCGCTGAACCGACACTGGGTCGCTGTCCTAGCTATCTCCTCAACAACTGCTGCCATAACCTTCACACATCCCTCTGACGCCGCCCGTCAACCGCGACCGCGACCGCGACGCGGCAAAGTCGTGGCGAACGCTTTCTTCCTCTCAAGGACGACAAGCGGAGTAGCCCGGGCTGTCCTCGAGCGTCCTTCTACCCCGGGTGATATGCCCAGCCTGTACTGATCACCCGGCTTGCTCCAGGAAGCAGACAGGGGCATCACGCGGCGAACTGCTTGGTCGTCTTCGGCAGCTTTCACATGAAGTCGTCACTGGTGACCATGTCAATCTCCAGTCCTCGCCGGGGATAAGTGCGTTCGTTACTTACTCGCCGAAAGCATCGTCATCGTCATAGGTGTTCATATCAGTAACGCCGCCACGGTTGACGCCGGCAAGCGAAGTCTTCGTCTTGGCCGCCTTGTCTTCTTGCCACCCTTCTCGGCCGCCTTCTCCTCCTTCATCTTCTCGTTGCTCAATGCCGTCAAGGAGCTGGCAATCTTCTTGATCTGGTCGCTGGGCAGGTCCTTGGCCATCTGCTTAGCGAACTCCTGGAGGAAGAGGGTGTAGTGGGGCTTCTTCGAGAGGCCGGCGATGATGGGACCGAGGGTGTTGCGCAGCTGTTCGAATTGCGCCTTGGTCGCGGGCTTGAACAGGGGGAGGTTAGCCAGGTCGATCGTGTTATTCGGGTCGCTCGCGTCGATCACCACGGCACTGCCGGCGGTCGTCGCCTTGCGCCCGCTGCTGATGCCAATGTTGCCGAAGAGGTCCTCGGCGTGGCGGAGATCGGACTCCTTCTCGGTACGACGCAGGCGCTCGCGCCTCTGGGCCTCCGTCTCCTCCTCGCTCTCCTCCTCCTCGGCCTCAGCCTTGGCC
Organism: Achaetomiella virescens; assembly: GCA_031001845.1. Lineage (NCBI taxonomy): Eukaryota > Fungi > Ascomycota > Sordariomycetes > Sordariales > Chaetomiaceae > Achaetomiella > Achaetomiella virescens. The sequence goes on from JARNGD010000060.1 coordinate 66,926, forward strand.
CTGGCGCGCTCGGCCTGACGCTCGGCAATCCGTTGTGTCTTGCTCTTCTTGCTGGCAGCAGCCTCAGCCTCCGCCTTCGCCTTGGCCTCTGCAGCCTTCTTGGCCTTCTCGCGCTCGACCTCGGAGTCTTCGGCGGCGTCCCACGAGTCTAGGACCTACGGTGATGTCGCGTCAGCTTGAGAGTATGGTTGTCGTGGCGTTGTGCAACGTACATCGCTGTCCTCGGCCTCTTCATCGTCGAACTTGCGGCGGCCGGCACCAACAACCGGGAGTTCGGGGCGGAGCCCGAGGACTCCTCCTCATCTTCTAATACGGTTATGTCAGTAAACTTTGGGAGGCATTGAATGACAATCTCCACATATCAAGTCCTCCGCCATCGTTAGGGAATCATGAACGAAGCGCCAGCAAAAATGCGACTCTTTCGAATCGACCGACGGGGGGCGGACGTGGCCGTTGATGGAATCGCGGGGTAACAGAAGAAATCGACTTACCCCAACGCTTCGGGGCATGGTGAAACTGTCTGTCGCGGCCCAGAAGAACACTTGTAGGAAGTATCGCGGGGCTGGCGATGTCCGTGGGAGAGCGTCAGATGGTGAGGAAAGGCTGCGGCCGAAAATCTTTTGTCGATCGGGTTCGAGGTTGGGCAGCCCACGAAAAGTTCAGAGGGTGCAAAAGCGGCAAGTCTCACATTGCTGCCCCACCCTGGTATGTATGGGATTGCGGGGTATTAAAAATCTCAGTAAATGCAAGTCTCGGTTAAGGTCATGATCTCTCATGCCTTTCAAGTTCCATGCGCAGCGCCTTGGCACTGATCCCAAGTTCGTGGCAGCCATGGCAGACAAAGCTGGCTCTCAACTGGAGGCACTGGGTAGCTGCAGAAGTTGTCAAGACCTGACGCCGGTGCTCCGTGATTTGAGGGTTTGGCCTCGCTGACGGACAGGTGTTCTCTGGGATCAAGCGATGAGATAAGAGCTCGCCGGTGACATCAGCCCAGCAGGACTTGATCATCGGACGCAGTCCTCCTGCCGTCGCGGCATTTTGTATTTCAGGGACATCGCCTCGTCTTTAGCTTTCTCAGCCACGTTTTCCTCACTCTATTATTCCCGCAACACGATCGATCTTGAGCCCTGCAAACCTCACCTGAAAATCGTTACAGGTTGTTGCGAGTTCGCCAAGCAGCTGGAGGCTTTCAAAATCTGCCTCGCCCATCACAAACCGCGCCATCCAATTGGTCCGTTCCTCTTGCTCAAAGCAGCACAAGGCAGAATCATCATGAGCCAGAAAGGGAAGACGCCGTAGGCCAGGGGTCTTGCCAGTGGCTGCCATCTGCCAGGCGGCCAAGGCACCACGCCGCTCGCTGTGGCTCCTGCCCGTTCCTGCTCGTTTCCGCACCACCCTGGGCTGCACCTGCACCTTCCTCCCGGACGGCACTGCAAGTCGGAGAGGCAGCCAATCCGGGAGCCTCCTGCGCTCTGCCCTACAGCACCCGCAGCCTCAAAAACGGCTCGCGAGTCCTACCAAGTCCTAAGAGCACCCGCAACTGCATGGACGACTCCAGCTGTGGTGAGCAGTAGGACCTCGGTGACGATTCCGCAACCTCCCCCAGGCCGCGCTGCCGCCGCACACCGCACTGCACACGCCAGGAAATATAACAAAAATGGGTGGCGGATGATTTGACTTTGGCTTGGTTTGGTTTGCGCGCATTGCTCGTTTCCTCGTCTTTCTTCCCTGAAGATTTGCCCCCCTCTTCTAGGCCCATCCGTTGCTGCCACACAGTTGCTCGTTTTGTTTGGATTGCTCGGTTGCGCTGCCCTGGGCCTTCCCAGATGGACAAGAAACATTTTGCCTCCCTCATGGAGGACCACTCCCCCCGGCCAAGCACCTCGGCGCTCCGGCCTCTGTCTCCCTTCCGGACCGGTCGCCGGTCCATGACGCGGAGTGGAGACGGAAGCACAGGCACGACACCGTCCCACCCGGGCCTCGACCTCGACCTCAACCAGGACCAGCCTGTCTTGTCCTGCGTGTACGTATCGAGCTTAATGTCTCTCGCTGAGGGCACCCCTAACGATGTGCGACAGGACCAAGGAAACGTCACAGGAAGATTGTGCTAGACACAGGTTCATCGTCTGGGCCGCCGTGAAGCGCAACTCATCCGTGCGCATGACCCCCGAAGAGCGGCTCGAATGCCCGCTGCTCAGATGTACTCAGCGGTTCCACGACCACGAGTCGATGCTCAAGCATCTGGCCGGGTGCAAGCACCTTGCCTCTGGGAGTATTGGTGCTACGACCACATGAGGGTGGAGCGTTTCGACGACCTAAAGTGCAAGAAGTGCCTGGGACATCCGTCCAAGAGGAGGAAGATGCTGTACTTGGCCAAGAATTTCTTCCACTCGCTCGGCCACAAGTCCAAGAAGACCCAGGATGTCTGCCCCGACGACGACGAAGCGATGCTGGCCCCGCCGCCGAGCTACGACTCGCTCAACATTCCCACCCTCAATGCCAGCGCGAGCGAGTTGCCGTCCACCGAGATCCTCGAGATTGACTCGATGGAAGTGTCCCTCCTCCAGCCCGCTCCTGCACCGGCCCCCAGCGATGCGATCGACCCCCAGGCCCTCCTCATGCCCACGGTGCCGCCCCTGCCCGAACTCGACTCGACCATGCTTTCGGCCGACTTCATGCAGTGGCAGCCAATTGCGGGTTTCACGCCCGTCATGCAACAGGAGGATATCTCTATCAGAGCATCAGTTGTCAAGCCGACGTTGCAGCTCACCACAGCCGGTCTCCAAGGCCGTCGTCAAGTGCCCCGGCCGGTTTCCAGGGCAGCCCCCGCCGTCCCGCGCAGCAAGGGGCTGTCGCCCAGCTCATCCGTGAGATCTACGGCCACACTGACACCACTGTGAGCACATGCAGCAACGGCAGCTCGATGATCTCGCCGTCCTCGAACTGGAGCGGAGCGTGGTCGATGGCTTCCGGCCTTAATACCGGCATGACTTCACCCGTCGACGGTGTCGACGTCGACGACATGTTTGCTGAAGCAATGAACAGCTACAACAACACCTATGGCGGCAATGAGACATGCCCGACGACCTTCACAACTTCTTCTCGGAGCTTCCGGCGGACTTCCCAATGCTCCAGGACACTGGCGCCATGCCCTCCGATGGCCTCGCTTTGTTTGAGTCGTCTCCTGCCAACCCACAATACGCACCCAACATTGTTCTGACGGACGAAGCGGCGCGGACGGTGGAGATCAACGAGCCCGAAGTCGAGGAGGCAAATGTGTGCTGCCCGAGACCAAGTCGTTGGTCAGCTCGGCCTGGGACGCTTTGCACCAGCATATCGAGTCGTCGATGGAAAAGATTCAGGATCACAGGGAGAACCGTATTGCCAGCCAATTCGGTACAATGTCAACTCAAATAGTAGCGACAACAGGCTTACAGACACTTCGGAGGCTCCTTGCCGGCCAGCAGCCCTCGTCAGCCGGCGACGCTCTTTGCTTGATCCACCTGGTCTACGCGTTTTCCCTAGTCTTGGATGAGCAGGTCTCGCCAGATCGTGTCAGCAGCCTCTTCCTGCAGTCATTATCGTACGCCAATGCGTTACCACCAAGTGACAGGAATCTCTACAGGCAACTGGTCAGGAATATATGGCAACCCCCGGATCTAACTCAGGCCAACATCAACAACCATCTCGTTGCTATTTCTGGACGGTCATCCGGTTTCTCCTCCGACCCCAAGGGCAAGGCCCCAGCAGGTTTGGGGGGCCACGGGCACGGCGTTGATTCGCTGCTGAATACGGCCCGTGACTTCCTTGATGGTAAGTACCCAAAAGACATTCCTTTCTGTTGGCATTTTGCTTATATCGAGACAGCACTCGAGATCAGCCTCGTTCTGGGCCAGGGCCCTCTCCCACTCGGAGTGCAAGTCTCCGACCTTCACATCACACATTTGAAGGACATGAGCGCGGCTGTATCGGTAAACGGCGCTCTGACCACAACTGCAAGATACGTGCTCGAGATGCTCGCTCAAGGGTTCGGCGAGGCTGGCCTCCACAGCAGGCTGAAGGGGATTTACCACCGACTCGGAAATGGTTGTATTTCCAGCGTCCGGAGGATCGAGCTCGAGATCCTTCACGCTGGCAGGGTAAGTCACGGCGCCCATCCTTCCACTGCTGCGCTAACCGAAAGCAGAGTTGTCTACCATCCGCCAGATTCTTTGGGAGCTATGTCCCCAGCGCCAGGAAGTTGTGCGACCAGATATATGAAGAGCACGATGTCGGCCCATCACGACGCGACGATTATCACGGACTTGGTGTGCATTGATTGAAAACCTGGTTTCCGAGCTGTACACTCCAGCCAGTAAGCCAGCGGCCCCTTCACTGGGTGATATTGATCTCGACACGTACTTCGACGACTTGGTTCCCGAAGCAGGCAATCCAGTCACGGCAGTTACAGCGCTGCAGCCGTCCTTCGATTTCGGCACCATGCAAGCTCAGCTCCCCACGCCCACGGCAACGTCGAGCGGGACGCCTTCGAGTAGTCACACGACCAGCCCCGGAGGCGAGCTGCCTCAGCAACCGCCGAATGACTCTCCAGAGCAGCAGGAGCCAGCACAGAAAGTAGAAGCCGACTTGGGCTGCCACCTCTGCGACTACCGCCCAAAGGGCGACCCGCAATGGTTTAAAGGCAGTATGGCCAAGCACATGAAGACGAAGCACAGCGGGGAGCCGGACAGGATCTACAAGTGCCCGTTCCCGGGCTGCACCAGCCAATACAAGAACCGGGCAGACAACCTGAGGCAGCACCAGATCGAGAAGAAACACTGGGCGCCGGGCGAGGAGGGCCCGCCGAGAAGGCCCAGCAAGAGGAAGAAGGTGTCGGATGGTGAGTAATGCGACTCGGGATTGGTTATGTAGCGTGATTTTTTTGGAGCGCTTAGCGAGTCAGAGCGGCATTTTGGGTATTGGTCTATTTCGTTCTTGGATGTGTATAACATGATACCACACGGCACGGCGGGGCGTTGATGGCTTTGGGTATGGTTTCGGATGGGATAGATACAGGACGGTCATCCATGGGGATGGTCCCAGCCTCCATTGGAATATCAGCGACTCGGATTCAAGTGCTGAATAGGTTGTTGGACATAAGTAATATGAAGAATCTCAGGTCCATGAGGACTCGCCACCCAATTGTCCTCCGTACTCTCACCTGTTGTTGTCCACGAGACTCAGTGGATTCTCTGATACCCACCCGCAATCCGGAGAAGTGCCGTTTGTTCCACCCTTCCCCAGGCTCAAGAAATAGAAGCCGGGTTGAGTCAACTTTGCATTAGAACGGATACTGTCGGCGGCATGCTGAGAGGATTCCGGTCTGCTCTATCTCTCGTCTGACTTTCTCAACAGGCTGCTCTAGTAGCGTAAGAGAAAGAACCCAAATTGCGTTTTTCACTGAGCGACGACTCTGAGCTGGAACCACAACATCAGGTATTTACAAGCTTACCCCACCTCACACCACCCACTTCAACACCCCACCACAACCTCACCTCACCTCTCCCCCTCGGAGAAGACAACAACAACCATCATCAAGTCACCGACTCAGCTTGTATCCACTCAGACTAGCCAAGTCTTACCGCGCCATATCCGGAAATCAGAAACAAGTCAAAATGGCCCGTCTCCCTCACATCACCGTCCTCGCTCCCTCAACATGGACCTCGTCGCCTACGTCCCTCACCACCCCCTCCCCGGCGAGACCCTTACCGCTGACGCCTTTGCCACCTCCCCCCGGCAAGGGCGCCAACCAGGCCGTCGCGTGCGCCAAGCTCTCGCGCGCGCGGCCTATCCCGGGATCGAATTCTAACCCCTCGGAGGGCGGCGCCGACGGGAGCGCGACCGCCGTGGTGAACATGGTCGGTTGTGTCGGCGCCGATGCGCACGGCGCGCAGCTGAAGCAGAACCTAGCGGCGTACGGGGTCGGCGTGGGGCGTGCGGGAGGTGGACGGCGGCGAGACCAGGACGGGCGTCGCCATGATCATCGTCGACCGCCCCACGGCGAGAACAGGATCGTGCTGTCGCCCGGCGCGAACCATGCGCTGCAGCCGGCCGACTTTTCCGACCTCTCGAGACTGGAGGAGGAGGAGGAGGGGGCTGGGCCAGTGGGGGAGGCGGAGGAGGAGAAGAAGAAGCGGCTGCTGCTGCCCGATCTGCTGATCATGCAGCTCGAGATCCCGTTTGAGACGGTGCTGGCTGCCCTGCGGGCGGCGAGGAAAGAGGGCGTCGATGTGCTACTTAACCCGGCGCCGGCCAGGAGGCTGCCGGAGGAGGCGTATGTGGGACTGGCGCATCTGGTGGTGAACGAGACCGAGGCGGCGATTCTCGGGAGGTGGAGGAGAAGATGCTGGATGAGGAGGAAGGGCTGGAGAGGGTGGCCAGGGGGTTTGTGGGGAAGGGGGTGCAGAATGTGATCATCACGCTGGGAGGGAGGGGCGTTTATTATATGAGTAAGGATGGGAGGAAGGGGCTGGTGCCGGCGGAGAAGGCGAAGGTGGTGGATACCACGGCCGGGGGGATACGTTCGTGGGACGGTATGCGCTGGACGCGGTGGGGAAGAAGGGGGAGGAGTTCGACATTGCCGCAGCGGTGAGGAAGGCGAACAAGGCGGCGGCGAAGACGGTGGAGAGGGCGGGCGCGCAGGACTCGATTCCGTGGAGGGATGAGTTGGAGGCTTGATTTGGGAAGGGGTCAAGGAGGGAATGTAGAACAGCACTGTTTGGCACTGTTGGACCCATCAGACACGTTTGAGTACCATTGTCGATCCAGCATCTCGCCCACATTCCCTCTTCAGCTGCGACCCAAAAACTACCTACGGATTCACATAAGCCGGCTTCACGAGATTCCATCCGTCCCCGCGGATCGGCTTGAGGCACTTCACATCAAACCCATTGAGGATCCGCGTATTTATGGGCCGCTTGTGGCCCATTCTAGCCAGGAACTTCTGGACGTCCTCCGGCAGCGTCGCGATTACGTCGTCCGTCAAGTTAGGATCCGGGCCGGCGCCAATGTTCACGCCACACGTCTTGCAGAAGGCCTTGCGCCAGACACGCCTGCCGAAGGCGTAGTAGGACAGGTTCTCGCGGCCGTGGATAGCGACCTGGGGCTCGGCGGGGTAGATCCACACGTAGCCAATCTGGGAAAGTCAGTCAGCGGTATAGAGAAGAGAGTGAGTTATGTACACACCCGTTGGCAATGGCTGCAGTTGCACTCCATGATACTCTCGCCGTAGGTGCCATCCTCCAGAGAGCCTTTGACCTTGACTGCGGTAGTTACAGCGCCACAGTGGCAGCTGCCGTAGTATGTTTTGCCGTCCTCGTAGCCAGGAGGGTTGGGCTCCGGTCCAGAGTACTCGGGGGCGACGTACTTGGGGTCGAACTTGTTGCCCTCGAACCTAGGTTGGATCAGTGCGGGCCGTTGACGACCGTAAGTCCGGGGGTCTTACGTCTTGAGCTCCAGGCTCCAAATGTCGAGATCTTGGAGCGTTCGGGCCTATTACTGATCTTAGTACGTCACGCTCTGCTTGCGTCGCACGGCCCGCGAGACGTACATTTATTCCCACCTTGGCTGGGAACATCTCACTCGTGGCCATCACGGTGGTCCCGCAATGGCCGCAGAACTAAGCAGCACCTGTCAGCCAAGCGCAGCTTTGCCAGAGAACGGTGGCTTACCTGATGGTCCATGTTCTTGGAAGCGAACGAATAGTGGACGAGCTTCCCTTCATCCTTGACGACATTCAAGGGCTTCTGCGGCACCAGCCACAGGTAGCCCCTTTGGTGCAGATACTACAGTTGCAGTCGCTGACGGTCTTGATCTCGGGGACCTCGACCTCGAAGACGAAGGCGCCGCAGTGGCAGTTGCCGCGGTACTTCTTGGTGGATTGCTCTGTCTCGGTACATGTTGTCACGATGCAATGGGAAGCGATCTCAGGGTTTCAAGGCAAAGGCGTAGGGCGTGGGAAGGGGGAGGGCGCGGCGTCCTCTGTTCACGAACTTGAGGGGAAATCGGTTTATCACTCATCATGTTTCATACACGAAGTGCTCTGCGTCCTATGCTGGCCCATACCGAAGGAGGGACCAATAATCGGCCCAAAATTGACCCGGTAATGACAAACGCAGTTACTCCTTGGAAAGGACACGTTTTCACGCGTCAAGATCAAACCCCTCATTCGCGAGAGAGCGCGTGTTCAGCTGACTTGACAGGGGGGTTGAGTGGATTTGAGTATTGCCTTGACAAGTCGGACCCGACGGACGAATACGAGAAGTCCGGAGGCACAGTCCCGATTGACGGCTTGTTCTTTGGAAAGGACGTGCGGTTCAAGGTCTGAACGGTCCGTAACCTCGACGCGGTGTATCGCTGGCCGCTGTTGATTGCCTGTCGCAAGGTCCAGAACAATGGGCTCTGCTGGAGGAAGTCGGGGCCAGCTCAGGCTTCCCCTCATGAGTCGAGATCGTCCTGTTGGCGGGAGTGCCACGCGCGGTCCCGGAGACACTTGCTGGTGTCTCGATTTGGCTTGCGATCTGAAATTGTTCATACTAAGCTGATGCACTTACTGTGTCCACTAATGAATCCAAGATATCGTCCCAGCTCCCCTCGAAACACCCCCGGTCTTATTGGTGTGGGCCTCGGTCATGTGCCGGGTAGCCCGGGCGGCCAACGCCAGGGTGACCCACATCCCGGGGCCGGAACAGCCGGGGTCTTCCGGGCATGGGGGTCACGGCGGGGCACTCGGCGTAACTTGACCCCTGCCCCTCGGGGGCGTGGGGTGTCTGCTCTCATTGGTGGGGGTGACGTCGATGATCGTTCGCTGGGCTGCAGGAGCTCGATTCTGGAAAGCCGCGAGGGGCCGGTGAGAAAGGGACCTGTTGCGTGTTGAGTGCTGTTGAGAGCCGACTACAACTTTCTAGCGCTGAAATCGGTCCCCGAAACTTGCATTTCCGGATGCTGGCCCTCGAGAGGGTGGAGCGGCATCGAGATCTCGATCAACGGCGGGTCGTCGATTGTCGAGAGGGGTCGAAGAGGGGCTGGTGCCATCAAGCAGTTTGTCCGATCTTCTGGGGCCTCCAGACGAGCGTGGCTCGTGAACATCATCAAATGGAAGCAGCCGAGAGGTACCTTAGGTAGGTCCTCGGTGCCACGGTTCAGCGAGTTGACAGGCGGCTTGTGGAACACTGGATGTGGCAGGAACAAGTCCTGCTGGCGATAACGATGCTGTGGGTCCAGGCTGTCTTCCCTCAATCCTGAGAGTACGACCAGCTCCTGCCAGAAACTTGGCGGTTCACTTTAACGATCAGGAATGTTCCTTCCCATGGAATCAAGGCACCTAGGCACAGTACCTGCTCAGGGCCTGACTCGGCGTCTGTTGCAGGGCGCGACGAAGACCTACCAAGCTTCCCCGCCATTCAGCCGTGGAGCCCCGACTCTCCCGCAACCCGATTGCTTGCTCTGATTTGTTCCTTGCATCTCCAACTCCCACTCCCCATCAGCACGAGCTGACGCTCGTGGCATTCCATGACAAAACGTTTCGCCTTTCTCAACAGCCGAGCGCGGCGGTTTTCTGGGGTACCTGAATCCGCTCCTGGATCGTTTCTGGAATGGAATCACGGCACTGTGCTATTAGCGGCTTACCCGCGCCAGCAGCTCCTCAACATGTCGGTTGCCAGCTGACATCAACACGCATGAACGCCCTGCGGCTTCTCGCCATTCCTGGCTTCCGAGCCTCGACATGGGAAGCTCTCCAACCCCTCCCAATTAGTGGAACTCGAAGGCCATTCCAAAATGGGGCAACTCACGGTACTCCCAGGTACAGCCCGGGCGGTGGTCTGGGACCCATCAACAACTGGTGGTCACGCTACCTGCAACGTGCCCAGTTTGACCTCAACAAGCAATGTACCCTTCTCGCTTGGGACGATTACCTGCTGCAGATTCTGGGGCTTTAACTGATACAAACCGTCCTGTCCAAGCTCCAAGCTACCCCCGCCAAAACCGGTTCCTTGCATATCTGTTCTCGTCTTTGTTATGCCACTAGGACCTCGACTTAGGTCAAGCTCCTACATAAGCTTTCACTCCCAGCTCGTCTCATACCCCAATACTTCGGCATTCCGGTGATCGATAACAATTCCCACAAGACCAACATGCCTGGCCTGCAAAAGCCACCGTGATGCCGCATGGCGCCGTTCCCCGTCTCGGGGCGATCAAGGAGAAGAAGGGGATGCCGGATCTTTGCACCGCTTCCTCAGGACAGAAGCTGGATATCATTGACATCCGCCGCGCGGCGGTCGAGATCAATCTGAAGACCGAGATCCTCTCCATGTTCTGCACTAGGGATGGGCCGAGACAGCTCCCCACACTCCTTCTCTACGACGAGAGGGGGCTGCAGTTGTTCGAGAGAGTGCGGCTTTCCTCCCTCGCGTACCCGCCGCATGCCTATCACCCCACGCTAACTGTTTTCAGATCACCTACTTGGAGGAGTATTACTTGACCAATGATGAGATCGAAGTGCTCCAGTCCTTTGCCGCAGACATTGTGAAGAACATCCCCTCCGGCTCCATGGTCATTGAGCTTGGTAGTGGGTCAGTCTTGTCTCCCTTCGTCCCTGACGCAGTAGTGGCTGACTGTCTTCCTCCAGCAACCTCCGGAAGGTGAACCTGCTTCTCCAAGCTCTGGAGGATGCCGCCAAGAGCATCGACTACTATGCCTTGGACTTGTCCCAGCAAGAACTCGAACGCACGCTCGCTCAGCTTCCGCAGTACAAATACGTCCGCGCCCATGGCTTGCTTGGGACCTATGATGATGGCCAGAGCTGGCTCAGAGACCCTTCCATCGCCCCGCGGCAGAAGTGCATCCTGAGCCTCGGCTCGAGCGTTGGTGAGTTGAGTTTGAACCAGGCTTTGACTGCACCATCTGATACAACTGGCAGGAAACTTCGATCGCGGCCGATGCTGCTGCCTTCCTCAAGTCCTTTGCCGATGTTCTCGGGCCTGGCGACACCATGCTAATTGGCCTGGATGCGTGTGACGATCCTGCCAAGGTGTAGTAAGTGCAGTCCTCCACTTCTAGATTCGCAGGGAATGCTGATGATGGCTTAGCCACGCGTATAATGGTATGTGTTTATACTTACCTGGAGATGTGCACCGGCTAACTCTGAACCGCTGTAGACAAGGAGGGTCTCACTCATGAGTATGCAAAACGACCCCTTAATATGCATCTGAACCGTTGAGAACCCGCGCTGACGAATCTAGGTTCATTTTGAACGGTCTCCGCCATGCAAACAGGGTCCTAGGGGAGACAGCCTTTGACGAGAAGGACTGGAGGGTCATTGGCGAGTATGTGTACGACGCCGAAGGCGGACGCCACCAAGCCTTTTATGCTCCGCGGCGTGACACCACTGTTATGGGCGAGCTGATTCGTCCTCACGAGCGAGTCCAGGTTGAACAGAGCCTGAAGTACTCTGCAGCCGAGGCCGGCGCGCTCTGGAAGCGCGCCGGTATGACAGAGATTGCCCAGTGGAGGCACCGCAAGGAATACGGTAAGTGGCGCGATAGCCCCTTTTTCTTGTGGTTTCACAAGCGGGATGTTCCTCCTTTTTGGACCACCTCCCCAACCCTAACCCACGTTTCTCTGACACGTGGGGCCAGTCGTACGACACCCGTGTGTAAGTGAACGCCGGCGTGTCGTCACTGGCTAAGGGGCGCCCCGTTGGGCTGCGGGGTCGTCATCTCAACTCGAGCTTTGGGCAACTCCTCATCTGAAGCTCCCGAGAACCCTTCTGACTGACATGATCACAATGTACAGGTGTCCATATGCTCGCCAAACCGAAAATGGCGTTTAGTCTGATCCCTTCCGTCTATGCCCCACTGCCCTTCCGTCTCTCGAGGACTGGGAGGGCCTGTGGGCGGCATGGGACATCGTCACCCGGGAGATGCTTCCCCCGAGGAGTTCCTCGAGAAGCCCATCAAGCTCCGCAACGCTTGCATCTTCTACCTGGGCCACATCCCCACCTTCCTCGACATCCAGCTCACCAAGACCACCAAGCAGCCGCCCACAGACCCGGCTTACTATAGCAACATCTTCGAAAGGGGCATCGATCCCGATGTGGACAACCCGGAGCTGTGTCATGCACACTCGGAGATCCCTGATGAATGGCCCCCGTCGACGAGATCCTGGCCTATCAGGGCCGTGTGCGGTCCCGGCTCCGGAGTCTCTATGCAGAGGGCGGTGGTGATGCCATCCCGCGCCATGTGGGAAGGGCGATCTGGGTTGGCTTCGAGCATGAGGTCATGCATCTCGAGACTCTGCTGTACATGATGTTACAGAGTGATAGGACTCTGCCGCCGCCGCATGTGCCGGCGCCGGATTGGGAGAACCTGGCTGCTAAGGCCAGGGCTGAGAGGGTAAAGAATGAGTGGTTCGAGATTCCGGAGCAGGAGATCATCATTGGAATGGATGATCCTGAGGATGGAATGGATGTAGATGTTCATTATGGCTGGTAAGTGCCTTCGGCCATGGCAGATGCGGATGGGGAGAACTGACTGGGCTCAGGGATAATGAGAAGCCCCTTAGACGGGCGAATGTCAAGGCTTTCCTGGCTCAGGGCAGGCCGATCAGCAACGAGGAGGTATGCATCTTCATCGCTGGTGTCAGCCTATTGGCTTGATACTGACCTCAGCAGTATGCGCAATACATGCACAGCACCCACAACGCCAAGATCCCGGCATCTTGGGCCCTTACATCCGGCACGCCGGCTACCAATGGCTCCTCCACCCCCCGAGTCCTTCCTCGAAGGCAAGGCTGTTCGGACAGTCTACGGCTTGGTACCCCTGAAGCACGCCCTGGACTGGCCCGTCTTTGCGTCCTACGACGAGCTCGCAGGCTGTGCCGCTTGGTTGGGCGGACGAATTCCCACTTTTGAGGAAGCACGGAGCATCTACACCCACGTGGAAGCGCGCAAGAAGAAGGAGGCTGAGAAGAAGCTGAGCCAGACCGTTCCGGCTGTGAACGGGTAGGTTATGACGTATCTCCCCGCTCACAGCTGATATGCCGGGCTAACCGAACCAGCCACCTCTGCAACAACGGCGTCGAGATCTCCCCTCCGGCCACCCCCTGCCGGCGCCTCCTCGTCAGAGGACAGCGCCAACCGCACCAACACCGCCACCCACAATAAACACCAGCAAGATCTCTTCATCGACCTTGCCGACGCAAACGTAGGCTTCCAGCACTGGCATCCCGTCCCCATCACATCCCGCGGCAACGTCCTCGCAGGCCAGTCCGAGCTGGGCGGCGTGTGGGAGTGGACCAGCTCTGTGCTGCGCCGCTGGGACGAGTTTGAGCCCATGGCGCTGTATCCGGCATACACGGCGGATTTTTTTGACGAGAAGCATAATATTGTGCTGGGCGGTTCATGGGCGACGCACCCCAGGATCGCAGGGAGGAAGAGCTTGTAAGTGATCATGCTCTCGTTTCTTCCTTGATTTGTGAGTTTATTAAGGGGCACTGCTGACTGGATGAAACAGCGTCAACTGGTACCCGGAACTACCCCTATGCTTGGGTGGGTGCGAGGGTTGTCAGGGACTTGGATTGATACTCTTCAACCTCGTTGTCGACTGAAGGGGAGTTGAACACGTATCAAGCGGTAACATGCTGCCCTCGCCCATGGTCCACGGTTGAGAGAGGGAAAAGGTAGTTAGTTGATTGAATGGAGTAATCACTGACCATCGAGGCTTTCAATTTTCGGCTGCGTACATTTGTTTTGAGTGAGAAAAGATGCCATTTCTTCTTGCTGGTAAATAAACCATGCCTCAGAGTAGTGCTAGGATAGTCGGGGATATCAACAACAAGTTCCCGCGAATGCTCTACTCCAGGATTACCTGAGTGCTCAAAGTAATGAGGTGCTCAATATCCTCACTTCTCTCATTCAGCAAGAATTCGCGCACAACGCCATGAACCGTACTATCTACAGTACGGGCAGGTATCGACAACAATCGGCACCCAGAACAACGCCTTGCCGTCCCCTGCCCATGCTCGTGACTCCCCTCGCTCGCTGGCCTGGTGAAGCGCAGACAGAACAACATCCCATAACCTAGCCTCGCCTCCTCGCTTTTTCCGCAGCAACTGATCATGGTGCCTTCTCGCTCTGCTGCACCCGTCTCGCAGCGGGTGTCGTCTCTTGCCTAGGACCGCACAATTCATCATTAGCACACCAGCTCCCATTCCTCAACTTTTTCAAAACCGAGATTATCCAAGAACACCCATGGAAGGGGAAAGACCAGAAAATAAACTCACTTAATCTTCCCGACCCCCTTCAACCTCAGATACACATCCGTGCCCCAGCCATGCAGGCTCTGCACCGCGATGCCCCCGCCAAAGTACTCGGCATAGGCCCTGCTCAGCGGCAGCCCATACCCTAGCCCGGCGATCGAACTGCCGCCATTGCTCGCCGCCGAGATCACGTTCAGCGCGTTGTCGCTGCTGCTGCTGCTGCCCCACGACGACCCAGGGACGTCGTCCCCGTCGGTGAAGGTCGTAAACGAGTAGCTCCATATATGCGGCAGCACCTCGGGGCTGATGCCCCCGCCCCTGTCGCGGATGCGGATCGTCACGCCCGGCGCGTTGTCGTCCAGCGGGGCTATCGCGTCACGATCGAACGCGCCGCGGGACTCGGTGGGCGGCGCGAGGCAGACCTGACCTTGGGGCTGGGGCGGTGGCTTGATCATGGGCGGCTCGGGGGCGATGGTGATGACCACGGGCTCGCGGTTCATGCCGTTCTCGACGGTGGCGCGGAAGGCGTTTTTGAGGAGCTCGGTGATGATGTACTCGAGGTGCATTGGCACGAAGGCGAAGGTGGTGTCGGGCTCGCCGTCGACGATCCATTGCGGCCGCACGCCGTAGTTGAGCTCGCAGATGTCGGCGACGAAACCGCCGCAGGACTCGACGGTGGAGGCTGGGCGCAGGGCCGTGTCGATCACGCCGATGTAGTTGGGGTGTTCGGGGCACGGGGTCGGGCTGGCGGATGGGTCGAAGTGCGGCGTGCTGCTGAAGTGCAGGGCGATGTGCTGCTCGGCGACTAGGCGGGTGCCGATGCGGGCGCGCAGGTGCTCGTCGAGAAAGCGGGTTACTTCGGCGGGGGAGATGTACTTGCGGCACTCGAGGAAGCCGCGGGCGAGGATGGGGATGGTGTCGGTGTGTGTCTGGACTAGCTCGGCGAGCACTTCGGTGAAGCGGATCTCATCTTCCAGGTTGCTGATTGTACGCCCCTGCCAGGGCAGTAGGGTCGAGAGCGAGTGTTGGTAGTTGTTGTATATCCTGCTGATGTTGGGGTTGGATACGACGATGTAGGGGAGGTTGCGCAGCGCTTGGATCCGGTGGGCCAGGCGGATTGGGAGGAGCGATAGCGTAAAGCGGGCGGAGGCTAGAAGGGCTTCCGCTGACAGTGGAGGACGGCCGTGTCTAGGAGAGGATCAGGTCAGCCAATGGCCAGTCTCAAGAGACCTGAAGATCTCACTTGACAAGATCTGCGAGGCTCAATGGGTGCAAAGGCTTCTTAGCCAGGTGTGGGACGACATCTTCCTCGTGTCGGTGAACATTCCGGTCGTGGTCTCGGTGGCGGTGGGCAGCCGAAACGTCCTTGGGGTGTTGGAGGGTTGAAGATGCTCTCGGCCAGCAATTGAGTTGCAGAATGGTCCTGGGGACGAACCGCAGCGGCCTCAAGATGTTGCGTCTCATGTCGGCATGTTTGCGCGGACAAGTGCTGGGATGAGGTCCGGATGGCGGGGTGACGAGGTGGTTGTGATCGGCTCGAGAGGGTTCAGTGTGACTCGCGAAGGTGTAGCATGTAGCGTCGAGGCGAGATGGCAGCCTCTTGATGTTCACAGAACCTGGGTTGGACCTCGAGCAAGAGTGAACAGGCGGAACGGCGTGTTGAGTGCATGAATCAATGGCAGACAGGAAATCAGGGTACCTGCTACGATGGTCGCAAAGAGTCAGGTAGTGACTTCTTGTCCAAGGCACATACCGGATGAAGTCTCGGCCCACTGGATCGCAGCTATGACGACAGGGCTAGCCGCTTTGGGCTCACATTTTTGCTGGGCTTGGCCAAATGCGACAGGCAAAGAAGGACATCAAAATGCAGACTGGGTTTCGACGACGGCCGCAAATTGACAGAAGAAAAATCAATAGAAGAGATATCGATAGGAAAAAAAGAAAC
This sequence comes from Achaetomiella virescens, assembly GCA_031001845.1. Lineage (NCBI taxonomy): Eukaryota > Fungi > Ascomycota > Sordariomycetes > Sordariales > Chaetomiaceae > Achaetomiella > Achaetomiella virescens. The sequence continues at coordinate 83,166 of JARNGD010000060.1, forward strand.
ACCGGCAACGAGAAAACACACGCGAAATGGTTTGTCAACATCAGGGTAAGCACAAGCCCCCCGTTGTAGTCACAGTCTCTAGACTTTAGTGAGAATGCTTGAATTAACCCAGGCCTAATTAAATAAGGTAGGGTCTTGTCCACCAGCGCCCTTCAGGGGCCCCTGATAAGCCGATGAAGCCGTGCCAGCATTGTCAGTGCCGGACCCCTCCGCTGCCCCGCGGCTATCGTGCCCCGCATCCCCATCCCCATCCCCTGCCTGTCTCCCCGGCCCCCCTATTGGGTCCGCACTTCCTGGTCCTGCTCGACATTCTCGACGTGCTCGTGGCTCGCCAACGTCTGGACGGTGCCCTTGTCAAATGTGACTCTGTTTAGGTCGTTGTCAGCAGCTGTAATTGCCGTGAGGCGACGACTGGTCTCACTGGAAGGCCTTGATCAGGCTGTACTCGTGGCCGATCTTGCCGCCCTGGTCACGGGCGTGCTGCTTCAAACTGCCGCATTTCGTCAGCAATCTCCATACACAGGAGAACAGAGGCATTGTTCGCAAGGGGACAGGGTCCTTACGCCTCAACTTGCTCATCAGTAGCGTCACCCTTGCAGGTCACAATGTAGGAAGGCATGATTGCAGTTGGTCTGCTGTGTGTCTGGTGGTGTGCTTGTTGGTTGAGGCTCGACGAAGTCCAAAGCTAGGTGCGTGTGTGTCGTGGAAGATCAAGAGGAGACCCGAGGACGGAGTTGGGCACTCGTGCTTCTTATATCACAAACGGATTCGGCAGCTGCTTATTGGCACGCAGGCGGAGTTGGAGGCCCAGTTTGCGTGACGCGGCGCGGGATGGAGGCCAAAAGGGTAGGAGAGGGGCATACGTCATGGGCCAGCTTCAGCTCCTGTGACAGCGTTGCAACCTGTCAAGAACTTTACGCCGCTTCAATTTCAACACCACGCTTACCCACGGCTTCGATTGCCAGATCCTACTACTAAGTTGGTCAGGCCATTCTTACAACTTGGCTGGGCTACCGGCCATGTCCGATCGCGCCAACATTCTGTTGGTGCGTCTCCTCTCCACAACCACCGTAGTCAGCAGATTGACGACATGAAGGAGTGGTTCACCTTTCCTCCATGTCAGGTAGCCTGTAAATAATATCTCACAGGGACCTTTGCAGACCTAGTTTTCGATTGCTAAGGAACCTGGTATGGCATTTGTCTAGGTCTCGCCTACCTTGGGATCTGCTGGATGGACTGGTGAAGCAGCTCGTCTCTGCCTGACCCCGCTATGTTGAGGAAGACCCCACCAATCTCCTTATCGATAATCTTATCGCTTATCGCCTCCATCTGCCGCCCAAAAATTTCTGGAGCTGCTTCAATGAATTGGATGGAGCGACAGGCTGCCGCGACTGCACTTTTGGTGTAGCGAAAGGGGCTTCAAGATGGAGGCTCAAGCTCACAAGCCGCACCGGCAATCCAAGAAATCTAAGGAGAAGAAGAAGCAGCCTTCTTCCGGAGGTCAGTAACAGACTCTATTACCAGTGACGAGATCATTCAGTGCTTACACTTGCGCAGGACAAAACCCCAAGGCCTTTGCCTTCTCCAACCCCGGCAAGCTCGCAAGGCAGGCCGCGCGCTCCCACGATGTTTGTGCCACTCCCACTTGATTGCCGACGGCTCTTCCTGACATGTTCTTTCTCAGATCAAAGAGAAGCGTCTCCATGTACCCTCGTCGACCGCCTTCCCGATGAGCCGCCGCCGAGGCTTGTCACCATCGTCGGCCCGCCTGGCGTGGGCAAGACTACACTACTGTGGGACATGATCCAGGCTATGTGCGTTGGGAAGTGAAGACTGACCATGTCCTAGCAAATCTCTGATCCGCCGATATGCGAAAGAAACTATCTCCGACCCCGTGGGGCCGATTACGGTCGTCACCTCCAAAAAGCAGCGGCTGACCTTCATCGAGTGCCCCAACGAGCTTGAGGCGATGGTCGACCTGGCCAAGGTTGCCGATATCGTGCTGTTGATGATCGACGGAAACTACGGCTTCGAGATGGAGACGATGGAGTTCCTCAATATCCTCGCTGCCACCGGTATGCCGGGCAACGTCTTCGGCATCCTCACCCACCTCGATTTGTTCAGAAAACCGCAAGCGCTCAAGGATGCCAAGAAGAGGTTAAAGCACAGGCTATGGAGCGAGCTGTACCAGGGTGCCCACCTGTTCTACCTCTCTGGCGTCCTGAACGGGCGCTACCCCGATCGCGAAATCCACAACCTCTCCCGCTTCCTCTCCGTCATGAAGAACCACGGCCGCTCGTCTGGAGAAACTCGCACCCCTACACCGTCTTGACAACTACCGCGACGTCACCCACCCGACCAAAATCGAGGAGGACGAGAACTGCGACCGGTCGATCGAGCTCTCTGGCTACCTGCGCGGTACCAATTTCGCGGCACAGGGCCAGAGGGTACACATCGCCGGCCTGGGTGATTTCACAATATCCAGCATGGAGGTCCTGCCGGATCCTTGCCCAACGCCCGCGATGGAGCAGGCGCTGGCCAAGATCACAGGGAAGACGGGCAGGAGGCGTCTCGACGAGAAGGACAAGAAGCTGTGGGCGCCCATGGCCGACCGGAGCGGCATGAAGATCACCGGCGACCATATTGTCATCACCAGGGAAAAGGGCTTCGCCTTCGACAAGGATGCCGAGGGTGTCGAGCGTGGCGAGGGCGAGCAGCTCATTGTGGACCTGCAAGGTGAGAGGAGACTGCTAGGTCAGACCGACAAAGGTGTCAAGCTTTTCGCGAGCGGGGAGCAGATCGCCGAGGTGCCTGAGGAGGCTGACACGGGGAGGAAAACCCAGCGCAAAGCGCGCTTCCTTGAGCGGGACGGCTCCGATGACGAGGAGATCCCCGAGGACGAAGGATTCGTCAGCGGAGAAGAGGAGGGCTCCGACGTCGAAGAAGCCGAGTTCGACGAGAGGAGGTTGGGCAAGATGTTCCGGACCGGGAGGACAAGGAACAAGTGGATGATGTTGCCTTCGCCGACAGCGACTCCGACCTCGGCTCCATCTCTGGGGAAGAAGAACTGGATGATGACGAAGAGGATGGGGGAGGACGACGAGTCCGACTCGGACGAGGAGGCGGCTGTTAGGTGGAAGGACAACATGATGGAGCGCGCAAAGGCGCTACACGGGAAGCGGCGGCCGTACCGGGCAGTGGACCTTGCGAGGTTCATGTACGATACGACGATAACGCCGAAGGAGGCCCTTCGGAAATGGAGAGGTGAGGAGGACCAGGAGATGGAAGAAGACATCGAGCAGGATGACGATACCTTCTTCCGGAGGACCGGCAAGGAGGATAAGGAGGACCTTGTGGAAGACCGGTCGATCCCGCGGTTCGACTACGAGGAGCTGACTGCCAAGTGGTCGAACGAGGACGCTGTCGAGGCTCTGAGGAGTAAGTTCGCGACAGTAGTTTGCTCGACGAAGAAGGCGGGGATGACGGCGGCGATGATGACGACGAGGACCCGTTTGGAGACGGGGATGAGGACGATGAGGGAGATGGCGCTTTTGAGGACCTCGAAACCGGCGAGACTCACGGTCATGACGGGGACGCGGAGAAGAGCGAGGAGGAGCCCGAGATTAGCTTAGAGGCGGAACGGGAGAAGAACGCTCGTCGCAAGGAAGAGCTCAAGCTGCGCTTCGAAGAGGAGGACCGCGAGGGCTTCAAAAACGACAAGGCCGTGGCCAGGCGAGAAGGAGGTGACCAGGAGTTCGGCGAGGACGAGTGGTACGACGCGCAGAAGGCCATGCTGCAGAAGCAGCTCGACATCAACAAAGCTGAGTTCGAAGAGCTCGACGAAAGCCAGCGCACGGCTGTTGAGGGCTACCGGGCGGGCAAGTACGCCAAGCTAGTCATTGAGGGCGTGCCAGCCGAGTTTGTGAAGAGATTCCAGGCACGGCTGCCTATCGTTGTTGGTGGTCTATCGGCGACGGAGGACAGGTTTGGGTTTGTCCAGGTCCGGATCAAAAGACACCGCTGGCACAAGAAGATCCGTATGTTCCATCCTGGAGAAATGGGACTGGGAACAGAAAGCTAACTAACTACCATACAGTCAAAACGGGCGACCCCTGATTTTCTCTCTCGGCTGGCGGAGGTTCCAGTCCCTCCCCATCTACTCCATCTCGGACTCGCGGACGAGAAACAGGATGCTCAAGTACACGCCGGAGCACATGCACTGCTTCGGTACCTTCTACGGGCCCCTGATTGCCCCCAACACGGGCTTTGTGTGCTTCCAGTCCTTCTCGGCCTCGAACCCGGGCTTCCGGATCGCCGCCACTGGCACGGTGCTGAGCGTTGATGAGTCGACGGAGATTGTCAAGAAGCTCAAGCTTGTACGTCCTTGTGTTCGGGTGTATGCTTGTACGGTCACTGACATAATCACAGACGGGCACGCCATACAAGATCTTCAAGAACACGGCCTTCATCAAGGACATGTTCAACTCGGCGCTCGAAATCGCCAAGTTCGAAGGCGCCGCCATCAAGACGGTGTCAGGCATCCGCGGCCAGATTAAGCGGGCGCTCTCCAAACCAGATGGACACTTCCGCGCAACGTTCGAAGACAAGATCCTGCTTAGCGACATTGTCTTCCTGCGGGCGTGGTACCCAATCAAGCCGCACCGCTTCTACAACCCAGCCACAAACCTCATCGGGTGGCAGAGCATGCGGCTCACGGGCGAGATCCGGCGCGACGAGAACATCGCCACGCCGCTGCTGAAAAACAGCCAGTACCGCAAGATCGAGCGGCCGACGCGGCACTTCAACCCGCTGCGCGTGCCCAAGGCGCTAGCCGCGAGCCTGCCCTTCAAGTCGCAGATCGTGCAGACCAAGGCGCAGAAGAAGGAGACGTACATGCAGAAGCGGGCGGTTGTGGTGGGCGGCGAGGAGAAGAAGGCGCGGGATCTCATGCAGAAGCTTACTACGATTCGGAAAGAGCAGGTCGCGAAGCGCAGGGCCAGAAGGAGGAGAAGAGGGCTGAGTATAGGAAGAAGGTGGAGGAGATTGAGGAGAGGCTGGAGAATAAGGAGAAGAGGAGAAGCAGGCTTACTGGGAAAGGGAAGGGAGGAAGCGGAAGCCAGGCGATGCGGGCGGCGGTGGGGGGAAGAGGAGGAAATAGGAAACGGGTTAGTGATGGTGTAATGTTAGGTTGTTTATTTAGGGTTGGATGGGCAATCACAGAAGGTTACATACAAAAGGCTGTTGCTGTAATCTGAGCCAAGTTGTGTGATGGAGTTGAGGGCGTCGCGAAGTCCACACCAAGTCGGTCCTCTTTCGAGTCGACCTGTGACCGGCGAACGCCTTGACCGTCTTGGAACTGCTTGCGCAGGCGGATAACCAACCCAACCACCCCCTTTTTATTTGTTTATTGTTTTTTAGAGGGCATCTCTCGTAATGGTTCGGTATCTCAACGAAGACTAACGCGCCATTATAGGCTTGATGCTAGATGCCTAGTAGCTACTCAAAGAATTGCCCCCGCAAGTTACGCATAGCTTACGAACGTGCTAGCGGTTAAAGTAAATGTACGATATATCTGGCGATCCTTTTTGTAGCGGCCTCATGGAGTATATTTCAACTGTCTGATGACGACTTTACGAGTACTAAGAATATTGAAGAAGAAGGAAAGAAGAAGGAAAGAAGAAGAAGAAAAGAAGGGAGGACAATAGCAAAGCGGATGACATGGCCTTTATCTGACTAAAGGGAGGCAACTGCCCAAGAGGGGCAGGCATGATGGGAGTCTCTGCGGGCGCCGAGCAAGCCCTCTTCGGCCGTAATGAAGTTGCCTGACTTGGGGGCGTCGGGGCAGCGACGGTAGGTTCGGAGGTCTCGGGGCCGGCGGGCGCGGCCATATCATCGTTGACTATATTATCCAGGTTGCGTTTAGTACGTCGGACCGAGATATATTTGAACCGTACGATATTACGAAGTGGTCGGCGCAAGATTGCGATACTTCGTGGTGGTTGACCGCCTTGCTTAAGGATGGAGCGTAGTTAACGGTTTTGCGAGGCGATTTGCGAGGCCTTCGGCGGTGGCGTCGGCCATCAACGGTGATTCAACGATGCCTACGTAGTAGAGCAATACAAATATATCAATAGCCACCTCAAAAGCTTCAAATTCGGCCAAATTTGGGCCAAATCGTCGTCTTCAACACGGCTTGCGATGCCCTGGATCAAAGAAAAGGGGGTTTGGCCCGCGCAAGCAGTGCCAAGACGTCAAGGCGTTTGCCGGTCACAGCAGTTATAGCGCATCGGACGACGGGCTTCTATCCCAACATTTAGATGCTTTCCATCATCATCTGGAAGAGCAGCTGCGCCGAAACGAGCCAACTTGCTTTGACATGCGCCCAAAATGCAAGCAATGAGCCGCTTCCTGTGCAGGGCCGCCATGCCTGGGCCGCTGCAGGTGCAAGCTCTGTGTGTCGTCGCCGACGAGGCAACAACAGATGAGGCAGACAAAACGGGCTCTGCACCTCGCGCCGCCCTTCCTCCTCGACGACTACCTGCGCGCGATACACGGCGCTCAGCTCCGTCGACGCGGCCAAGAAGCGCTCCAAGGCCTACGCTCACCTGCGCAACTGCAACCTGTGCCCGCGCCTCTGCGGCGTCAACCGCTTTGAGACGACGGGCATGTGCCTCATCGGCGACAAGGTGAAGGTCAACACCATCGCGCCGCACTTTGGCGAGGAGCCCTGCATCCAGGGCCACCACGGCAGCGGGTCTGTCTTCTTCAGCATGTGCAACCTGCGATGCGTGTTCTGCCAGAACCACGACATCGCCCACCAGCGCAACGGCCAGGATCTGACGCCCGAGGAGTTGGAGACTGGTATGTGCTGATGATGAAGGGGTTTTGCTTTGTTTGCTTTGGGATCGGAGGAGACTTATCCCGCAAGAGAGAGAGCGGTCGCTCCCGAGACAGCAATCTTACCTCCCCAGCTAGGAAGCTCGCATCCAAATCCGGAACTGACTCTGGTTGTTGGCAGGTTCCTCAAGCTGCAGGACGTCGGCAAGGTGCACAATAAACCTCGTCACCCTGAGCAGTAAGTGTGTGGTGAGCCCCTGATTGGCTAGCTGAGCTGCGTTGACTGAGGCTCCCCTTGACAGTGTTGTCCCCCAGGTTGCTTTGAGCATCCTCCACGCACGGGACAACGGGCTGAGGATACCCATCATCTACAATACCTCGGCCTACGACTCGCTGGCGTCGCTGGAGTTGTGGATGGGCTGGTGGATATCTACATGCCAGACTTTAAGCTGTGGTCCCCCGCCAGTACGAAGCGCTTGCTGAAGGCAGAGGACTATGCTGCCACGGCGAGGGAGAGCATCAAGGCCATGCATGCCCAGGTGGGCGACCTCTGCTTCACCGCCGACGGCATAGCCAAGAGGGGTCTGCTTGTGCGCCACCTGGTGATGCCGGGCTTCGAGGCCGAGAGCGCTGAGATCATGAAGTTCCTGGCGAGCGAAGTCTCGAAGGATTGCTTCGTCAACATCATGGAGCAGTACCATCCCGATGCCTATGTGGGACGCCAAAGAACCGGTCGAAGACGGATAAGGGGGACAATACTAATGAGCGGCGGTACGCCGAGATCAACCGCGCCGTGACCAAGGACGAGGTCTCCTCCGTCCGAAAGGCAGCCGAGACGGCAGGCCTGTGGAGGTTCTGCGACCCTCCGAGGCACGATGGCTTCAGCCTTTAGGCAAGGACCCATGGAGCAATTGGGTGCGAGAGCAGTTCGTCTGGAATACCGCCCCCTCTTTTGGACGGCCAGGGCTTCTTGACGTCACCCAACGGCTTGAGGACATGCTCGATGCGGTCAACTCCGCCAATAATTGCGCTGTCGCCCTTCCAGAGGCCGTCCAGGGCGCCATGTGGGTGGCTCATGGCAGGGCTCAACAACTCGGCTACCGATAGCAAACAAGGGTGGGTAGGGATGGTAACGCCCAGGACGCGCTGATTTCTTTGTCCCAGTGCCGGGTTTGCCAGGTCGAGACCGACTTGACGCTCTTGCATGGGGAACGCTGACGGGACCAGGCCCGACCGAGGTGGCCCTCTTCTTCTATTACCGAGGACCCAGCACAGAGCTCTCTCACTTTGGAGGCTGTTCCACCGAAGCAGCATGCTCTCCATTATCAACATCAATAAAGACGGCATCAAGCATGTTGGGCTGCCCCGTCTCCCAACACACTCCCAGTACCAACAACGCAAACAGCGGCAGCATGCTTTCCATCATCACCAACACAATGCTCCCAACATCAACACCACCAACAGCCCCCAAATCCCGCCCCAGTCTAACCCACCACCGTTCCCACACCCTCCCCACCACATCCCCCATTACCCCCCTCGCTCGCACCCACAACAACTCCTGCTTACCAACCCCAGGCCCCGCTCCCCGTGGAAGAGCTCCTCAACGAGCGCGCCTATCTCTTGCACAGCGTGCAGAAGCAGGCCCTGCGCGCGGGTAAGTTGCTGCAGCAGTTCACGGCGGTGGAGGCGCGTCTCGCCGCCCCCACAACCACCATCACTATTGCCAACTTGTCGGAGGCGATGGTGGATGATCAGGATGGCGCGGGAAAGCTCGGGGGGCATGGGGGTGTGGAAGGCCTGGATGCCAAAGACCGCAAAAGAGCCAAGCGCGAGGCGTCCTCGCTCATGGCCAAGCTCGCTGAGAGTAGACAGCAGGAGGGCCTGATCTTGCTGAGGCTGGGGGAGGTAGAAGGGGAGCTGTGGCGGAGATTGCGGTGGATGGGGGCCGGGGCGGCGGTGCAGTCGCCTGTTGCTGTCACCGGTGCTATGGGGTATGGAAGTGTGTCTCCAGTTTCTGCTGGGGAAGGGAGGGTAGTCTGGGAGGCGGGGGTATGTGGGAGTTCGGACCGTCGGAGGAACAAACAGCGACGACAGGAGCAGGAACAGGAGGTGCTCGGTGCCATGGTTTCTGGAGAGGAGCATACGACTGCCCGCCGTCCCCCCGCGGAACCGGAGTTGACGCAGAATCACTTCACCTCCTGCCGCACCGGCAACTCCTTCTCCAGCTCGGTACTGAGCCCGCTGTCGCCCTGTTTCACGCCCGGTGTGGCGTTTGCTGAGGACATCTGGTCGCGGGCCAGCAAGACGTCGGGCGAGTTGGAGACCGACGAGGCTGGCTCGGCACATGGGACGGAGTGTGTGTATCGACGGGGCTTCGCAAGACAGTACCCCTGGTTGAGCATGTGGAGGTTGCTGTTCCCGAGCGAGAAGAGGAGGCCTGCTGCAGATCATCTGGAACGTTTTGCCTCGGTGCCGAGAGGGACTGCCCGCGGCTGATCTGGCGGACGAGGTTGATGACGAGGGGCCGACTACTGATGGCGAGCTGGACCAGTTCTCTTCACACTTCTCGGAATGGGAGTGTGACTTGCATCTTGAGGCTGGCGATATGCAGGGGTGGAAGGCTCGTCCGCGGCGGTCCTCACTGTACGCTCCGCTGCCGCCGACGACGAAGGAGAAGCGCATGAGTCTGCCTTGCTTGAAGGGCGACTGGTCCGTGTCGAGAAGGAGCAGTTTCTCGATGGTCGTGTAAGGACCTGTCACAGAGTGATGGGACGATTCGCGGGAAGGAGGATGCGAATGGATAGGCTAGGTTGCATGTATGATAAGACTGTGCTGGCCTCAATTATGGTTGGTTGTATGTAACCCGGAGGGTATATGGGTATTCGCTGGCGTCCGCCCAAAACAGACTGGATAGTTAACTACAAGCACGATAAATAATCAAGCAAACTCGCCAAACTGCCCGTCGTCAAACCCCAGCTGCTGCGCGCTCAGCCTCTTCTGCGCCCTCGCTTCTCTCGCACTCGGCGGCGGCGGCGGCGGCGGCAGCGCAAACGACGCCAGGCTCTTCCCTCCTCCCCTCCCCCTGATGCCGTCCCCTCCTGCTGTTGCCTCGCCGCTCTTCTTCCAAACCTCGTCCCGCTCAAATTCACCGTGATAGTCTCCCCCCCTCCTTCAAGCTCAAATCCCTCTTCTCCTCCTCTCCACCTCCACCAATCCCAGCCCAATCCCCCTTCTTCCCCCCACCCCCAGCTCTCTGCCCTCCCAAAGCACCACCAACGCCAGCCCTCCCCGCTGCCGAGTTACCCCCTGACCCAACCCAACCAAGCGCCTTCCCTGCTTCCTGCAGCGCAACCCCAAAGTCAAACGCCTCGCTCCTCTCCTCAAACCCGATCCCGAGCGTCGCCTTCTGCTTCCCCGTCGGGTCCTGCACGCGCACGGCAAAGAACCGGCTGCTGTCCGTCGCGGGCTCGACGGTCGCGGGCGCGGTGTAGGGCGCGGCGGCGAAGAGCGCCGCCGTGGAGGGGTCTTCGAGGAGAATGTCGATCTTTATCTGCGTCCCTACCTCCCCCGCCTTTCCTTCTTCTTCTTCTTCTTCTTCTTGGGAGCTGAATGAGGTCTCCAGGATGCGCAGGCGCGCGGTGAAGATGTGGCTGCGCGGGTCCGCCGTCCAGGACGAGGCGGCGTAGCCTGCGGCGGTGGCAACGGCGTCGCGCGGGATGGAGTAGACGTGGACTTTGGGAGTTATATCTAAGGCGGAGGGTTAGCGGTGGCTGATATTTGGTGGTGGGTGTTGAGAACGGAGCTGGTAAAGGGGGGGCTTTTCGTACGAAGAACTCGGACGATGGCGTCCGGGGCAGGGGCCGGCCTGTTGCCGGGTCGAGTTGCGCTGAGACGTCCATTTTGACTTGGCTCTGGAGGGTTGAGTTTGGAGTTGAAAGTGGAGAGTAGGCGTGAAAATGAACGTCTGAACTCCCCCGTCGGTCTGATGCTCCGGGCCGGGACTGGCCGGCTGATGGAGGGGTACCGGATCGGGGCTGTGGTGCCTGACCGAAACAGCCCCACCATGCTCCGCCCCGCAGCGTCGTGGCAGGGGTGCCGAAGCTCTGCCCCACCCCAGGTACCAGCAGGTGTTGGGTTGAGAGTTGTCAGAAGAGAGAAGAGAAAGGAGATAAAAGGAAAGCAAAACAATAAGAAAAAAAAAGCAAGAAAGACTAACAACTGAAAATAAGTATCTAGTAATCCAAGTAAAAAGCATGAAACCCGTCTAAGGAAGGGACATACAACGAATACGAGCCCCGAACCGAGGGGCAAAAGGGCGGTGTAGGCTTGCAGAATGTCCTCGAGGTCAAGTCCAGTTGAGCTTTACTTTTGAGTCACAAAGCCACAGCCAGAGCAACACCAAGACCCAGAGTGATCAACGAACTCCATGGACGCAGAGACGTACATGAGCTTCTGCGACACATTCACAGCCCCACCGTGCTAGTCTATTTTATAACCTGCGCCTTGCTGAAACTTCGAACCCCGCTCCTGCACCCCAACAGCACTCGGCAGTCGACAACAAAGCCATCGACTCCCACGCCCACCGAGGAGCGTATGCTCTGGCGCAGCCCGCTTCCCACATTCATCGCCTCGGTTCACTTCACCACAACAATCATGGCTTCCGAAGGGACGTCAAAAGTCGCCGCGGCCCTGCCCATCCGCCAAAAATCCACCTCCAATTCGTCCCAGCACAATGGCCCTGCCCCATTCGAGTGAGAATCACTTCGCGTGCAATCCAGCCAATCTCCCTGCTAACCCAGCCAGCATCGTCCGCACCTACCGCGAGCTGCTCAACTCGGACCGCGACCTCACAATGCCCGTCGCCGCGATAGAGTCGCTCATCGAGCTCCTTCAAGCGACCCCCCTCCTCCACCGCCATGGAGACCGTCGAGATTGTCAAGAAAGAGAAGGCCAAACTCCTCGCCGCCGTACCGAACCCACTGCCTCTGCTTGCCGGCGCCGACCTGTTCGAACAGTACCTGTTGCGGTCGCTTAGAGGGCCGCCCGCAACAGGACCCGGCAGCGGCAGCAGCTCCGACCGCGTGCTCAGCTTCGAGCAGACCCGCCAGCACCTGCTCGACAACAAGCAGCTCTTCGCCCAGCGCGCCAAGGCCGCCCGGGACAACATTGCACTCTGGGGTAGCCGCTACGTCTCGGACGGGCATGTCGTGCTGACGATGGGCGGCAGCCGCACCGTCACCAAGATCTTGCTCCGCGCCGCGGCCGACCAGTCCAAGCACTTCAAGGTCATCTACGTTCTCGACGGGAAGAACAAGCGCAGCGATGTGGCAGTGGCCCAGCTCCGCGAGGCCGGCCTCGAGGTGGAGACAATCTCCGAGGGCAAAGTCCACTACATGCTGGGCAACCAGAAGAAGATCAACCTGGTCCTCGTCGGCGCCGAAGCGGTGACGCAGAACGGCGGTATCATCCCGGGATGGGCACCGCCCAGCTGGGCGCACCTGACGGCGACGGTCAAGGGCGGCATCAAGCGCTTCTACGTCGCCGCTGAGACACACAAGATCTGCCGCAAGACACCCATCGCGTACCCCATGGTCAACCGCTTGGGTATCAACCAAAGGATGTCAGCAAGTTTGACAACATCGGCGTCGACGTCGAGGGCGTGCTGGCCGAGCAGGACGAGGTCGACTACACCGACCCGTCGCTCATCAGCGGCGGCTTCATCACGGAGCAGGGCGTCAAGATGGCATCAGAAATCTGGGAGATGGTGGATAGTTATATGTAAGAACTGCCATGGCGGATGAAGAAGGGCGTGGTTTCTCTTTCCTTCCCGCCGCGGATGTATGGGCCGGGGTGACACTACCAGCCGGTCAAGGGGTCTTCTTACATGATGGGAAGCATCACTAGGCGTTATGGGTCAAGGAAAAACAGGGAATAGGGGAGTTGGGTTCCGGGAGGTCCGGTCTGTGATTTTGTTCTCAGCCCATCAGAGATTATTTAATAAAAGAGAGCTCTCTGGATCTTGCGCACGTAAGCTGTGAATCAGAACCTAGAAACACGGTCAACAACGGCAAACATGGTCGCGTCGGTTGTAGGGAAGGCCAGACTTCACAACCGCGTCCATGCGTCATGGGAGGGCGGACCATTCTAAGAACTGATTGTCATTACACCTATGACCTTCCATTCCTAACCTTTGAATAAACTGATCTTTCGATAGCATACATGATATGACAATAGACTTGGTTGACTGAGACCCAACAATCAAACGATGACGATGAATATGCCCTGCACTCAACAAGGCAGGAGATGAGATAGCAAAGAAACCAGAGGCATAGTAATGATTATCCAAGTAGTATGATAAAAAATAATAAGGAAACATTTTCAACAGATTCGATCGCCAAACCAGTCCAACAAAAACAAACAACCAGAACACGACTGACTAATCCAAAGAGAACATCCAACCCTTCTATCCCAACCGTCTCCCTATTACTTACTTCCCTACCATCCATCCCTCAACTGCCCATACCGACACAACAGATTACATATTCGCTAACTCATTATCAATCTGCCGATCCATGAACGTCCTCCTCTCCCCCGTCAACTCGGTTTGCAGCCTCTGCTCCACCAGCGCCCGCACCTGCTTCTTGGTCACGGTATCCAGATCAACCTCCCTCAGCACGGACTGGATCGCCTCGATAATCGACGCGTCATCCACCGCACTCCCACCCACCCCCAGTCCGCCGCCGAACGAGCCGGTGCTGAGATCGGAGTGGAACCCTAGCCGGCTCACGCTCGGGCCCGGTCCGCCGCCGAGCATGCTCGTCGACGCCATGGACATGCGGTTGAGGTTTGTCGCGGAGCCGCTTCGGGGCACGCCGAGCATGTTGTTGTTGCTGCTGACGCCGATGGGCGGAGTGCCGGTCATGGAGTGCAGGTTCGCGATGCTGCCGGCTGCTGCTGCGCAGGGAAGTCGGTGTAGGGCGTGTGGCTTCGGCCCATGGACATCATACTCTGGCGGTGGGCGAGGGGTTGTCTGAGTAGGGGGTGTTGCCGACAAAGGTGCTTGTGCGGGTCATGGCGCCGCCGGCGCCGGGGTGAAGGGGGTACCAGGGGTTCCGGGAGTCGGGGGCATGTAAGCGCCTGCGCCGCCGCGGGCGGGGAGGCCGGTGAGGACGGAGGGCTGGCGGACAGAGGAGTAGACGGACTTCATGTCGTCCATTTCGTAATTCTCGTCGTACATGCCCATGGCGCCGTCGGCGGGAATTTTTCGGAGTGGCCGCCGCGGCGGCCGGGGAGGTTGTTGGCGAGGGCGTAGTCGTCCCAGCGCTGGAGCGGGATGGAGCGCGGGTCGAAGCCCTCATCGTCGACGGCAACGACTTGCTTCTTAACCTGACTCGCCGATGACGATACGGGTGTTACCCCAGGTGAAGTTATCCTGGTTCCAGAAAGAGTAGATGGGGAGGACCAAGGAGTAGACTGGGAAGGCAAGGATGTAGATGATCATCCAGCCGAGTGCTGCCACTGGCGCTTGAGGATGAAGATGAGCGCCTGGAGACCGTAGACGGCCGCAAGCATGACGATCGAGATCAGGGGAACGGTCCGGTGCGGGTGAAGACGGTGTACAGGAGCCAGCCGAGGTAGACGCAGGTTGCTGGGAGGATGATGTGCCGAAGAGATCGATAAACACGATGAAGCGCATCGAAAAGCAGCAGAAACCACACATCTCGGGAGGAACATCAGCTCGACGAGGTTGTGGATGGTGGAGTTTGATCCAACGACGGCGTTGGGACAGCAGAACGCTCCATTTCTCGGGCGCGGCGGTCTGGCAATAGGCATCCGGGATGAACTTGTACGACATGTAAGGGAAGTACTTGGTCATCAGGGTGGTCAGGTAACGATCTTCCCGAGCGACAGCAGGTTTCTTCTTGTGGAGAGTGTCCACGTTGCAGACGCTGTAGTCGCGGAAGACGTCGTCCGAGATAATCAGGGGCTTGCCGCGATCAGCGGTGCGCAGACGGTACATAGAGAAACTATTACGATTCAGTCGCAACTCGGCAGGGCAGACAAGGGAGCAACAACATAAACGTACCAGCCGGGCAAACAAGTGACGCTGCCAAATAGAGATTCGAAGGCCTTCGCAAGGTGATGGGAGATGTAGTACTCGTAGACCTGAATCATAGTCCACCACGAGCGTTCCTCATTCTGTAAGCTCGTTTCGCCGCCAGATACCAGCAATCTTCGAGTTGTTGGCGCAGGCAGCAACGAGCCGGTTGAGCGAGTCTTCCCGGACGCAGGTATCGGCGTCGACCATGAGGAGGTACTCGTACAGCTCGGGGTCCACGCCAATGATGTTGTTGATCTGGTGGAACATTTCCAGCTCGAGGGGATTCATGGGAGCGCGGTGGTGGACGCGGTTGAGGAAGCTCATGAGCAGGATCTGCGAGTCACGCTTGCCGCGGTTGCCGGGCTTCGTCTTCTTCTGCTCTGACGGTTTTGCCAACCTTGACGACCACAATATACGGGACAACGTTGCCTTCGTACTCGTACAGACCGGAGTAGACCTTGCCGTAGTTGAGCTGCTCGCTACCCGTACCGACCGACTTGAAAGCCAGGGCAGGGGGGTCCACTTTGGGGTCGACGCCGAGGATATCCAAGACAATCTTGGGCGTGGGGCGGTCATTTCCGGCACCGACAATGACACCGTCGCAAATGACGCAGATAAGCTTCCGCTTGTTGTCGTATTGGAGAGCCGTGAGCGAATCGAGCGCCTTCCGCAGTGAGTCTTCGCCTTCGGTGTACGCGGGGACCTGGCAGATGACGAACTTGTCCTGCGGCGACGGTCGTCTCTTGGAACCGAACTGCAGGGCCGACACGAACTTAATGACAATGACGGAGCAGAGGATGACGGTGAAGGCGATGAGCATCCACTTGTTGACCTGGCAGCGGGGCGAGTCGCGGAAGTCGGTGATGCCAATGTAGAACCGGTTGTTGATGCAGTTCAACGTGTTGGTGACCGAGGCATTCTCGGTGTCATTTGCCAGGGCCTTCTGCCGGATCATGTTGATCTGCTCGGTGAGATCCTCGCCGGGTTGTTCTTGATAGTGCTGACGATCTTCGAGTCGAGGAAGTTGTATCGCTGGACATTTCCGTTCCTCTTCTGGGTGTACAAGTAGTCGGTCAAGTCATAGACTTTATCCTCGTAGATGTACCACATGTGGTTCCAATCTGCCCCTTCCTGCTTGATCTGGTTTGGATCCCAGACGAGGTCACCGGTGAAGTACTCCTTCATGCGAGGCAGGAAGCGCTTCGAGTACCAATCAAACCTTGCCCATCGAGCCCGTCGGATCCCTCGCGTAGTAGCCCGAGTCGTGGATGGCGAGCTGCCACTCCTGCGTCGATGTGTCGTTGATGTCGAGCCTAAGCGTCTCGTCGGTCACCAGCCCGGGGCAGGCCAGGGTGAGCGGCACAATAAAGTAGTTGTCCATGTCCAGACCGCCGAGCGGCTCCATGGCGTCGCGGGTGCTCTGGTAGGCCGGGGTGCCGTGCTCCAGCTTCCAGAACTTTGTGATGTCGTAGACCTTCCCATGAACGCTGACCCAGAAATCATCTGCTCCTTGGTGGTTCCGGACCTCCCTCCGCGACCACGCCTTATCGTAGTTGGGACACAGGATGCGCCCGAAGAAGATGATCCAGAAGACGATGATACCGTTGAGAATCGCGATGAAGAAGCAGAGGACGAGCTTTCGCGCCATGCCATGCGCACATCAGGCCGCTTCATGCGGCCGACATAGCGGAGGAGTGGTGACGGAATCCAGAAAGTGAGGGCCCAGACCAGTATAACCCACGCCCTTCTGCCCGCGGAGATGGGTTGCTCCTCGATCTTCTTGCCCTCTGCAAGTTCAGCGTCCAAGCCAACGAACTGGCCGTCATTGTTGTAGTACACGTCACCCTTGTGAGTGTCTCCCTTGTGGCCGAGGCCGTAGTCGCCATTGCTGACGTTGCGCATGCCGGTCATGGCAGTAGGCGCGATGGAGGGTGCAATCGCAGGACGGGCGTTGCCGAGCGTCGTGTGGCTGAGATTCCTCTGGTGGTTAACGAGCTGTTCGCGGCTCCCGTTGGAGGAAGCGTCGTGGAATGGCTGGGGCGGGAAGAAACCGCTTCCGGTGGCGGAATAGCCTGTGCTGAGGCCAGTGCCGAGGCCGGTCGGAGGCATCATGGTGGGCATGCTGCCGAGTCTGTCGGCCTCGCCTGGCTTGAGGTCCAGTACGCACTCGGCCTCCCACCAGGCGTTTTCTCTCATCCACACGCGCTCACGCCCGACGACAACTTCGCCGTTGGTCCACCCACGCTCGAGGATCCAGCTCTCGATGCCGTCGCGGCCGTCCATTCCAAGCAGGCGGTAGCGGCGGACGAACTCGTCGAAGTCGAAATCGGCGGTGTAGTCGAGGTTCTTGTTTCGCCTGTTTGCCCACTCAGGAAGCCGCCAGGCGCGGAGTTGCCTCGAGACGGTTCCCCAGACCAAGCCGAGTTGACGGAGGGCAGAGCGGCCAGGCTAGCGGGCGACTCATCGGTGGGGTGGATGCAGAGATGGTACCACGCACGACTGGTGCTCAAGACGGTTGAGAGGTCAATACGGCCGCTGCGGCCGAGTGTGTGACGCCCTCGGCGGGAATCGGGAACACCAGCTGCTTTAGGAACCCGTCGTCCTCGGCGGCCAAGCCAACCTTCTCGAGGATCTCTTCCCGCTTCTCGAGCAGGTGCTGCCTCTCCGCCCAAGAGACCCAACCATGATGCCCAGCTCGGGCCCTACCTCGGCCACAGCAGTCTGCATCTCGCGCAGAACCGAGCTGCCTGCAGGGACCACCTCGACGCCATCCTGCTTCATCTCAGAGTTGATGCCTTGGTTGTCGTCAAAAATACCCCGCATGGCAACAGCCTTGCCCAGATTAGGATCAGGAATCTCAAGGAAATGAAGACAGACAGTATCCCCGGTGTCCTGGAGCGGAGTCGGGGTCCTGTCGCCCCGCTGGCTGCCGTCCGGGACTCCTCACCGTCCCTGATGCGAATCATCTGGGCGGCAATGGCGTCGTTGGCCTTCTTGATCACCCAGTCCACCAGCGCCTCGTAAAGGCCTGCGAGAAGCACGTTGCGGTCGTCGGTGGTTAACTGCCTGGCCAGGACCTCCGGTTCGAGGCCCAGCAATCCACCGACATCCTCGCAGACCTCCTCCAGTACGTCCTCGTCGACATTGTAGTCGACCGTGTTGCCCAACTTCAGGAGACCGGCGAGCGTAGAAATGAAATTACGGTGAGCGGAGCCCTTGATGCCAATCTCCTTCAGCGCGGACCGGAAATCGTCGGCAGCGGCGCCATCGTCGGCAGTCGGGAGGTACGACGGGGGATCATAGGTGCCGGAGCGAGCCAACAGGCTGTAGCTGGACGCGCCCTTGAGGCCGAGGAACTCGCGCTCGGCAGGAGTGGACGCTGAGGTGAGGAGGTAGTAGAAGACGTCGAAGGCACGGTAGCCGGCCTCGGCCGGAATGCGCAGCAGACCCTTCTCAGTGTCGATGCCGCCTTGTGACAAGGCGACTGACGCACCAACAACCTTTCCGGTGAGGTTGAGGGTCAGGGTCACACCAAGGGCGATCTGCCTGGGTGTCGAAGGGTTGTACGGGGTTACGCAGCGGATGAAAGGCTCAATGGCGGACAAGGCTTGCAGAATCGAGCTCGGAACGGACACTGGGAGTGATGTGAGGGCAGGTCGGAGAAGCGAGGGTGTGGATGTGTGGAGGGAGCTGGTCATAGTTAGCAATCGTAAGGAGGAACCTCAAGACTTGGATTTGACACGCGATCAACCTACCCCAAAAGGATGCAGCCATCCTCGGCGCGACGGCGAGCATGTTCCCATGCTCTTGTTATCAAATCGGTGTCAATGGTGCCCCCAACGAGCCCCGTGGGGCCAGGCTGCGAGGCCGTGAGCCATGTGTTGACGACGAGACTGGTCCCAGCATCGAGTCGGTATGGTTGGGACGAGAGGTAGATGTTGTGGACAGCATTGAGCAACGTCGTGGTTGAAACCTGGGATGACTGCTGGCCACGTCCCAGGCCCGCCTCCGAGGCCATGGAGTAGATGGACATGCGGTTCGCCATCTTGTCGAGGGGAGGGATGCGGCGCCCCGAGAGGGACACGGCCGTGAGAGCGTTCGATCGTCAGACGGCCAGCACTGGGTGGGTGTCGTTCGCTTTTACCCAGGCGGCGGTGTCAACAACCAGGCTTCCTCTTATTTTCAACAACGCTCAGGCTCGTCCCGACGCGTTGTGGCAGCTGAGACGATGTGATGTCGACCGGCAGATGCGTTCAAGTGAGTGTGGTTGGACCAAATGTGCGTAGGCTTTGCCGTGGGATGCGGGTTGGTCGCGGAGGCAACGGGGAATCAAAGCAGCACACACTTCAGCCCCAGCAGCCCCTTTCCTCAGCAGACAAGAACTAGGCCTGGGAGAGCCAAAATTGTCCTCCGGGAGGAGGGAGAAGAGAGGAAGGAAATGACCGAGAAAAAAGGAGAAACCGCCAGAGCGAGTGAGGCGGCTTGCGGTGCTGGTGATAGCGAGGGTAAGACATAGAACAATGGGGAAACGAGAGAAGCCCGAAAATGTCACAGCGGACAGGGACAACGAGTGTTGCAACTTTGCGGCAGCATTCGCCAGGTTGAGAGTGGTGTGGCCCCCCTGGGGCGCTGCCCAGAAAAGATCCATCACCACGGTGGTCCGAGTCTGGCTACGGCGGCTGGTTGAAACCAGGTGCGCAGGCACGCCAGACGGGATGACCGCAGCGGCCTGATGTGGGGCGAGATGTGCATGATGTGCTGCGGAAAAAAATCTGGCCCATTGGAGGACGGGCCTGGAATGGGGCTCTTCGGGAAACGCACGCTTTCTCGCATTCTTACCCAGTATTTGCAATGACAATATTTACTGGTCAACGTTACCTGCATACATAGGCACTCGCATGGGTCAAAATCCATCCAACAAAGCAAAGTGACGGGCCAGTGCAACCCGAGCAGGAACCCGGTGCGGACTTCTCTTTTTCGGTTTCCTTCCTTTTCTACACGCATTTTGCTCCACCGCGTGTGTCGATTTCCCCGTGAGGTTCTGTGGCCTCTTGACTCCGGCCCTTAGTGGCGGCAGTAGCACACCATCATTCAGGAGCATTGCGGCGATGCTGGCCTAAAAAAGGGACGCTCGGCAGCCGCCAGAGGTCGAATACGAGGCCGTGTCAGGACATGAGATGACAGTCCGTGACCAGACGATGATGTTCTGGATGTCTCCACCCGAGCGCCCAGTGCTTCGGAGCACAAGCATTGGTACGGCCTGTAGCCTGGTTCTCCAACATCCATGGATGGGCTTCCATGTTTTCGAATGTCGTGGGATATTCAACTATCGGTGTCGATGGCGGCTGGGTTCCGCGCCACACCCTTCCCCAAGCTTCGATGCTGATACTGGTCGAAATGCAAGTGGGGGTTCTTTTTTTAGCCCATCTCTTTCGGACTTCGTCCCATTTCGATAAGAATGATGGGGTTTCGACTCCAGATTCATCTCATTTGTCTCTCTCCTTGAGTCATGACGTTGTAGGAAAACCTTCTGCCTTGGAGGTGGGCGTCTGAGTTGATCTCTGGAGCTTCAACCCTGTCTGGGCACATCACAGCGTACGAAAGCTAACCGCTGGAATGCGGCTCAATGTTAGTGCTCAAATGGAGCCCAGATGGATGCTGTCGTCCAAACGCATCGATCAATCTCAACTTCGGAGGCGGACTGCGAGGGTTCCTGTGCAGACGGATGCAGGCACCGCTCGAATCCTGCATAACTACCCACATCGATCTGCTGCCTGACCTGAGCCCCCGAGGAACATATTTTCAAACCCTTGATAGTGTTGTTGGCTGGCGCCCAGAGGCACAGCCAAACAACGACAACCCGGAACTGGCTGCCTTTGTCTGGCTCGAGGGAACCAGGCCGAGCCACATGCAGGATTCCGGATATTTTGAAGCACAGAAAATTCCCGAGGGACTTTGCGCGTCTTCAAAGTCAGGTGCTAAGACCGGCTGCACTTTGTGTTGCCACTTGGCTAGCCCGACCCATCTCGCTGTGAGCAGCTCACTGGGCCGCAGGTCACACAGGAAGCCGGCCTCGTATGGGTGGATGTCCTTCACCGCAAGCTTTTTGTGCAACAGCGCCGATGCCACCTTTCTCCGGCATCCAGCCCTACCCAGCGTTGACGAGCCCAGGCCGAGCCAACACAGCTCGAAGGCGCGAAGTCCCGTTGACCACCCGTTAGAGCGTATGCAGCAATCGGAGCAGCCAAGAAAGGAGGCGGTCGCCTAGCGGGATCTTGCGAGGCAAATCCACCATCCTTGCTCTCCTGAAATGTGGCCCATCCCGGTGGAGCGGAGTGCCGGCTGATGCGGCGACATTATGATCCTTGTCACAAAATGGGAAATGGAAATGATGGAAACGCTTTGCGAGGAAGCGATTCTGACCACGGAGAGCTGGTGAGGCGGGAGAAACTCGAGGATAGAGAAGAGAAAGAGTCTTCGAATCGGTTCGATCCGCCACGGCAAGGAAGACTTGCATGGAGCGTCCATCCCGCGTTAGGACCCGGCCTCGTTCCAGATCTTGTTTATTTTGAACAGCCAACCTGGAATTGCGATCCAATGCCTGGCTCAGACCCGCGCCCCTGCCAATCATGTGGAGACGATCCGAGGGCCAGTTCGTATGGAAGGAACCTGCGCAGCCGGCGGGTAACACCTACCGTAGCAGTCTCCGACTTGGGGAGAAAAATCAGTTGACAGCCCCCTTCCTGGGACCTGGTCCCCGCCAACCCAGAAAAGCCAAGCGCGTGCAAGCATACAGTTCCCTTTCCATTGCGAACCACTGGGCCAGAGAAAAAGAAAGCGTGCCATCGTCCAGGCGACTCCCGTCCAACCAGTCCCTGCCTGTCTGCCATTTTGTCACTCTCTGTGCCCTATCCCTTGGTTCCAACGCTCGTTCAGACATTCGTTTGGCTTTGCTTCCACTCTCGAGCCTTACCTTACCTTGTTTAATTTTTTTTTTCCTCATTAGCGTCAGAGATTGCGGTTGTGTCAGATCATTCCGCTGCGACCAACGGCTCCGAATCGAGTGATTCTGTCAGGGGGGATTTCCCGGTCCAAAGGACACAGGCAGGAGTCAACAACCCCAAAAAAGGACACTCGCTCGCCTTGTGAACACTGCCCACTGGGTGTAGCAACACGCTCCGGTTGATCACGGCCAGCTCCCGGCGGCGCCGTCCAACATGGCGCTCAATCTTCCGCCGATCGGCGGGAATGCCGGAGGCGCCCATACCCAGGCCTCGCTACCGTCGCTCCCAGCTCACTCCCAATCCGACACCCAGTTGACGGCACACCT
The DNA here is from genome assembly GCA_031001845.1 of Achaetomiella virescens. Classification (NCBI taxonomy): domain Eukaryota; kingdom Fungi; phylum Ascomycota; class Sordariomycetes; order Sordariales; family Chaetomiaceae; genus Achaetomiella; species Achaetomiella virescens. The sequence goes on from JARNGD010000060.1 coordinate 105,434, forward strand.
CGCCAGTCGCTTCCATGTCTCGATCCCCACGGCCCGTCTCTCCTCCCACGCGCTCATCTGCCTCAACACGTACACGAGCTCGACCAAGGGCGATGGGACCAGGGACTCGTGTGCCATGTCCGCCGCCGAGGACCTGGCAGAAAGGGCGTTCCTCCGGCTCGGGCATCGGTCTGAGAACCAGGCAGTCCTCTTTCTGTATGCACCCGCTCGGCTCGATGGATGTTGGGATGAATGCTGACATGTTTGATAGTGGTGAGTCTGGGTCAGGCAAGACAACCGTTCGCGCCCATCTCTTGACCTCGCTCCTCAACCGCTCCTCCACCCCTCTCTCCGCCAAGGTATCTCTTGCCGCCTACGTCTTCGACACGCTCACGACCACCAAGACCGCCACGACGCCGACAGCCTCCAAGGCCGGTCTCTTCTACGAACTCCAGTACGACACGGCCTCGACCACAAACCCAATTCTTATTGGCGCCAAGTTGTTGGACCATCGGCTGGAGCGGAGCAGGATAACGGATGTACCAACGGGAGAGCGGAATTTCCACGTGCTGTACTACCTCCTTGCGGGCACGAGCGCGGCCGAGAAGACGCACCTTGGGTTTGACGGGCCGGAAAAGAGGTGGAGGTACCTGGGTCACCCTACCCAGCTGAAGGTGGGAATCAACGATTCCGAGGGGTTCCAGCTGTTCAAGACGGCTCTCCGGAAACTCGAGTTCCCCCGCAGCGAGATCGCCGAGATCTGCCAGATTCTCGCCAGCATCCTGCACATTGGCCAGCTGGAGTTTGAGACGTCTTCCAGCACGGCCGCGGTAGGGGATGATAGCGGAGGCTTTTCTCATGAGGTGCGCAGACGACGACCACGGTGAAGAACAAGGACGTGCTCGGCATCATCGCAGCCTTCCTCGGCGTGAGCGCCGCCGAGCTGCAAACGACCCTGGGCTACAAGACCAAGATGATCCACAAGGAGCGTGTGACCGTCTTGCTCGACCCCGCAGGCGCTCGCGGGAACGCAAACGAGTTAGCCCGGACACTGTACTCGCTGCTTGTTGCATACGTGATCGAGAGCATCAACCAGAGACTGTGTGCGGCTGATGACTCCATCGCGAACACCATCTCGATCGTCGACTTCCCCGGCTTCCAGCAGCAAAGCTCTACGGGCTCGACCCTCGATCAGCTCCTCACCAATGCCGCCACGGAGTCGCTGTATAACCTCACGCTCCAGAACTTCTTCGACCGGAAGGCCGATATGCTCGAGACGGAAGAGGTTTCCGTGCCCGCGACGAGCTACTTCGACAACTCGGACGCCGTCAAGGGGCTGCTGAAGCCGGGCAATGGTCTCCTGAGCATCCTCGATGACCAAACTCGCCGCCACCGCACCGACATGCAGCTGCTCGAGAGTTTGCGGAAGCGGTTTGAGGGCAAGAATCCGGCCATCGCAGTCGGTTCGGCCACGGCCAAGCTCCCAGGCAGCAACTTCTACACCGAGAACACGGCCGCCACCTTCACCGTCAAGCACTTTGCGGGCGAGGTCGAGTACCCCATCAAAGGTTTGGTCGAGGAGAATGGGGAGGTCATCTCGGGCGACCTCATGAACCTGATCCACTCCAGCAAGAGCTCCTTCGTCGCCCGCCTTTTCGGCCAGGAGGCGCTCCAGACCGTCGTCCACCCGCAGGAGCGGACGACTGTCATGCAGGCCTCGGTCAGCTCCAAGCCGATGCGCGCTCCTCCCAGCATCATGTCCAAGCGTGGCCGACCTTCTACTGCGTTAACTGCCCGCCGGGCTGCTGAACGGGAAATGTCCCTTGATCGTGGCAGCGATGCCGGCGATGCCAAACGGACGAACAGCTCTCGTACTTCGGAGCAGGGTGCGTCGGGTCAGTTCCTCTCCGCACTCGAGAACGTAACGCGCTCCGTTACGGCGCCGGGAACAAACTGCTACTTTGTCTTCTGTCTCAAGCCCAACGACCGGCGCATTGCCAATCAGTTCGACAGCAAGTGCGTACGCGCGCAGGTGCAGACGTTCGGCATCGCCGAGATCAGTCAGCGGCTGCGGTCCGCCGACTTCAGCTTGTTCCTACCGTTCGGCGAGTTCCTTGGCCTGGCGGACGCCGAGACGGTGCTCGTCGGCAGCGAGCGCGAGAAGGTGGAGATGGTGGTTGAGGAGAAGCGCTGGCCCGCCAACGAGGTGGCCATCGGCGCGACGGGTGTGTTTCTCAGCGAGCGATGCTGGATGGAGATCGCACAACTGGGCGAGAACTTCTCGCAGTCGGGCCGGTACGGGCTCCCGTCGGATGCTGGGGACGGCATGACCACTCCTGCGGACCCGTTCGGCGCGTCAAAGGAGCGTTTGCTTTTGTCTGGCGGCCCCACGCCTGCCAGCTTCGCGGGCGAGAAGAAGGCGGGCTACTTTGGCAGCAACGATGTGGACGCGCGGTCCGAGGCTGGCGTGTCGGCCTTCGGCGGCGGCGACATGTTCAAGAACCTGGACACGCGCGAGCAGATGGCCGAACGCGGCAACGAGAAGGACATGGAAGAGGTCGAAGAGTACAGGGACAGCCCCAGCCGCAAGCGGTGGGTGTTTGTCGTGTACCTGCTTACCTTCTTCGTCCCCGACTTCCTCATTCGCTGGCTGGGACGCATGCCGCGCAAGGATGTCCGCATGGCCTGGCGCGAGAAGCTGGCCATCAACTTCATCATCTGGTTCAGCTGTCTCGTGGCCGGCTTTTTCATCGTGGTCTTCCCCATGTTGATCTGTCCGCACCAGTACGTCTTCAGCCCGGAGGAGCTGTCCCGCTACGACGGAAAGGACGGCCGCGCCGCTTACGCCTCAATTCGCGGCCAGATCTTCGACCTGGGCGCGTTCTACCCCCACCACTACCCTGGATACCTGCCTCCAAAGATGTACCTCCAGTACGCTGGCATGGATATTACTTCGCTCTTCCCGGTGCAGGTGTCCGCGCTCTGCCAGGGCCAATATGGCGAAGTCTCCCGGTCCGTTCTGCTTGATTACAAGGACACCAACATCACCGGCTCGGCCGCCGTCATCAGCAGCCAGGACCTGAATGCGAAATACCACGACTTCCGGTACTTCACCAACGACAGCCGGCCGGATTGGTTTGCTCAGCAGCTGAAGTTCCTGCGGTCCAACTATAAAGTCGGCAACGTCGGCTACTCAGCCGAGTACGTCCAAACCCTCAGCACGACGAAAGCAGGTCGTCGCCATCCTCAACAACCGCGTCTACGATATGACCAAGTACATCCAGGGCGGCCGGCGGCAGCAGAACCCAGTAGGGCAGCCGCCGCCGACAGACGCGAACGCGGCCAACTTCATGCACCCGCTGGTAGTCGATCTCTTCCAGCAGAAGTCGGGCGAAGATATCACGACGCTCTGGCAGGCGCTGGGCATCGATGCTGCTCAGAAGAAGCGCATGCAGCTTTGCCTCGACAACCTCTTCTACGTCGCTGACGTCGACACCCGCTCGTCGGCCCGCTGCAAGTTCGCCGAGTACCTGGTTCTGTCCATTTCTATCCTTCTTGCTAGTGTCATTGCATTCAAGTTCTTGGCGGCTCTTCAGTTCGGCTCCAAGAACATGCCAGAGAACCTAGACAAGTTCGTCATGTGCCAGATTCCAGCCTATACTGAGGACGAGGAATCGCTACGCCGCGCCATCGACTCCATCGCCCGCATGCGCTACGACGACAAGCGCAAGCTCATGGTCATCATCTGCGACGGTATGATTATCGGTCAGGGCAACGATCGGCCTACTCCGCGCATCGTGCTCGACATCCTGGGCGTGTCCGAGGCGGTCGATCCGGAGCCTTTGAGCTTCGAGTCGCTCGGTGAGGGTCTCAAGCAGCACAACATGGGCAAGGTGTACTCGGGTCTGTACGAGGTCCAGGGTCATATCGTGCCCTTCCTCGTCATCGTCAAGGTCGGCAAGCCATCTGAGGTCTCTCGCCCCGGTAACCGCGGCAAACGTGACTCGCAAATGATCCTGATGCGCTTCCTCAACCGCGTCCACTACAACCTCCCAATGAGCCCGCTCGAACTCGAGATGTACCACCAGATCCGCAACATCATCGGCGTCAACCCGACCTTCTACGAATACCTGTTCCAGATCGACGCCGACACGGTTGTGGCGCCCGACTCGGCCACGCGCATGGTGTTGCATCCTTCCTCGACGATACCCGCCTAATCGCCGTGTGCGGTGAGACGGCCCTGACCAACGCCAAGTCGTCCTTCATCACCATGATCCAGGTGTACGAATACTGGATCTCGCACAACCTGTCCAAGGCCTTCGAGTCGCTCTTTGGCTCCGTCACCTGCTTGCCCGGTTGTTTCTCCATGTACCGCATCCGGGCCGCCGAGACAGGCAAGCCGCTCTTCGTCAGCCGAGAGGTTGTTGAAGCGTACTCGACCATACGTGTGGACACGCTGCACATGAAGAACCTCCTCCACCTGGGTGAAGATCGCTACCTCACGACGCTGCTGCTCAAGTACCACTCCAAGTACAAGACCAAGTATATCTTCAGCGCCCACGCGTGGACCATCGCTCCAGACTCGTGGACGGTGTTCCTCTCGCAGCGCCGCCGCTGGATCAACTCGACGGTGCACAACCTGATGGAGCTCATCCCCATGAATCAACTTTGCGGCTTCTGCTGCTTCAGCATGCGCTTCATCGTGTTCATCGACCTGCTCTCGACCGTCATGCAGCCCGTCACGATCGCCTACATTGTGTACCTCATCGTCATGGTCGCGCAGCGCGCCACCGTAGTGCCTCTCACCGCCTTCCTCCTCCTCGGCGCCATCTACGGCCTGCAGGCCATCATCTTCATCCTGCGCCGTAAGTGGGAGATGGTCGGCTGGATGATCCTGTACGTGCTCGCCACTCCCGTCTTCAGCTTCGGCCTGCCGCTATACGCCTTCTGGAACATGGACGACTTCAACTGGGGCAACACACGCGTCGTCGCCGGCGAGAAGGGCAAGAAGATCGTCATCTCGGACGAAGGCAAGTTCGACCCGGCCTCCATCCCCCGCAAGAAGTGGGAGGAGTACCAGGCCGAGCTCTGGGAGGCCCAGACCTCGGCCGGCCAGGGCGTCTTCCATGACGATGCCCGCTCCGAAACCTCGGGCTTCTCCTACGCCACCCGCCCCAACGTCGCCATGTCCGAATATGGCGGTTACAACAACCCCAGCCGCCCGGGCTCCATTGCGGGCGGCTACCACCCGCCCATGCCCACTGCGCCGAGCCGCATGTCGCTGGCAGCCTCGGAGATGCTCATGGCGCCCGGGAACCGGCAGAGCCAGTTTGGGGGGTCGCAGTTCCTGGGGCCGTCGAACAGCCAGCAGGCTGGAGCTGTCAAACCTGGCGGGCATGCCGAGCGATGACGCGCTGTTGGCGGAGATCAGGGAGATCCTGAGGACGGCAGACCTCATGACGGTTACGAAGAAGGGCGTCAAGCAGGAGTTGGAGAGGCGGTTTGGCGTGCCGTTGGATGGGAAGAGGGCTTATATTAATAGTGGTAAGTGCCCCTGCCGTGGGATGAGTGCGTAAGAGAGCGACTGGCTGACTTAGTGGATGATACAGCTACGGAAGCGATTCTGTCAGGGCAGTTGTAGACTGGCTTAACTGACTGATGGCGTGTCTTTTGGCTGGTGATTTTTCTGGATTGTTGGATTTCTTATTTGGACATTGTGGTTCTGGCAGCGATTGTGATCTTAAGGGATCTGGTTGACTGATCTGATCTGACTAATATAATGCTGTCTTGGTTGCAGCTTGCATTGGCTGGAGGATTAAGAGCTTGGAAGGGTTTTGAAAAGAATAAGACATGTTTTTTTTTTTTTTTGTGCGTTGTATCTTAGATGACAGCTCATCATACATCATATTATATACGGTTTAGTCGTCTGTTTCCTTTTGGAGTACTGAACTTGGAGAAGCAGGGTACTAATATACTTGCTTGCGTGCAGTGGTCTTTGGCTAATTTACTATGTTTTTAAAGACAGGAGGGGATGTTTGGTAAGGTCGTGGTCTACCTGGTACTTTGGTGATATTTGAGGCGTGTTTGTGTTGGACACTAGCCCCTGGATGTTAGTAGGTAATAGTCTGGTCGTGGCAGGTAAGAGACAAGTCCTGCTTGATTTTGGGCACGTTTGACGAAACTCAGGTGCAGTGACAAGCCCTCGACTAGTAGCCCAAACCTAGAATACGGCGTAGGCGGGTAGCCACGCGCCTCAACTTAGCCGGGAATCTCATCATCAGTAGCTCCAAAAAGGCCCACGACAATAGCAACTCGGATGCTACATGGGACTTCTACGTTCATCGCTTCAAGTTCATCCAGCAGGCATGCAAGCTCATTGCCAAGGGTATGGTCAAGGTGACAGTAAAGCCGCCAGGGCCGTCAACATCCAAAGACACTATCTCGGAAAGCAACCACGGTTAAGCCACACCGGGACGCCCATCCGAGTCCATAGGCCCAACAAGCCTTATTATGCCAATGTAGTCCCACCGCCCCGTCGTCCCAGATGCATCTCTGGTCCTCGTTCAAATAGTACCACTTCTGATATTTACCACTTCAAGTCCAGACCTCCTCCTTATCGCCGGCCAGGCTCTCTCCCGAATTGCATATATCCATTCGAAGGGCTTCTTCCATCACGACGTCAAGCCGGGCAACTTCTTGATGGGGGTCGGTAGGCAGGGAAATGTACTATATACGATTGATTTTGGCCTAGCCATGGGGCCCTCTGATGCTCAGTATTGCGAGGATGTGGAGGGCCCTCCGTTTGGCGGCACCAGGCGGTACGCAAGCATTAAAAAAATCACAACGGCCGTGGTCTGTGCCTGATTACAATCCCAGTTAGTCGTCTGCTAAGGCACGGGTAGAGCAGTCTTGGGGGGACCACCTGGATCCATTGGATACGTTCTCGTATATTTCGCGCGCGGCTCGTTGCCATGGGAGGGCCTGGAGACTGCCACGGGCGACGAGAAGGACGCGCGGATTCAGGAGATGAAGGAGGGCTTGTCGGGCGAAGCGCTCTGTGCCGGCTTTCTCCCTGAAGAATTCGCCAAGTGCATTTACTACGCCCGGTACCTGGCTTTGGATGACGGTCCAAACTACTCGTACCTTCGCCGACTTTCCGTCGCCTATTTCGAGCGAAAGGGTACAAGTAACAAACTATCTCTTTGACTGGACCGAGAAGGTGTTCGACGAGATGCTGAGCAAAGTCAGGCCCAAGGTGCCTGTGATACAGAAGCCGCAGAGATGAGCTTCGGGGCCAAAGAGGCCAGGGAATGGCCTACAACGATGAGGTCGTGGAGGTTCAAATCCGGAGACGTCAAAGAGACATCCACGGCGGGAAGACCGGGCCAGCACCACAAGAGCGCGAGCAGTTGTTAGCAACTGCTGACAGGATAATTTGGAACTGCCACAAACTCTGACCTCCTCAATCTCAACAGACAGGAATAAGCTGAGCCAGATTAGATTAGTAGTATGATCGGTGGAATCCCTGGTGCATATTTATGTTCATCCTTTTTTGACTCCATCGCCAAGTCTTTGATGGTGGAGATGCCCCGAGGTTTTGGAGGCCTTACAGCGAGCTTGTGCCCAGGGGGCTGCCCCCCTTGTTGCTGCAGCGGTGGAAAATGCGACGTCAGCGCGCACCTCTCTGGCGGCAGCCGCTCCACCCTCAACACCAAACACCCGACTCCATGTGAAAGTGCACCGCCAAAATGTCAAAAGCAGCCGCCTTCCTGAACGACCCTCCGTCGGTAGACGATCGCCCAAATTTTGAGACCATTATCAAGCACGGCCACCAGGATCTCGTCCAGGCGGTCGCATTCAACAACCATGGCAACCGCTGCGCGACCGGTTCCGTCGACGGCAAGATCCGCGTCTTCAACCGCAACAAGGACGGCACCTGGCGACTATGCGACACCTGGGGCGCCCACGCCAGCGAGATACTAGAAGTACGTCCCCTCTTCTCACATACCTCGCCGCCCAACAAGTCTCCATCCTAACACTTGACCCCCCGGCCAAGCTCCAATGGCTCCCAACAACCATCTACCCCAGCCTGCTCGCCTCCCTCGGCATCGAAGGCCGCTTCAAGCTCTGGGCCGAAGACCCGTCGGCGGCGCCCGGCCGCCGCTTCGCTGAGTCGACCCGCAGCGGCGGGCCCTCGATCACCACCAACCCCTCGCGCTCGCCACACAACATCAGCACCAACCAGCAATCCACGTCGGGCGTCGGCAGCCCCGCGCCCGTCCCGTCCGCCGAGAACGCCGCCTACGGCTACGCCAGCTCGGGCAGCGGCGGCGCGGCGCCGGCCGCCAAGCCCGCCTTCGAGACGCGCAACGCCCGCTCGCCGTACCGCAGCTTCAGCCTCAAGCACCTGGACGACTCGCGCACGACGTACCTGGCGCTGCTGTCCGCCGACGGCACGCTGACCGTGTACGAGAACGAGCGGGTGGAGAACCTGGCGGCGTTTACGCTGCTTGATGAGATCACACTGCCACTTCATCTTCTTCCTCTTCTGCTCGCAGTATTGCTGCTGGTGGTGGTGGTGGTGGCGGCGGCGGCGGTGGTGGCGCGGGGGATGCGGAGGGCAAGGTAGGCCCCGCGGTTGCTGCGCGCGGGGAGGAGACGAGCTTTAGAGTACGGTTTGACCCCAACCCGGAGGTGTGCTACACGGCGCTGCGCGCCGGCGTGCCGACCGACGCGCTGGGGCTGGTGGTCGCCGTGATGGATTGTGTGAAAGTGTATAGGACGAGGGATACGATTAAGGCTTCGCTGGGGGTGGCGGCCGCGTGGAAGGGGTTTTATCTTGCGGCGGAGGTGGGGACGGGCGTGCATAGGGGTTTGGTGAGGGACGTGGCGTGGGCGGGTGGGAATATTAGGGGATATGATGTGATTGCGACGGCGTGCCAGGATGGGTTTGTGAGGGTCTTTAGGCTGGACGCGGTCAAGCATGGGGAGGAGAGGGCGCAGAATGGGACGGCACAACAGCACGATGATGATGGGGCGGATGGTGAGGGCAAGTGGGCGGCGGGAAAGGTGAAGAAACATGCCCCGCGTCGGAGGGTGGAGGGAGAGGATAATACTGCAAGGGCGTCGCTCATGGCATCGTCGGGTATTCGCGCGGGGCTGGATCAGAGTAGAGAGGGGATGGAGAAGAAGTCGACGGGGCTGCCGGGGCAAATCAGGCATGTCATGACGGAGATCTCGAAGCTGGATTGCCATAGGACGCCAGTCTGGGGGTGGGGTTTGATGACGACGGGCAGATTCTGGGAAGTGTCGGCGATGAGGGGAAACTGATGTGCTATCGCCAGAAGCCTGACGGGACGTGGGCGAAGAGTACGGAGATGGCGATGGTGAAGATGAAGATGGCGGCGCCATGAAGAGTTACCAGGGCGATTTGAGTATTGTTCGCATTCTTCCGGGGATAGGAGCCCGTCCCTAGAGAAAGTGCCTCTCTCGAGTCTTGGCCGTCTTGCGAAATGGCCTGAGGCCTAGTTGGGAGGGAGTGGGCATCCATGACCTCTCGAGAAGAGTCAAACCACAGTTGGTCTTCTCCGGTGCGGGACGGTCCCTGCCGAACGGCAAGATGACGAGCAGCCCAGGTATAGGCATCCCGGCCGAGCCTGGCGTCAAGAGCCTGAAGAAACACAGAGCTCCGCGGTCACACGTCAAGGGGTGTACTAGCATATGGAGAACTGGGAGCTCGCACTGGAGGTGAAACGATGACCTTGCATTAGGGGTCTCATTATTGACGGACCACTGTGGTCCCAGTTCCATCTTTTACCTGAAGCTCCAGGGAGATACGGATGGTGCGCGGTTAGGTTCCTCCTCTTCTGCTCATATAGTCAAGGAGAGGACACGGTTGGTACTAAAATGACCGTGGCATTCATAAGTCTGTGCTTGCTCTGTCGAGGATGTCTTCCGCGAGAAGGGTGTTCCAGTCCAAGACCTATGCTGGAGAGAAAAATGCCACCGTTTAGGGTCGTGATCAATGAAGACGGTTCGAGTCTCGAGCATAAGAAGCGAAACATGAGTCTGGTGCATGTCCAAGTATCCGCTTAAAGGTGCTCCTAGTAGATGTTGTAATACCTCGCTATCCCCTCACACTCTCACATCATCCAGATTCCGGATCCCACCTCACAACATGTACCTAAACCGCCTCCCCCTCCCTCACCATTCGCTCCAACAAGCGCTTCGCCCTCCTCGCTCCCCTCTCCACTTTCTCCTTCCTCCCTCTCCCACCGTCGATTAACTCTCACCAACCACCACCTCAACACCCCCGCCAACACCGCAACACCTACCATCGCCCCGGCGCACACACTCATCCCCGTCGTATAGTACGGTGCGTCGCTCTCCGGATATAGCCTCGTACCCACCAGCGGCCCGCACTGCCCAACAACCTGCAGCAGCGCAAACCCCACGCCTTGACGCGCCTCGCTCCGCTGGTTGTTGATACTCCACGCGATGGTCAGGACCACGACGTTAAAGAACCCCACCGCTGCCGGATACACCGCCAGATATCTCACCAGACTGCCCGGCTCGAGCCGCAGCCACGATGAGCCGGATCCTGCCAGGACGGCGTACCCCGCCGCGGACGCGAGCGCATGCGCGATGAGCAGCGGCGAGCGGGACCGCATCACGTCGGAGGCGTGGGCGGTGGCCAACACGATGAGAAAGGCGGCCAGGTAGGGCGGGGCGGAGAGCGCTTGGGCGGAGAGTGCCGAGTGGCCCATTGAGCGGAGGATGGTGGGCAGGAAGACGGGCAGGGAGGAGTAGGCTGTGTTGGCGAGGAAGAAGATGAGGGCGGTGAGCCAGGCAGCAGGGTCGGAAAGGACAGAGAGGGTGTCTCTCGCCAATGAGGAGGTATTGGTTCGGTGGGAGGGGGGTTTTTCGGATCGGAGGCGCAGGCGCGACTTTCTTTTCGCGGGAGGTTAGGTAAGGGGCTGTTTGGGGCGAGTCGGGGATGATGTGCCATGCGAGGGCGGCGACGAGGATGGAAGGGAAGCCCTCAATGAGGAAGAGGAGGCGCCATGGGGCGATGGGACCGGACTCGGCCAGCTTGAGAATCAGCCAGGCGAGGGAAGAGGCGAAGGAGGTTGCGAGGGGGGCGGCTGGTGATGTCAGTCGAGGAATTTGGGAACGATGACGCTCATGTTGGCATATTTACCTGAGATGAAAATGGCTGTCCTGAACGCAAGCTCATGGCGCTTGAAGAAGAATGACAGATAAAAGGGCATCCCCGTGAAGCCTGCCTCTCCAACGCCTAGCAAGATCCGCAGGAATATCAACATGGGATAGTTAACAGCCACAGCCTGGAACGAGGCGGCCACTCCCAGGACAGGACCAGGACTGAAACATAGATGTGTGCCGGGATGAGCCGCCAGAGCAGCGACATCCATTCAAAGGCGATGTAAGCAATGTAGAAGGCCGCTAGGGACCACTCGTACCAGTCATCGCGGACGGTACTGATTGCAGGTCATCATCCATGCCGGCAACACGGGCATTGCCAATGTCTGGATCTCATCAGCAGAAGACCCAGAGTGGTGGATGTAAGGAGGCATACTTGACCGGTCGAGGAAGCTCAGCAAATACAGAACAGCCACGAACACCACCAATCGCTTGTCAAACTGCGGACAACGGCTCGCTCTTCTTCCGCAGTGTACATCTGCCGTCGCCGTCGTAGTGGCGGCCGCTCATGAGATGGTCTCGTTGAACCTTCTTCATGCCTCCTCCCTACCTCTTCCCGAAGCTCATAACTCCCTGACCTATCTTTCTCGCCTTCAAGACATCCATCCTCATTCTCATCCTCGTCCTCAGACCCAGTGTCAGGGGTCAGCCGCTTAGCGTTTCCTGCCTCGGCTGTCTCAGACGATGATGAAGAAGACGGCCATTGGTACCCATCATGACCGATGCCTTCCGCACCTTCACGTGATGCGCTACTCATCGCCTTTGCCGGCCCGAAAGGCATGGTAAGCCAGGAAGGCGTATCTGAGACCTATACCACCTGTCTGTAAGTGTCAGATATGAGGGTCCGAGGCCTGTGGCTTCGTGAGGGTCCAATCACACACGCCTGGGGCGGATGGTATCGAGCAGGCGTTGACGACCAGGGACGATCAGTTATCTTTCAAGCAATTATCATTTCATCTTGAAAACTAGAATATCCCGTTGACGGCCAGGAGCTCATACAGCGGATAAAGGCGCAGGGCTGCTGAGTTGCAAAGGTTGGAAATGAAGAATCCAATGGAGGTTGGTTCACACCATCAGCTCACAGTCGATGCGGAAAACAGCGCACTGTCCGTTCCGCCGGGCCATTCTCTGTCACACATCGAGCAGCCCGACTGGTCTGTCTCCAGGATGTACAGGACTGACTGCAGGAGAAGCATTCGCCCATCTGATATTCAGCGATCGAGTTCATCTGATGCCAACTGAGCCCATGTATGCATTGAAGGGTCTTCAGTCCCTGCATGTCAGGTCAGACGAAGCGAATCCACTCCGCTTACACTGGTCAAAGCAACATGCGTCACCACCATTAGACAGGAGTCAAGTTCGGCAGACACATCAACTTCATTTATCTTGCCCAGATCTGCTTGCCCTACTGCGACACACCGATACTCGTCGTTGATCTCGGGGCGCGGAAACCACCACAGACCCATCACCTCTCCAGAGCCTGCGTTCCCCTTCGATCACCAACCCCTCACACTTGGCTTCGGGGCATGCCGGCCTCGCAGGTCCCCTGGAAGCTCTCTCCCTTTGCACGTTCCCCTTCACCCAGCCCCTCTCTCTCGCTTCCTGCCCAGATCTTCCATAAGCCAGCTCTTCCTCTCTATCGCACCTTCGCTCGCCATATTCCCCCCTCCCCGCCTGCATCCAATCACCAGTCTCCCGTCGCAAGGCAATCCGAAAAAGAAAAAAAAATCCAAGAGAATAAAAAAGCCACGAAAAGGGTCAATTAAATAATACCAAGAAAGAACCTCTCGGCACCGAAACGGCAGACCACAAAGCAAAAAGAACCGGGTCTGCCGCCCCCGCATTCCAATCCCGCGCATATCCATCCCACCCCGCATTCCATCTCTCCATTGCTTGTGCTTGAAGAGCTAGTGGTGTGTAGTCATGCTGCGGCAAGATGTATGTATGCCTGAAGTGAAACACGGAGTGTCCGGGATAGATAGGAGAAAATGAATTTGTCGTTCTGACGGTTCCCCAAACCGCCCCCATCTTAGGTGCTGTATACAAAAATTGTGCGGGGCGAGCCGAAAAGCCAACGTACGGCAGAGTTGGTCCCGATCATGCAAACATCCAAGAAGGAGCTTAGAAGAGACAGGCTAGGACAAAACTAAGAAAGGGTAGATCGATAGATCGCATAAGAGAGGTTGTTGAGGTCGAGGACCACGCTTGACCGAACGAACCGGCCAGGGCAATGCCGTCGTCTGTCTGTCTATAGATACGTTCCGCAAATAGATATGGTTTTATTTTTTTATGATGTCTTGCAAAGAAGCCAAATAAAGGACAAATCTCGGAACCGGCGTGCTAGACGAACCAGCAAGGTGACAAATGCTGTGGTGTGCTTTGCTCGCTTGCTGTGTAAAGCCAAACCGCAACACGGCGGCCGCCGTCCGAGGGGTATCGAAGCGTAAAAGAACAACTGTCGGCAGCTTTCAACGTCATTCGCAAATGGTCGGTTGGTTGGTGGGAGTTGTATTGGTCGTCGGAGGAGAGATATGACGCAAAAAGAGGCAGGCAAGAAAAAAAAGCATGGCCATGGGAGATCACGTCAGGTTTGTCAGGAACACCTCAGTTCCAGCCGAGAGAGTTCTCGGCTGCAACAGGCGCCGAGATAAACTGCGTCCTGCCCGAGCCACCCATGCCGCTGCGGCCGCTGCCGTGGCTGTTGCGCTCGCCTGGCGGCACCGCACCGTAGCTGCTGGTGAAGTCGCGGCTCAGTAGGGCGCCGCCCATCAGCGCGGGACTGCCGCGGCCGACCTCGCCCATATCAGACGACGCAGGACTGCTGATGGAGCTCGCGCGGCGGTGCGCCTGTCTCTTGCGCTTGTACCGGCGCGCGACGACAAACATGACCACGCCGTAGGCCGCCGCAACAGCGACGGCGCCGCTAACGATGCCCGCCGTGGTGCCGCGCTGCGCGCCGCTTTGGCCGCTCGAGCCACCGCCGCCGCTGGTGCCGAACGGGTCGCTGTTGGAGCCGCCGCCGGGCCTGTTGGTACCAGGAGTACCGGCACCGCCGCCGACCGTCCCGTCGGGGTAGGCGCCCAGGACGATCGGGATAGCCGGGTTGATCTGCTGTGTCAGGTTGTAGATGAGCTGGTCGGGGTTGTTGTACAGTGGCGAGTTGGGCAGCTTGATGTCGATCGACAGCGTCTCGACCATGCTGATGGGGTACGACACCTCGGCGCACGTCGTGATGTAGCCGAGCGAGTTCTGTGTATCCAAAGGCACCAGCCGCTTAACCTGGGCCTTGTTGATGTCGAAACCTCCGGCGTCTGCGAGAGCCTCAGGCAGCAGCTTGAAAATCTGAGCCGCAGCCCTGCCATCAGCCACAACGAAGGGATACTTATATCCCTCACGGAAACCGATCTGGATCAGCATGGTATCGGCAGGCGGAGTATCCGCTCCGTTGTTGGGAGTGATTGCCTTCGGAAGGGACGTCGGAATACCGGTTGCAGTCGTTGTGGCTGATCCCGTAACTGTGGTCGAGCTCTCGTCCAGCACAATGGTCGAGGGCAGCCACGGTTCTGTGGTAGTAATTGTGGCATGGGCCTGATGCTGGTGACTCCTCCGGCAGAACTGCTCGGGGAAGAAACGCTGCTGAGAGTGGTGGAGGGTGTGGGGACGGAAGTCTGGGCGGGACAGTGCTATTGCCGCTGGCAGTCGGAATGACAGTACCGTTGAGTGAAACAGACGACGAGGTGACCACCGGCGGCTCCTGTGACGTTGCTGACGTGATGATGGTCGAGTTGGTGCCTGGAACTTGGGTTGAGGTCGCGGATTCGGAGGAGAATGTCGTGAGGCCAGTTCCGGTCGATGGGATGCTCGTTGAATTCGAGATTGGAGGCTGCTCATTACCCGTGGAGGTCTCGATAGGCCGCGTCGAGGTCGTTTGCGTCGCTGGCGGCTCGGTCACCGTCGTTGGCGGTTCGGTCGCTGTCGCGGTCTCGGTCGTCGAAACCCCTGTGCCAGGACCAGTGATGCCGCTCGTGGGATCAAAAGTCAATGTGGCATTGTGCGACGGATCAAGAATGCTAGACAGGGCCGAGCTGATATTGTCCAAGACGGAGCTGATTGGGTCAACGGTGCTTGATACAGTTTCGCTTGTCGTAACAATGCCAGTCGGGGCCAGAAGGATTGAGGACGTTGACGTCGAGCAGGCTCAGTCACAACCTCACTGCTCGATGCGAGCGTCGGGGCAGCAGACGTCACTTCCCCTGGGGTAGTCGTCTTCGTGGCATTATCGACGGGGGTACTGGTGCTGTTCGAACTCGGCTTGGCGGGCGTCTCGCTGATGCTGACAGCGTCAGATGAGGTTGCGGCAGCCGAAGATTGAGCAGCGGACGTCTCTGCAGCCGAAGATTGAGCAGCGGACGTTCTGCAGCCGAAGATTGAGCAGCGGACGTCTCTGCAGCCGAAGATTGAGCAGCGGACGTCCCTGCAGCCGAAGACTGAGCAGCGGACGTCTCTGCAGCCGAAGATTGAGCAGAGGACGTCTCTGCAGCCGAAGATTGAGCAGCGGACGTCTGCAGTGGAAGTCTCTGCAGCAGAGGTTTTGGAAGCGGAGGTGATGCTGCTCTCGGGTGAGATCTTGGTAGAGGAAACGGCGTCCGAGGAGGCCACGCTCGTGGGGCTGATGGCAGATGGAATCTCCGTCGTCGAGCCCTTGTCCGACGAGGTCTCGGTAACAGACGGGGTCCCGGGCGTCCCGACGTTGGAAGTTGAGCTCTCGGTAGCAGAGCTGCTGGCAGAAGAGCTATCCGAGGCGGAAGTGCCGTCGGCTGAGCTCTCGCTGCTAGACTGGCTACCAGTCGCGCTGTCAGTGGGTGACGTGGGGTCCGGAATGGGTGTCGGGTCCGAGGACGGTGGTGGCACATAGATGGTGCTAGAAATGATGATGGTTGTCACCCCCGGGTTGTTCGGACCCCATCTGACTCGGTCTGCCGCCTCGTCGTCTCCGATGACGAGCTCGGCGGCAGACTGTTTTGCGACGTTATCGTCACGTTGGTGAATTGCCGCTTGATATGCTGTGGGAAATAGTGCTTCGGCCTCGCTGGTTCCTGTGTGCCACCGCCGACGAGACTGCTGCCAAGGCGGCAGCCAACACTGAAACTGTTCTCATTCTAATCCTCTATGTCGTCTCGATCATGCGGGAATTCGTCTTAAGATATATTGAGTTGTTGAGCGGCGAAGCGCTTCACGGAAGTGATCTCGGGGATTGTCTATAAGGCGATGTGAGGTCAGTACTGAGCATGGCGGCGGCCGCGGCGACGTGCCAACTCACTTGCCAGGGTGAACGTAATGAGCGTACTTGACTAAGATGTTGAACGAGCGTGTTTTACTCGTCGCCGTGTCAGCAAACTCATCCCAACGCCGTCATTCCAGAACCCAAGGGCAGTTGATGATCCGCACGATCGATCTCGACCCGGTAGGCACCTGGCAACGCGACAGGAACCGCCAGCAAGGCTTCTTTTGTGCTCGTCGCATCGATAGTCGACAACCGATGGCCGATGTGTCCTCACTGCCTCAATCCTCCCATGCTCCCTTACAGCCCGTCTCCTCCTCAGTCAAACTCACAATTGGCGACTTCTGGGAACTCCGAGATGAGCCCCTCGCAGAAAAGCAAAAGGGATCGATGTTTTGCGTGTAATGAGCGACTTGACGAAAACCGTCAATTTGTTGGTTTGGTGATAATGGTGCTTCACCTTCGGGTGTCGAGAGCTCGCTGTCACGGGTCATGACAGGGCGGGCATCGGGATCACAAGTTGGCCTTCCGGGGGTCGGTCCTTCTTCCAGGTCGCAGAGTGTCGGACGACGACGCGGGGGTTTTGCGCGCTGGGTCGGTCGGTCGGCGGCGAGTCGCGGGGGGCTTATCCTGGTGGCACGACCTCGTCGAGGGAAGAATCGCCGGAGTGGAATGGAGAGGTGGAAGCGAAAGGAAAGAAAAGAGCAAGGTTGAAGGTTGGCGTGAAAGGAATGGAACGAACGAAACCGCAAAGAGGCGCTGCAGAGCAGAGGCGGCGGGAGAAACAACTAGGGGCTGGAAGGGGAATGGAAGGGCTCTTGGGGGCGGAGTGCTGCAAGGGTGCGAGACCTGGGCACAGAGCGCCGCGGGTTGCAACGGGAAGATTGCACCAAGCCAGGGCACCTAGAAACTGAGCGCTTGGGTCTGGGTTCCTGGGGTGGTGGATGGTGGTGGAGCCCGCTAGGGAGAGAGGTATCTGTGGGTCCAATATGCGTTGAAGGATACTTCGAGACTAACGGTTGAAAATGAGTTTTTCACCTGGCGACCAGGGCAGCAACCTCACGGTTCGGCAATTCTACCCGGGAAAAAAAAATTGAATATGAGAGAATCTCGATCGAGAGACTGCCGTGGACAAGGAGACTCGATTGTTCAGTTTGTGGTTGCTCGACAGCCCAGGCTCAAGTAATTGATGGGCGGGGTCTTCAACCGGAACGCTGCCGAAAAGCAGGCTGGAGACGCGATGAACTGGAAAAGGGAAAGGATGCAGGGCCCGCCAGGTACCATCATCTTCCTGCAGCGTGGAGGAGCCCGTTAGCAATGAAAGGGGCACCTGTGGGAGAACGGATGGTGGCGCGTGGCCTGGCCCTGAAAGTGGGGTTGCAAAGTCCTCAGTACCTACTCACTGAAGTCCATTTGCAGTAGCACACTGCAAATTCCGCGACAAGAGGAAGTTCTCTAAACCTCCGTGCCAGTTATTAAGGAGCAATCCACTCAGATGGCGCCAAGAACAAGCATGCGACGTGGTTGGTTTTTGCATCTATCGTTCCCACAAGAGGTAATATTGCTCACTGACGCCATGCATTGCCATCCCTGCCCCTGTCTCAGCGAAACGGGAACAATTTTGAGCTTTTCCATGCGCGTATTTGCTGCCAAAAGCTGTCTGCTTTGGTGCTGGCAGACCGTCGAAAAGCGGTGATGCTGGGATTATTTGCGAGGACACCAGATCAACACGTGCTGGACCGTGCTGGAACCAGCAACTCCTCGCAGGGCAGCAAGCCCGTTGATCCCATTTCCCCACCCAATGCAGCTCCCATCGGGACCCCATACAAAAGGACCATCCGCCAAGAAACATCGGGCGACAGACCATCGTATTTTCCGAAGGACCGCGCGCAAGCTGCAGCTGTGTGTGTTGTGCAGCAGCGGCCGATGCCACTGGCTGACGTATTCGACCACGCCCGACGAAAATGACGGACACGGCAAATTGGCGATGTTCTTGGAGACGGACGAGGTGATCACGATGCTCAACGCTTCTCAGCCAGAACCCGCCATTTGGCCGTGGTCACGTCGCCTCACGCGCTGGACTGGCACAGCCGCTCTTTGTGTGCTGGTGCGGGTGGTGGTGCACGGCGCACCAACAGGAATGTCACCCTCGATGCGCCCCGAGGAGTCCGAATCTCCAAGAGCTGCCGACGGGTGGCCCTCAAATATGGAAAAGGGGTCCAGACTCGTGGGATCGCGTTTTTCATTCATCAACCGAAAGTTAGTTAATGAAGCCCATAGCTATTTATTGACCATGACGTTATAGTCAACGGCCGCATATGGCGTCGAGTTCAAGCTCGCCTGTTATTATTGCTGGGACAAATTTGTCAAGCACGGTCACTTCGGACGGCCAAGACCGAAGGAGACGCCTGTCGTTTCGAAACGGCGGACTCCAACAGGACAAACAGGACAGCACCACAGCTGCCCGGCACCTGTGACTCGTGAAACAACTGCGAAAGAGACCCCTTGTGTTGATAGTTGGAGAGGGCATCTGCAGCCAGTTGGGGATGCCAGACCTCTCGCTGACATTGGCAGCAACGGATGACTGCTCGCTCTCCGTCTTAACTTTTTTATTTGGAGGAATTGTATTCAAATCTGGTCCAGATGAGAAACACATTGCAACGGAGCTCTTGGGGCGATCGTCAAACAACTTCCACGGCTCCTGATAGGAGCGATGTTTCAAACTCAGAAACACCCAACACCCGCGGCGCCGCATCACGACGAGCTGTCCTGGTCTGCAACACGTTCTTGATTTCGCAGCTAAGCCTCCATCCGCCGTCCCGATCCAGGGGATGCCATCATCCAGATCTCTATGGAGGAGAGACAAGCCATCACCACCAACTCGTCCTTCCCGATCCATGTGCGCTCGCTGCACCGTTTCACAGAAACTCGCAGCCTTATGAGGCGTCGAGGACGATCTGCACCACCAGTACACAGTACAGAGCCCAGAAACCGATTTTCAAAACCCACCGTTTTCCTCGCCGCGCAGCCTCGCATCCCACAGGATCATATCATGGGGTCCAGCAACCAGCTGAAAGCAGTCGCGCTCTGTTCCCTCCCGTTTAGAGACATGTTGTCTTTGCTCGTCTTTCCTTCTCAACCAACCAAGTCGACGGAAGCGAGATGAGCACGATAGTTGGTCGACGAGGATTCATCCAGAAAATGGGAACCACCAACTCCTTCCTGGTCAATGCCGCAAGTCAAAAAGAACCGAGAAAACCTCCTCCGCCCCAACTGACATCCCGAGGACAACAACAAATTCAACAGCATAAAATCACAGTCAACCATCATCTCAGTAGTGTACAGTGGCAGACAATCATTGAGTCTTTTGAGTTAGCAACTCCCTTCAGCCCTCACTCGCCCATGTCGCAGGCGAGGAGGCAGGGCAGGGTCACAGTGACAGCGGGCACGCACTCGCAGCTGCAGGTACAGCAGCAGCCACTACCAACACCAACAACTGGTTGCTGCCGGCTCGGTCGGTGGGTGGGACCGATGCCACACAGCGATCTCCGTGGTTCTCCTATTCAGGCTCTTGGCTGGGTCGGATTATCCAAGATTGAAAGCTGCAAAGTTTGAGTCCCATTCCCACTCGCATCTCTGGTAATTTCTCTCATCCGGTTCAGTTCGTATCCCCAATTTTGGGATTGGTATTCCCATCTGCAAAGCACACATCACGAACCCGTCACCAACAGCTCGTGCCTGGCTGTGCCTCAGCTGTGGGACTTAAAAACACAACACGAGACGGCGCGGCATGGTGGTGGTGTGGTATGATCCAACCCCGTCTTCCTCAGCCTCACCGTAACTGTAACCGACTCCTCTTCAAGGTCAACGTCCTCATGTTTCACCATGCCCACCCTTCGCCCCGGAGGACGCTCGGACATGAAGTTGGAAGACCGGTCGTGATGATCGAACTGTCGAGGAATCATACAGGACGACCAGTATCAAAAGTAGTTCCAGACGGGCCCCTCTGCCTTCGCATCTCGAACGCAGAGAAGATACCCAATGCAGACTGAGGCATGTCCGATTAGAGTTTGTTCTCCCCGCCCAGCGCGCGCGACGACATTGAGCTTCTGCGATACTTGCCTGTTCCTGTGAAATACCCTGTCAGCGGTCGGGGCGGCAGGTCAGGGGGTGGACGACCCCTCGGCACAGGGCGAGCAGACAGATAGTTAAGTTTGCGAGCGGTGGGTGTGCTTGGTGTTTGATCTTCATGCCTCAAGTGGAATGATGCCTTTCCACGTTTCTGGGGTTTCTACGCCCTTGTCATGGTGATCTCAGATCCGTCAGGGGTCGAAATGGGGTTGGTCGATCGAAAATCGTGATCTTGGCAGACGCACTGCCGGCTCTGGCAAAAGTTGATGAGACTGGCAGAAGTCGGTTCAAGTGCCTGTCTCTCCAGAAGTCCTTGCCAGCAGGAGCATCGAGGAAGAAACTTCAAGTTACCTGATCGGAAGACCACGATGACCGGCCTTGTAACCGGGACCAAGGCGGTTAGGTCGGGATTGGGCCAGCTTGGCCGGTAGACCCCGGGCCTGGAGGCGGCAAAGGCGGCTCGCCGGGCTTTTGTCCCGTGTGTTCTCGTGTCACAAATCCTTCTCTCGGGCCGCTCTGATAACGGAAGTCGGACTGTCGATCATTGAACTGCGAACCTCGACGGGCAGCCGTGGTTTTCGGTTGCCTTTCTGACCGCAAGTCGCGTTTCAAAATCAGTGGTCCGTTGCCTCGGGTTAGCTGAGGTCCAAGTTTCTAATGTGTCACCCCCATGGGATTCGAGGATATTCCTGATCCTTGAGATGGGTTCTCCCTTTTTTTTCTCATCGGCCGAAAGTCATCGGGCAGACTTGGGCTTCTGTGACAGGAGTTGCATGCATATCAGGCAACCCGCGTCTCAGTCCGCAAAATGCTTGCCCTGAACGTGCTAGAAACGGGCAGTTTCTTGCAGAGTGTGTGGATATGCTTTTGGGGGGGGGGGGGGGGGGGGGGGTGGGTTCTGTCAGATTCGAAGCCAACCAGAGCAGTCCGATCTGTCCCGGCCATCGGCAACGATCAGAGCGGCAGGATCTGAGAGTGTCTGCCGGGCCCGTGGGACGCAGGCCAGTTGGGCCGCTCCACGTGTTTTTGGTCACGTTCCACTCCGATCTCGATGTCGCGAGCGTCCGAGACGACGTTCGGCCGCTCGGTTGCTTGCCGCTTCACTGTTGCTTGTTCCTGATCCCAGCTTTTCACTGCAGGCGAGAGGGAGCATTATCGACACTGGAATCAACCGTGATCTCCGCAGGGTGCGCACTGAAACCTTGTTCCCATCCAACCGCCAGGGCTGATGGCTGGTTGGTGCCCTGTCTGGTTCGCTGGTCCACTGCAAGCCCCGGCGCTGACGTCCAGGAGTCGTATCAAGGTCTCCATACAACCGGTGTTGTGGTCGATGGTGGAGTACTAGAGCAAGCTGTGGGCGCGGGGTGGTCCCAAGCTGCGAGGGACCGTGGGCTGCCTCGTCCAACGTCCGTCCTGCTCCACGCCGAGACCACTCACATCGATCTACCCGGCGCGAGATTCGGTGGTCGTTGCATTGTGTGATGGACACTACAGTGAAGCAGTACCGCAGATCGAGACTTTTTCCTGCCATCGCCCGCGCTGAACCTTGTACTGCAGCCGAGACTGGGTTCTTGCCCGACGAAGTGATGGGAATGGAGGCGGTAGGGCAGCAGACGTCTCGTTTGTCATGCCTCTGAGACTGGTCTGTGTCAGTTGTCAGGGAATTATCTGGTCAGTCATTTCGCCCGCGTGCCCGCGTTTCCCCTTTCGCGCTTCCCGGCCGGATATAAGCGCAGAGGAGAAACCACAGTGGCGGAACTGAAGCGGCTTCTCACGGTTCCGAAAACGCGGGCAGTCAACGTCATCCTTGGATAATGGCGTTCCGCGGAGCTGAGCAATCGGCTTGATGCTGGCACCTGTCGGTTCGGCAGGGAGGATTGTGAGATCTGGCAGGATGGTAAGCCAGACCTCCAAACATCGCGAAGCCATACGGGCATGCATGCAGGACGGCAAGTTTCATCGGCCCTACCCTAGTTTTCGGGTGGCAGATGTATGGCTTCTGGTGTTGGGTTGCCTTGCGATTTATCTGCGCCCAGTCATCTCGCCTCGCCGTATGACCACTGGCAGCTGCGGCCCGTCTCTGGTCCATCCAGGATGGAAGCTGCGTGTTTGCCTCGTCCCGTGTCCTACCCAAGCTTAAGGACTACGGGGTAGTGAGTTGTTGATACGGTGAGCATTGGCACCGTCGGGATCGGAAATGCTCAATGTCAGATACGGCTTGCACCCGATCCGGCACGGTGTCGCGGCTTCGGACAAGCTGCCGGCCTCACAAAGTGACGACTCCAGTTTACCACCAGCGGGGTGAGAGACTGGGACTCCAGGCGAAATGGCATGCGGCCGGTTCACAGCGAGGCCAGTTGATGACGGCCCAAAAAGAGGGATGGTGCGGTTCGGCAACGGCGCGGCGAGAGACAAGCCTCGTCGCTTGTCGTTGAATGATCCGGTATTCAGGACTTCCCAACGTCACACCAAGCGTGTCTCTCATCTTCGACAGGTGGTTTGCGAATACCATGCCTGCGGCCGGATGGCCCCCCGGGCCAGAGACGAGAGGGAACAGAGCTAGCGCATGCAGCCTTCTCGGCTGCGCTGCGGTCCGCGACATGTCATTGGCAGCGCGGGGCGATGATCGTGTTGGGCAAAATGCAAGATGCAAGATTGAGTGGCAGAGATTGGCGCGAAGCAAGAGGGAGCACTGGAACTGACGGCCCAGTTTGTGCAGTTTGTGTGGGCGAGATCAAGAGGGAAGGAAAAGAGTCAGGGTCAACATCGAAACCCGAACCCCACGCCACGGCAAACCCCGCGCTAACTAAGATCTTGCCTGCGCAACCCACCACCCAGCAGCCAACCGGGACCGGTGTCGTCCTGTAGAGGGCAGGTGCCGCTCAGGGCAACTCGAATTTCCCTTCCTCTCTGACTACCGAGCCTTCATCGCTGCCTTGTGCATACCTGCATGAGCATACTAGACTAGAATTCCAGGTTGCAGGCCACACTGGCTCGGAGCGTGGGAGGTCTCCCCGGTCATGGCACCGATCTTCGCAGCCGTCTGGCACATCCCCGCTCCGCTCCGCTCCGCTCCCTCCCTTGTTTGTCTAAGTACCCTCCGGTGTGTGGGCCGTGGGCCGCAGGGCGAGGTACAAGTACTTCCACAAGATGACAACAGCCAGGGCCTGCCGTATCCAGAGGAAGGATCCAACCCGACGGGAACTTTAGTGTAGACAGGGTAATAAATATGGACCTTGGATCCTGACTCTCCTCCAACGGTTCAAATACCAGCGCCTCCTCATGTCAAACCGCTCTCCTCTCCTTCCTCTCCTCTCTGTGCTCTCTCTGTCCCAGCAGACCTCTGCCCTGGTCAAGCACTTCTACCTTCCAGGGCATCCACACTTCCTTGCTGAACCATCAGCGTGTTCGCCACCGCCGACTTTAGCAGGAACAAGTCGGTCTTTGCTATATTGTCTCCACGCCTTCCTCTGAGTAACTCCACAACAGTCCCAAGACCATATCTCACACTACTTCTTATACCATCCACATCCAATGGGTGTGCACGGACAACCCATATCGCAGGCACTGGGCCGCAGCGCTCAGGGGCCAGAAGGTCACCATCGCTTACACAGGCTGGCTGAAGGACACCAGCCAGCGGACAATAAGGGGCAGGAGTAAGTCACGAATACGATGTGAATGTCATGACAGTGTTGTTGACCATACAACAGGTTCGACTCGTCCCTCGGCCGAGGCGATTTCGTAACTGAGATTGGGCTCGGGAGACTGATCGGGGTGAGGGAAAGCTCCGCTCGGAAGTCTGCCAACCAGCACGTGGCTGATGATTCTTCTTTCAGGCTGGGACGAGGCAGTCTTAGACATGAGGGTCGGCGAGCACGCGACGCTGGACATCACCAGGTAAGACGGCCTTTGTTGGCGGCTCCCACAACATGAGGAAAACCTGGCTAATAGCTCTTTCTGAACAGTGACTACGCTTATGGAGAGAAGTAAGCACACATACGCCGCAATAGTGAGGCAGCTCGGAGGGTTGTTGAAGCTGATATGGTTCAGGGGGTTCCATGGCCACATCCCACCGAATGCTGATCTCATCTTGTACGCATCCCGAAGACGCTCCTTCATATTCTCAGACTAACACAATCCCGCAGCGACGTCCACCTCAAGGCTGTCCAATGATATATGTGCTTACGTTCTGACCCACGGTTTTCTGTTTGGTGCTTGATTGGACGCTCTTTTTCGTTCTTCTTGACAGGAGCGTGTTGCGTGTTGCACACATCACTGGGCGTTGTAGGGTTACATACGGGGGGTCTGTGGCGTTCTCTGCAGTTACGAGACCACTCAATATCCAAGAGAGCAAACAAAAAAGGGATACATTTCCCTCGCACGACTGAACTGGCTGCCGACGTGAGCGACCCGGAAACCTCTGAAAACAGTCATGGCCAAGGATTGAAGTGGCAAATGCAAGGTGAAGGAGGATCAAGATACTGCCGATACGACAGCAAGAGAAGAAGATTGGACGGCTTAGTTGAATCACCAAGGACCGCCAGCCTTGAGGCCTCTCTGTTTCGCAGCGCTACTCCACCTCCGAGCAGAGGAGCCAAGGTAGCTGCCCTGGCTGCCGTCATTGGGTGATTGATAAGCAGGGCGTCTGTAAGCAGGTGTGGGAAAGACACATAGGAAATTGAACATTCTTCCGGTGAATCTACCATGCGCCTTTCAAGCGAGGCCGAACGGGATAACGTTAGGTAAGTGGGTGAGAGAAGGGCGTGACATTTAACATAGTGCTATGTGGCCGAGGGGAGGAGGGTTGGTTCGGAACCGCCCAATGAAGTTAGATCCTATTTTGTTTATCTGAGTTTTATCACAGTGCCCCTCTCCACCGGAAGCCCTGCCAATGGCACCTCCCCGCAACCGTCATAGTGGCGGGGCTGACCTGACACTCTTGCCTGAGCAACAACTCGCACCTTCAGATTCCACGCCAGCCTCCGAGATCCACGTACCACTACCGATAGCCACCACCAAAGAAACCCGCCCACCTGATTCCAGTTACGCCATACAAAAGTAGCCAAGCTGGGAAGCGCAAGGTGTCCGACGGCGATCTGCCTTTTTCCCTCAAACGAACCATGACTGTAAGTTGCGAGCTGGTGCTCTCCCGGTGTCTGATCGACCGGGCGGCGGCCTGTTGGACGTGGACGGAGTCCTCGGCCCTGCTGGTTAACCACCCACCGTCTTGAGCTTCACTGCTTCAGCCCACAGCAGCCCAAACTGAAACACTCTGACAATGGACTGGCAGGACAAGAAGCACCACGGCGAGGTCGACCTCGTCACCCGGATGCAGGTCGACGAGTCGGTCGTGGGGTCGACCGAGATCGACGAATCGCTCTACAGCCGCCAGCTCTATGTGCTCGGCCACGAGGCCATGAAGCGCATGAGCGCTTCCAACGTGCTTATTGTCGGTCTCAAGGGTCTCGGTGTTGAAATTGCCAAGAATGTCGCCCTCGCAGGCGTCAAGAGCCTCACCCTCCACGATCCGGCGCCGGTCGCCATCGCGGACCTCTCGTCTCAGTTCTTCCTCCGCGTCGAGGATGTCGGCAAACCGCGCGACCAGGCCACCGCTCCCCGTGTCGCCGAGCTCAACGCCTACACTCCAGTCCGCGTCCACGAGTCGCCCAGGTACGTAGCAAAACAGCCGATTGATGGTTTGCTCTCGAGGCAGCACCCGCTAATCAACATTTTCGGCACAGCCTCGGCGAGAACTTGTCACAATTTGACAAATACCAGGTCGTCGTCCTTACCAACACACCGCTTCACCTCCAGAAGATCATCGGCGACTACTGCCACGAGAAGGGCATCTACTTCATCGTCGCCGACACCTTCGGCCTCTTCGGGTCCGTCTTCTGCGACTTTGGCAAGAACTTCACCGTGATCGACGCGACTGGCGAGAATCCCGTAAACGGCATCGTTGCTGGCATCGATGAGGAGGGCCTGGTTTCGGCGCTCGACGAAACCCGGCATGGGCTCGAGGACGGCGACTACGTGACATTCTCAGAAGTCGAGGGCATGGAGGGGCTCAACGGCTGCGAACCGCGGAAGGTTACGGTCAAGGGGCCCTACACCTTCTCGATCGGCGACGTCTCGGGCCTGGGTCAGTACAAGCGGGGAGGTCTCTACCAGCAGGTCAAGATGCCCAAGTTCATCGACTTCAAGGGTATTAGCGAGGCCATGAAGGATCCCGAGTTCGTCATCTCCGACTTTGCCAAGTTTGATCGCCCTCAGCAGCTCCACATCGGCTTCCAGGCTCTCCATGCGTTTGCGCAAACACACGGCCGCCTGCCCAGGCCCATGAATGACGAGGATGCGCTCGTCATCATCAACTCGGCCGAGAAGTTTTGCTGAGGCCGAAGGTATCGAGGTAGAGTTTGACGAGAAGTTGCTCAAGGAGCTCAGCTACCAGGCGACCGGCGATCTGAGCCCGATGGCCGCCTTTTTTGGCGGTCTCACGGCTCAGGAGGTGCTCAAGGCCGTCTCGGGCAAATTCCACCCGGTCAAGCAGTTCATGTACTTCGACGCCCTGGAGGCCCTTCCGACTGGATGCACTCGCTCGGAGGAGTTGTGCAAGCCCACCGGCTCCCGCTACGACGGCCAGATCGCGGTTTTCGGGCGCGAGTTCCAGGAGAGATTGCCAACATGAGGCAGTTCCTGGTTGGCGCTGGTGCCATTGGCTGCGAGATGCTCAAGAACTGGGCCATGATCGGTCTCGGGACCGGCCCCAACGGCCGGATCACGGTCACCGATATGGACCAGATTGAGAAGAGCAACCTCAACAGACAGTTCCTCTTCCGGCCCAGAGACGTGGGTCAGATGAAGAGCGAGTGCGCGTCAAAGGCCGTGCAGGCCATGAACCCCGATCTCGCGGGCCATATCGTCTCCCTGAAGGACAGGGTCAGCCCCGAGACCGAGCACATCTTCAACGAGGACTTCTGGAACAGCCTGGACGGCGTGACCAACGCACTGGACAACATCGAGGCGAGGACATACGTTGACCGGAGATGCGTGTTTTTCCACAAGCCCCTTCTCGAGAGCGGCACGCTCGGCACCAAGGGCAACACACAGGTGGTCCTCCCATGCTCACCGAGTCGTACAGCTCCTCTCAAGACCCGCCCGAGCAGTCTTTCCCCATGTGCACGCTCCGCAGCTTCCCCAACAAGATCGAGCACACGATTGCTTGGGCGCGCGAGCTGTTCGAGAGCTCCTTCGTGAAGCCGGCCGAGACAGTTAACCTCTACCTCACCCAGCCCAACTACCTGAGACGACGCTGAAGCAGGGCGGCAACGAGAAGGCCACGCTGCAGATGCTTGTGGACTTCTCAAGAACGAGCGCGCGCTCACCTTTGAGGACTGCGTCCAGTGGGCTCGCATGCTCTTTGAGAAGCAGTACAACAACGCCATCCAGCAGCTCCTTTACAACTTTCCAAAAGACGCCGTCTCGTCCACCGGGACGCCGTTCTGGTCGGGCCCCAAGCGCGCGCCCGACCCGCTCAAGTTCGACCCCGAGAACCCGACGCACTTTTCGTTCATCGAGGCGGCCACCAACCTGCATGCCTTTAACTACAACATCAATGTCAAGCGCAAGACTAGGCAGGACTATCTGCGGGCCCTGGAGTCGATGATCATTCCGGACTTCTCGCCAGACGCCAACGTCAAGATCCAGGCGGATGACAAGGACCGGTAAGTAACTCTGCTGGAATTGCAACGTGTAGTTTAGTTGACGAAGTTTAGGACCCCAACGCTGGCGCCAGCGCATTCGATGACAGCACAGAGCTGCAGAACCTCATCAACGAGCTGCCAGACCCCAAGACGCTGGCCGGCTTCAAGCTGACTCCTGTCGAGTTTGAGAAGGACGATGACACCAACTACCACATCGACTTCATCACGGCCGCCAGCAACCTGCGCGCCGAGAATTACAAGATCGAGCAGGCAGATCGGCACAAGACCAAGTTCATCGCGGGCAAGATCATCCCGGCCATCGCGACGACCACGGCGCTGGTCACGGGCCTCGTCATCCTCGAGCTGTACAAAATCATCGACGGCAAGAAGGACATTGAGCAGTACAAGAACGGCTTCGTCAACTTGGCGCTGCCCTTCTTCGGCTTCAGCGAGCCCATCGCCTCGCCCAAGGTCGAGTACCAGGGCCCCGACGGCAAGGTGTCGCTCGACAAGATCTGGGACCGCTTCGAGGTGTGCAACATCACACTGCGCGAGCTGCTCGACGACTTCAAGAAGCGCGGCTTGACCATCGCCATGCTGAGCTCGGGCGTCAGCCTGCTGTATGCCGCCTTCTTCCCGCCCGCGAAGCAGAAGGATAAGCTGGGCATGAAGCTCAGCGAGTTGGTCGAGTCAGTCACCAAGAAGCCGATTCCGGAGCATCAGACGGAGTTGATCTTTGAGGTGGTCACGGAGGATGCTGAGGGCGAGGATGTGGAGGTGCCGTATATCAAGGCGAAGATCCGTGTGAAGGGTTGAGAGTGAGAGATGGGGATGGAGGCGATGAAGGTTTCGCTGGTTTGGGCACTGGTATGCAAATAGCAGAGTTAGGCACTGACTGGTAGGCAATTAGACCTTGTGTTTTTTGTGATACACTCCTTTTGCAGTGCCGGTACGTAGAGAGCAATAGCAGGGTGTGATCGGAACAACAATCACATTATGAATGAGCCACGGTGATTGATAGCTTTAGGCATCCTCGAAACGAAGAGTATCTGCCCATTACCATTGAAGCCCCTGTAAAAAAAGGGAAAATATAAAAGTAAAATAAAATAAAATAAAATAAAAAATAAAATAAAATAAACTCTCCAAACAACCCGTTCCCCCTCTCCTCTTTGCTCGATAGCTCCAGTATCTCTCCGCAGCTGTGTTAGTAAGTGCTGTGTGAGAGGACATGTGTCTTACTCATCACCATGCACCAAGGGTGGGGAGTTGATAGCGGGTTCCATTGGATTACGTCACTATTGGTCAGGGTTATAGAGCTGCTTTTGCCAAAGAACGCTGCTCTGTAGCTGACAAATGCTCGTCTGATCTCAAGTGATGCAAGTCGAAGCCGCTGTAAGTTCTTACAATCGACCCTGAGGTATGTAAATTTAAAAGAGTAGTAACTTACACGTGCTGTAAGAAGCCGCAGGAACGGAGAAGCAGCGACGACCCCTCATGAGCTTAAGAAGTGGACAGCTCCCACTTTCAGTTGTTGAGAGTTTATCTACAGCTTTCAAGCGACCATCATTGGTGTCCACTGCACGAATTGGACATTATCTAAACACTTCACTTTGGGAGCATCGACAGGTGTCAGCCACAGCGACGACTCGGAAATTCTTGCCTGGATACTCATCAGTCAGAAAACTCATCATCATGGTAAGCTCTGCTTCACTGTCAACTTCTTCTGACCATGAAGATGGCCCACTCCGCCATCAACGCCTCATCCAATGTCATACCCACCCAACCTACCGTTGCCTTTCGATTTCATATCCCACATTATTGTCAACACCTTTGCCAGACCATCACTAACCCCTGTCCTTTCTCGCCTCTCCAGGCCGCCGCCGAAGGCACCAAGATTACCGACTGGGTCAAGCCCGGTGACAAGTCGGGTGAGTTCAAGCGCCAGCAGAGCTCCTTCCGCAGCTGGATCTCGCGCGAGCCGGGGGCCGAGTACCCGCCGGAGAAGGGCAGGTATCACTTGTATGTGAGCTATGCTTGTCCGTGGGTGAGTATGAGTAGCACTCCTTATCATTGAGCAGGAAGAGTGGGTGAGTGGGAGGCTGAGGATACATTTGATGCTAGGCTACCCGCACGCTCATTGCCCGGAAGCTCAAGGGGCTGGAGGATGTAATTTCGTTTTCGGTGGTGCATTGGCATATGGGGGCTAAGGGTAGGTTGCTCCCTTTTCTCTCTGCTTTTCTTTTTCTTTTCTGTATTGTTTTTTTTGTGAGGTGAAGAGAGGATGTTGATGCAGGTTACAGGCTGGCGCTTCCCCACGCCCGAGGACACCGATGCCGCGGGGGAGAATGTCATCCCCGACCCAGTGCCTGGTCATGAGGGTTTCACTCACCTGCGGGATATCTACTTCCAGGTGAATCCCTCGTACGAGGGAAGGTTTACCGTGCCGGTGCTGTACGACAAGAAGACACAGACGATTGTCAACAACGAGAGCAGCGAGATTTTGCGGATGTTTGGGACTGAGGTGTGTTCGACGAGTTATTTTCTGTGGAGTATGCAGTGACGACTGACTAGAGCAGTTCAACGACCTCATCGACGAAAAGTATCGCGCCATCGAGTTCTATCCAGAGAACCTCCGCCAGCAGATCGACGAGACGCACGAGTGGCAGTACGACAAGATCAACAATGGCGTGTACAAATCAGGTTTCGCCACCACCCAGGAGGCGTATGAGCGGAATGTCGTTGCGCTCTTTGAGGCGCTGGACCGGGCCGAGGAGCACCTCAAGAAGACGGCGAGCGAGGGCCGTACTGGTTTGGGCAGACGCTGACCGAGGTCGATATCCGGCTGTGAGTTTTCCGTGTGCCTGTTTCGAAGCCGAGCAATGCTGACCAGAATACCTTGAAGGTTCGTCACCATCATCCGGTTTCGATGTAAGTTTTTGGCCGCCCTC
Source organism: Achaetomiella virescens (assembly GCA_031001845.1). Classification (NCBI taxonomy): domain Eukaryota; kingdom Fungi; phylum Ascomycota; class Sordariomycetes; order Sordariales; family Chaetomiaceae; genus Achaetomiella; species Achaetomiella virescens. The sequence continues at coordinate 136,696 of JARNGD010000060.1, forward strand.
CTCCTTCCTTGATCCCCATGTGCCTCCCTCTGGCCTGCCTCTCAAAACGCCATGGCTGACTGACCACTGCAGCCCGTCTACGTTCAGCACTTCAAGTGCAACCTCCGGGATATCCGCTCCGGCTACCCCGCCATCCACCGTTGGATGCGCCACCTATACTGGACCATCCCCGCGTTCCACGACACGACCAACTTCCTGCACATCAAGAACCACTACACCAAGTCGCACACCCAGATCTAACCCGCTGTCCATCACGCCACTGGGGCTGGTGCCGGACATTCTGCCGTTGGACGAGGAGGTCGTGGCTGTGAAGAGTGCAAAGGAGTGACTGGGAAAAGGGGGAATCTGGTTTCTTTAGATCTTATTGCAGCGACTTTTGGAGCGCATATGCTAGCCAGCTGCAATGAAGGAGATGAAGCAAATTGAAAAGAAAGGCTCCGAAATTTCTCTGTTGTCTGGGGGAAAAAATGAGGAGAATAAGTGACCAGGGAGAAAAGGGAGGACAGAATTGCTCTACTTTATATATTTGGAATCCGATTCGTGAAAACAACCCAATCACAAGGCAAGTTGGCCGAGCGGTCTAAGGCGCCACGTTAAGGTGAACCCTTAATTTCAATCTCCGGATTCCGTGGTCCGAAAGGGCGTGAGTTCGAATCTCACACTTGTCATTCACTTTTGTACCGTCTTCTTTTTCTCATTCGTTCTTTCCTGTTTTCTTTTTGTCTTGGTTCTTGTTTGCTTTCTTTTTTTTTTTTTTTTGTGCTGCGTAGGGTACTGGTTCTGACCAAAGACCTAGATCCGCCGTTGGATGCTGACAGTAGCTTCCCCGACTTGAGGGTATATCGGGCCCCTGCATCTCGTATCCTGGCACCCCTTAGCAACCCCTTCAAACACCCAGGGACATGAACGACCTGTCCGCCTTACTTTGATGTTCATTCATGAACTCGGTGTTTCTGGCCGTGAGCACGGCAACCCTCATGTCTTCCCAGCATTGCCTATCGGCGCTCCTGCCGGGTGGCTTCTGTCATTCCAGGGGGAACCAGAACCGCTTTCCAGCCAGTCACAGGAAGAGGGTTTCCCTGGCTGTCATAGGCTCGAATTCAGTTGGCTTGGTGTTGTATGTTGTTTGTGGGTTCCGCCTGCTTCTTGTTGGTTTGGTCGCTATCGGTATTGTCGATGACGCGAATAGCTGACCTGCGAGATGGGGAGGCTGGGCAGTGAGACGCAGAGAATGATGTGCAAGGAGATAAGTGCTGACAGCTCCGAGAACAACAACATGAGTCTGTCTGATCGAGGGCAGAGATGTGGTTGACGGGCTCCGTGACACCAGAAGCATGACAGCGCATGATAGGTGAGTGCCTTCCCAAGCAGCAGCACCTCGCTGGGTTTCAATATCATGTCAGAACCATCAAACGTAGCCAAAAAAATCTATTCCTAGGTAGTTCCATGTTTAAGGCTTGCCACAGAGCAAAATACACATCACTAATAATGACTGGTTATACTCCAGTTATCCTCCTTGAAAATCAGCAACGCCAACCGATGCCTCACAAACAACCCAAACAGTCCGGCAGCTGTCTGCATCGCCGTGACCTCCAGCGTCAGCCGATCCTCTCGCAGCGGCCCCCTCCAGACCAGCCAGAGGTTCAGCAGCGTAAAGTTACTCGTCTCCACAAACAGCCCCTGCTCATCCAGCGTCACCCTCAGCAGCCCCAACCTCCCCAGCAGCCTCAATCCCCAGGCAATCGGCGTCTTGGGCTGCCTCTCCGGCGTCCACGGCGTAGTACTCGGCTCGAGGAGGCCCGTGCGGGCGTTGAACCGGGGCAGGCGATGGCGCGGGCAGGGCACGAGGCCAAACAGCTGCGGGACCGAGTAGACAAAGTTGAAGATCTGCGGCACCAGCAGCAGGATGAGCGTCTTGCTGAAGTGACCGAGGATGCTAACCACGACGAAAACCATGCCCGCAAAGTAGCAGTACGTGTCGCCGACGAAGACCCGCCGGGAACCAGTTATGCCAGAGCAGGGCGAGCGAGACACCGAGGAAGGGGAGCAGGAAGGAGAGCGAGAAAAGGTGCGAGTCGGTCGCCGGGTGCGGATAAGGGGTTAAGAGATAGAGGCAGTCGTTGATGGCGAGAAGAAGAGCGATTATGATGGACTGGGCGACCTCGATACCGTTGATACCTGCCAGGATGTTGATGCTGTTGGGACCAAAGATGGCCACGGCCGCCATATAGACGTAGTAGAGCGCGCCGAGATCGAGCAGTTGGCCGTAGATAGGGCTGGAGCTGCATAGGGACCACGATCGACGTGACACCGAAGTCGACGCGGTAGACGACGAGGAGTGGGATCGCGGCGAAGACGGGGATGAAGAACTTGTGCCGCAGCGGATGTCAAAGAGGTCGTCGGCGATGCCGAGGGAGGCGATTAAGTGGATCGAGAGGAGGGCCGAGAGGTAGGAGGAGAGCTATGTCTGTCAGTACATTGCCCATAACGTCCGGCCTTGGATACGGCAGCCCACTTTGCTATGCGGAAACCGATGCAGGAACCGGCCCTGCTGCACATGCTCAACTTGCAGAACCACGTCCCTGTTACCGCCTCCGCTTGTCGCCGCGACAAGTCCCCGTAGAATGCAAACGGGATAAAGACAATGATGACAAAGATGTAGACAGCGGCGCATACCGCGCCCATGCATTCGGGTATCTCCTTGCGAGTGTGCTTGCTCTGGTCAACGCCCTTGAGGCCAGCCTTGATGAACGTCGGCCCGAGCCAGCGAATCAGCGCAAACGCGCCGCAAAACGCAAGCCCGCTGAGGGCGAGCGAGGCAACGAGCGGCGCGCCATCGCCCTGGAGCGTGTTCGCGAGGACAGCGACGCAGGCGGCGGCGAGCGACAAAAGACTGAGCGCCTCGGTGCGAGAGAGGGACGAGGAGATCATGGCAGGTGGCCGACGGTCATGGTCAGAAGCTACACAAGTCTAATGTTGAAAGAGTGGTTTGAGAGCATCCCGCCGCTGCCCGCGGCTTTCTTAGCGACAAGAGCTCAGAGTCTGAAGGTGAACTAAAGACAGATTTCCAGATGACGAAATGTCAGGACATGAGCTCCCAGCAGGGTCCCTGACGGCCCCACTGCCATGCCACTGTAGAGGCGAGAAAACAGTCCGATTGGTTGGTCGCTCAGGGGCTGACACCATGCACAGCCAACATGTGGCTTTTCTGGAATCGCGAGACAGGCGCTGCGGAATCCGTAGTTTTGCAGCCCAGCACTTTCTTCGGATGCATCGCAGCGGGTACAAGTGATATATGTGCATTTTAAGTCAAATCAGCAATGCCCAAGAAACGAAACTATAGCTGGGAGCAATCCGAGAAAAATTCAAAAAGTGACTCGGATACCGGGAGTCGAACCCGGGGCTGTTGAGAGAGCAGTCACTCCTGAGGAGTGAGAGTCAACGATGTTACCGCTACACCATACCCGATTTAATCGTGTGGTTCCGATTGTTGCAAGTGTCTCTGGAATCATCTCCTAACTATTACAATATTTCCCAGATTCCCATTAACCATCCGAACATCTCGCTTTCCATATCAATGTTCTTGTCTAATGCAGCATGGGACGTAAGTTCCATAACGGCGGTAGCGTCACCCATGACCGCCCCGACCTTGTATTCTCTGCTTGAACCGTCCGCCATCACTTCCTCCCTTCTCATGCTCCAACCACTCGACTTTAATTCCACCAAACTGACGCTAAAGCTCACACTCAACCCTCTTACATAGTGCCACCAGCCGATCGGTATATACAACACGTCCCTTCGCTCAAAATGCAGTCCACATACTCCAGTTTTTTGAACCCCTCCTCCCACCCGTGTTCTGTCTCCCCTCTCCCATTCCCTCCCTTTTTTCCTTCCTTCCCATCCTCACTCCAACGACCATTTCCTTCCCCATCACCATCCCCATCCCCATGCCCATTCCCACTGCCAGGTTCACGCTCATCCCACCCCTCCACAACCCCCAGATCAACCCGGCTCGTGTTCCCCATCTCCACGCCTCCTTCCTTCCCCCTCGCCCTCATCTTGTCATTCCCCGTCCACGGCGAGTACAGCCGCACGTACTTCCTTCCAACGACCTGCGCCAGGAGGTTGTGGTACGGATCCGTGTGCAGCGGGGTGATTGTCCCCGGCGGGCCGAGCCAGGCGTTCAGCTGCGGGGCCTCAAGCTCGGGCTGGTCCTGCGAGGGGTCGGTTGGGTGGCGTGGGGGCGCGGTGTAGCAAAGGTCAGGGATCAAGATGTCGCGAGATAAGGAGGGGAGCTGGGCGAGGAGGGGTGTTGGGCGAGGTAGCCTGTTTTCTTCTTCTCCACGTTTGAGGTGTTTGAGCCGGCGGTGATGTACTCGGTGAGAAAGTCGCCAAACGGCAGAATCTTCTGGCCCCAGCCGGCGTCGACGTAGCTGCGGCCGAGCTCGACGGGGACGAGGCGGCGACCGTGGAAGGTTCGGGATAGGAGGTAGGAGGGTTTGCGCCACGGGTGGGTGGTGCGCGCTGGCCAGGTATCAGTGAGCCCAGTGATGATTAGGGGTAGCGGGCCGAGGTTGCCGTTCTCGCGGGTGTTCATATAGGTCTGGAACTCTTCGAGGGAGATATCGTGGGCGCGTTGGATGGGGTGGTTGACTGGCGGTGTGAACGGTTCGTGGGAAGAGAACGAAGGGGTGTCGAGCCAGGAGTTGGGGTCAGGATCCTTGGATGTCTTGGTGCGTTTGGACGGCCTCTCCTCGGCGGGTTCTGTTGTTGAGTTACATGGTGGTGGCGACAGTGATGCCTGCCAGACCTCCTCGAGTAGCGTAAACGCGTTGTCGATCCACTGCTTCCCTCGCCTCTCTCCCGGCGGCCCGGCGAGTATGAGCGCAAGGTCCAACGTCTTGATCATGTCGTCCAGCTCCTTCTCATCCGCTGTCTTGTCATATTGCTCTCTAGCGTCCGTAGATGCGGGAGCCCATGACATGTACAGCAGCGCAAACTTGAGGATGCTGGCGTCGGTGTACAGCTGCCGCCAGCACACGGGCAACTCCTTGAATACGTAGGCATAGAACTTTGCGTAGGATGTGGACATAAGATCACTAGCCGCCTGAATAGCAGCGACTTCATCCTCTCTTCTTCCCCAGTAGACATCCCACTTTGACGCTCGTGACAGAGCTTGAGCAGCTGTGAAGCCTGCCGCTGAAGCAAGTGTACCAGAGGCTCGCCACAACCCGCCAGACCCGTGGTTATGGTCTCATCGCCCAAAGTAGACTCGCACCCGAGACGATCTGCTCGGCTGCGGTGAGACAGAGAGCCTTTAACCGGCAATGGGCTTCCGCCATAGTGGTGAGAGATCACGAGGCAGCAAATTTCAACCTGCATAGCATGTCAGTGTCTCCAAATAAAGTTCTGTCAATGCTCTTGAACTCATTGCAAAACATGCGAAGCTAGGTAACCGACCACTGGCTTGAAAGAGCGTGGAAGGGCACCGGCAAACCGAAGCCGGAGCAGCAGTTGCAATTGCGTCGTGAATTCGGAAAGGGAGCGGGCCGGTTCACCGATCCGCAGCTGCTTCCAATGTCAGACGGCGGGCCGTCCCAGCGCCACACTTTGGCGGTTCCCTTCTGTCGGGACGGTCCTCTGGCCAACGGAGAACTGAATCCTGGCATCCCGTTGAAAAGTCTAAGTTCACACCTTTCTCATTTTTTTTTTTTTTTTTTGAGCTGGACCGACTATATCAAGTATGAGCATCACGAAATATATTCATCATTTGGGGCTTTGTGTGCCCCTTCGAAGGTGCTGAAATCACGCGACATGCCTTCGGAGTGTTTCTGTAAGTAGAAGAATAATAAGGGATATCCCAAGAGTCTATCCCATGTAGTTTTGACTTTGTTTCCTGCCGGCAGGATTTCACTCTGCCATCAATCCTCAACGGTCGTTTGAACTCAGTAGTCTGCAGAAGTAAACATGCGCTTTCGGCTGATCCTTCTTGTCGGACTCTGCCTTCTCCAGTGCCCAAGGTCTTCGGTGGTGACAACTTCCTCTCGCCGATCTCCCGATTCTAATGCTGTCTCTGCAAGACGTCCTGACCATGCCATACATTACCCACAACCAAATAAACACAAGCAAGACCGCCCACCCCTCCCTTCCTGACCCATCTCAACATCTCAGTGACTTGTTCTCCCTCGCCACCGGCACAATCGTGGCCATTGTGGCACGACGAATCACCCGACCTTCTTGCGCTCCCGTGCCCGTGGGCCGCCCGGACGGGCCACCCCTGCATGCTGCATATCTGCACTGCGACCCTGGCCTCGGAGGAAGTCGAACGATCGCTGGTAACGTGGTCGTGCAGGTGCGATTGGTGTTTCAGCAATTTCGACCCGTTTGAGCAAAGTCTATCAGAGGGGCGAGTTCCAGGGCAGCAACCCTTTTTTTGACTCGAGATGCCTTCTCGATTGTGCGATATCGTTCAGATCGCGGCTGGAGGGCAAAAATTCGCCGTGCTGGTTGTCCGTTCAGTTTGGCGATGAGCTCGGCGTGTCTTCGGTACCACCCCGAGTTTCCACGCATCGGTGCCTTCCAAACCGCCGTGTGCTTTGTGTGCGACCCAGATGACGACACCCCAACCGCCTCAGGCCTCCGGCTTCTGCGCCCAAACAAAGTGTATCGGCAAGTACGCATGTATCCTCCTATTCCCCGCCGCCGTGGCCACCTCCGCCATCAAGTTCTCGATCTCCTCCCTGTCATACCCGGCCTCGCTCAACGGCTTCGCCGCCATGGCGCCCACAAAGTCAATCATCACTGCCCTGAAGTAGCCACCCAGCAGCCTCAGTGGGGTCGCGCGCCCACTCGCCCAGCGGGAGGTGGAAAATCTTGCGCTGCACGTTGACGTAGCCCAGTCTTGGAGGAGCCAGAGGAGGGGTTTCGAGCACGCGGATGTCGAAACCGTATCTTTCGCCCAGCACCTTCTTGACCATGGAGTAGAAGCGGATCATGGGATAATCGGGCGGATGGAGTTATCATCGGAGCGGACCTGCGGGAAGATGTCTTGGATTTCGACCCAGCCGCCGGGTTTGAGATTTCTGGGTGGGTGTTGGTCAAATGGAAATCAAAGCAGGATAAGTGTGGGATAGGAAGGGTTCTTACTCAAAGACCCTGCGAAGGGTGCTCGCGTTGTCCTTGATGACCGTGTTGACGAAGCGGAAGTGAGCAAAGTCGAAGTCGTTTGCGTGCAGCCACTCGTCTTCTATGTCGTCGACAACGAACTCGACGTTCGGCGGGATCCATGAGGCTGGATGGGTGAGAGGTCGACGCCTATTACACCTTGGCGCTGGGAAAGGCATCGCCCACTGCTGAGAGTCAGTTTTGGATCTGCGTGACTGGTCTCGGGATGCCCGTACTTTCAAGAGCCCAGTCCCGAACCCGGTGCCCAGGTCGATGATCTTCTGCGGGTTGTCCCCGATGGGCGCCAGGTACAGCTTGCCGCCGATGACCTCCTTCAGCATGTGTGCCGCAGCATCTCCCTTGTTGTTCTTCGTGTCGTTCGGCAGGGGATATCTCCCGTATCGGAAGGCGTGATAACGCCTTGGAAAGTCTCAGCAAGCGGCCGGGAGAGCTGGCCTGGGGGAGACGTACCTCCCATACTCCCACACATGCCCGCCGACGCTCGACGACAGGGAGCCGAAAGTGGTTTCTGCGCTCGCTCGGGTCGTAGTCAGATGTGACTTCGCGCGCCCCCTGGGGCACCTCATCGTCCCCGAGCGGTTCGATAGTGCCATGTTCCTCCATCGCGGGAGGAGAACTGCCCGCTTCCCCCTGCATTCACGTCGATTCGGGCCCTGATGGAGCTACCTGGGGTCACTCGTCTCTCTGACCCGGAGGATGGTAAGGCAGTATATGTGGGTCAAGGACATGTCCGTGTGGCCTGATGGAAAGAGGTGGGCTGGTGGTGAAGTTGCTCCTAAAAAGCAAGCAACCCAAGATAGTCGAGGAAGGTGGATGAAGTCCAGAGCCTAGTCCTGGGGTGGGTATACATTCGGTGTCACTGACTGGGTGGCAAGAGGAGGATGGAGTTAGGGGGCCTCTGCCCAGAAAGGGCCGGCAGAATGGAGGAGGCATTTATTAATGGTTCCGTCTGCGGACAGTGAGTTGGAGGAACACACCAGGTTCCGTGAAAGCGGACTGCGTCCGTGGGGCTCGGTCCACGGTGGCCGTCATGGTAACCAAGGGGAGGCGAGCTCCCAAGCGAGCCTAAATATGTATGTTGTGCTCTAGCTCCCTCAAGGAGCGGAGAACACATGGAAGAACGGAATTGAGAAGTACTCATCAGCGCTGCAACTTGGGAGCTCCCTGGGCCCAAGAGGTGCGAGGGGTGGAGCGGTGGATATCCAGCCCTCGGAGGCAGAGCCAATCATGGACGAACACCTCCTGGGCGGCGGGAGAGGGTGGTACCGCGTTGCAGTATGGCTGCAGGAAGAGAGCGCCATTTCTGCAGCTTGAACCTCTGTTGGAGACCCTGTCAGACGGTATGGGCTCGTTCGACCCAGCTTATCGGACAGAATGGGTGCAGGTCTCACGGCAGACAAACAGTTGCCCAACACCCCAACACACGCCCCCGTGCGGGGACGTTCGGAGAGGGGGAACTCGACCAGATCGCTGGGACGTGGTGGCAGCTGAAGAGCGGCCAACGCTGGCGCCGCGCGTTACCAGTTACCAGAGTGTCGGTAACGAGCTGCCAAGGTACTGTACAGCAGGATTCCCGGTGAAGCCATAGAAAACGCAAAAGCATCCCGCAGCGGAGAAGCGATGATCGACTGACGAGCAACCCAACCCAAGCAAGCAGATTGGAGATCCCAGTCTCCAGGACCGACCTGGGGTCGACCTGACCTGGGCCAACGTGAATGCAACACGGCACACCTCACCTCGGGCGGAGGGCAACAACGAGAGCCCGAAATCGGGCTAGACCCGGCTGGTGCCGCGCCGGTTTTCGATCTCGGGTAACTAACGTTATTGTTCGTGTGGCATTGTCCTCGCGGCTTCTCGAAGGCGTGGTGTCGCGGTGGCGCTGCTCCCGACGCAGATGATTCAGATGCTTCCCGAGATCCTGCTAGCGCTGCGTCAGGATGGGCAAGTGGCGGACCTTTTGGCGCGGGACCCCACGAGAAAGAGGCGGTCAGCCAGCGCGCACCAAAAGAGGGGCAGAATTGCTGCTGTGCCCATTCACGTCAAGGTCTGTAGCAGGAGCAGCGGCGGGGCAGACGCGAGACAGCTGGCAGCCACGGTAGGCAAGGGTCCCTGAGAGCCAGTGGCTCGTGCTTGCAGTTGATGAAGTTACAAAACAGTACGCTAATACAGTGCCACTCAGACCGCCTACAGTGCGTCCCTCCCACGTCGCGTCTGAACCGCGTCTTGCAGTGCGTGTCCAGTCCCAGTTGAAGTCGTGAATCCCGTCAACAACACTCCCCCACATCCTGGACACCCAATCCGTGCCCAACCCGTCTGTTTTGCTCAGGGCCGACCCAGAGATTGACACCTCCACCAGGTTCTCGCACCATTAGTTTACTCGTCCCTATTCACGACAACATCAATTAACCGCAGAATCACGACCCTGTCGCGTCGCCGCAGGAACCACTTACGTGACAGACTTCTGCTCTCGCTTCGCACACGACAGCACCCACGCAACATCTTCAAACAAGCAAGAAAAGAACTAGCAGCTCAACCCGACCAAACCGCCCCCATGAATCCACCCAACCAACTCGCCATTTAAGAAGTGCCATCCAGCAGCAACCATGTACCTCCCGCGCTCCCTCATCTCCAAACTCTACCTCCACCTGCAATCCACGCGCCACCCGCTCTCGCCGCCCGTCCTCGTCTCGTCGCCCTCGAGCCCGACGCGCTCTGCGCCTGCCGCATCCTCACGCGCCTCTTCAAGCATGACTACATCCCGCACAAAATCCAGCCCGTCGCGGGCTACGCTGACCTCGAGCGCGTCGGCCGCGAGCTGGTCGCGCCCATGATGGAGACGCGCGGCGGCCCGGGGGGCGTGGTGGTGTGTCTTAGTGTTGGGGGCATGGCGGACCTGGGGAATGTTCTTGGTTTGGAGCCCGAAGGGGAGGAGGAGACGTTTGGGGGCGTGGAGGTTTGGGTGGTGGACTCGCATCGCCCGTGGAATCTGGGCAACGTCTTTGGAGGGTTTCCGCTCGAGCCGGAGACGGAGGCCACCACTTTTGCGGCGCGGTCGCCGGTGGGGGTTAAGGGTGGTTGTATTGAAAGGGCGTATCGGCCGGGGAAGGGCGGGATAGTGGTGTTTGATGACGGAGACATTGAAGAGGAATTGGAGAAGGAGCGGGATGCGTATCTGGCGCTGGTGGATATGCCGGACATTGAGGACGATGGAGAGGATTTGGGTGATAGTGAGGATGATGAGGAGAGCGGTAATGACAACGATACTGAGGAGGAAGAAGAGTCGGCCATGGGGGCCGCGTGCCGGTCAGAAGCGGAAGTCATGGACTTCAACGATAATGAAAGCGAGGATGACGACGACCGGCCGAGACAACGGAGGAGGAGTAACTCGGTGAGTGACTCTTCATTTTCTACAAACCATCCACTGCTTACCTTGTTTAGTCCACGCCAATCCCCGACTCACCCCGCCGACCAGCACCGCGCGGCCTCATATCACTACGAGACGACGCCATCTTCTCCAGTGACCCTCTAGAACCCCCAAGCGCAGCTCAACTCCCCAGGGAACCATCGGCGAGGACGTTGAGACGGAGACTACTGCGGCTACGGCGCAAGAATGAGAGCATCCTGCGAGACTACTACCGGCTGGCGCATCGTACTCCGAACCCGTTTCCTCCATGATGTACTCCCTTGCTTCAGAGCTCGGTCGCGAAGACAACGACCTGCTCTGGATGGCCATCGTCGGCGTTACATCCATGGAGCTCTACGGGCGTTCCTCAGCCGGTGTCGCTGTTGCCAGTCCGCAGCTCAGAAGCCCGTCCCGCCTCCGGCTGGCTCGGCATGCGTGGCGCCAGGATACGGCAACTCCTTCGAGACGAAGTCCGCCGGTTGAACCCGCCCGAGATAGGCAACGGCCGAGTTCCGCCCGAAAACACGGGCATCATCCCCACCACCGCCCGCAGCCCCGAAGACACCAGCATCCGGCTGTCGCCCGAGCCCAAGTTCCTCCTCATCCGGCACTGGAGCCTCTACGACAGCATGCTGCACTCGCCCTATCTCTTCTCGCGCCTCAAGACGTGGAGCGAAACAGGCCTCAAACGTCTGCACAAGCTTCTCGCCAAGATGGGTGTCAGCCTGGTGCAGTGCAAGCAGAGCTACGCCCACATGGATATGATGCTCAAGCGGGAGCTGCGCACCAAGCTCCTCAAGTACGCCTCCCTCTACAACCTCGACGAACTCGTCCCCACAATCGACACAGACGGCAAAGACCACGGCGGCGCCAAAGACGGCTGGGGGTTCGTCCGCAGCTGGGGCTGGCGCGCGACGCTCTCGGCACAAGACGTCGGCGTGGTGATCGGCGCCCTTCTTGAAGTCGGCAAAGCCGCCTCTTCTTCTTCTTCCTCGTCCTCCTCCCCATCCGACCACCCCTCTTCCACCACACCGTCCCAGGACCTCGCCCCAGACGACTTCCCCCCCCTCCGAAGAATGGCTCCCCCGCTTCTGGCAAGCCTACGACGCGCTCGAGGACATCGAGGCCCTCAAGGCGGGGCTCCCCACCGCGCAGTTCCTGCACAAGGCAATCTTCACCACGGGCACCGCCATCCTCAAGAAGAAGCAGATTTCCCATCTGCGCGCGTTTAGGATGTGCGTCGTCAAGGACGCGCCCGACGCCGCGCTGTTCAACCACCCGGGCGCTCTGACCAAACTCGCGCTGTGGATCGGCGAGGCGCTGGCCGAGCAAGAAAAGGACGCGACGGGCAAGCTTGCGATGGGGGGCAGGGGTACCCCGCTGGTGGTGGCGAGTCTGGATGAGAAGAGGGGAGTGTACGTGGTTGTGGGGACGGGGGGCGGAGGAGGGCCAGATACGGCGTTTATGGATCGCGAGGCGGCGAAGAAGAAGGCTAAGGAGAAGGAGGAGAAGGGAGGGCGAGAGAGGAAAGGAGGAGGGCGAGGGAGAAGGTGCGGGAGCAGAAGAGAGAGGCGAGGAGGAGGTTGAGGGAGGAACAAGAAGGGGGGGTGGGGATGAGGAAGAGGAGGAGGAGGGACGACACGGAGAGTGAGGAAGAAACCGAGAGTGGGGAGGAGAGTAGCGATGAGGAGGAGGAGGAGGCTAGGGAGAGGGGGTATGGGCTGAATCGGTTCGGCACGGCGTTCCAGGATGTAGTGGCGGAGACGAATGCGCGAGTGAGGATTGATAGCTTTGAGCACTGCGTGGTGGAGGTCAAGAAGGAGGATTTGGGGGGTTTCTTGGAGAGTCTCAGTATGAAGGCTGTTGTTGGGTGAGGGCAGGGTCTTGTTTGGGTGGATGCGTGGTTTCATCTGCGGGCATGCAAAAAGGTCTTGTTTTTTTTCCTGTTTGGGCGTTTGGGAAGCTCGGTTTCTGTCACCTGGCTTGCTGTTCTGATCTGCCTATTTCAGTTGTTGGGGGTATTGGTGTGGTTGATGGACGGGCTGGAGCATGGCGAGGTAGAGTTTGTACATGCACACAGAGCAGCTAGTCCACTTCCTGGTTTCATGGAATGAGTGCATTTTATTGACGGATATTCTCCTGGTCACTTGGCAATGGCTCGCGGTGCTCCAGCCAGAATATTTACTGTTACTGTCATGACTGCGGTTGTCTCAGTTACCACTCCCAACACCAACCAACAACCCACCTGTGCCACCTCCTTCCTCCTGGAGCAGGTCCGTGATCAAGAAGATCCTTCTCCTCGCCACCGCTGTGGTTCGGTCGCTGCAATCTCGTCCGCGGACCTCGTCCCACAATTGCCCAGTTGTGGTGATGGGGATGTGAGTGATTGGCGGAAGCACCAATATTTTCGCTCTTGGCACCTTGCACAGCCACACGTGGAGCGGGGAGATGGTTGTGTCTCTGCGCTGGAAGAAGAAGGATCCTTTGGGGGGGTCTGGACAGTCAGTCTCGGCAGGCGGGAGGGAGACGATTGGTGGTTCCTGCCTGGGGCTTGTTCCCGGTGCTGGCCTTGTGTTCACTCTGAAGTGCTGGTTCTGAATTTGCTGTGCTTGTTTTCCCGTGGGAGTTCCCGATGTTGGAATTACTGACGACGCCCCGGGGACCAATTCTCACAGCCTGGTGGCCTCCCAGAATTCTGTGATTAGTGATGAGGGAGTTGGACGATGGAAGTAACCTGGAGTTCGGTGTTTTCTGGAACGGGGGCCCCACTCAGTGCCTGCTCAGGATCCTCGCTGGTTGTTCCGACTCGCTGTTCCTTGCCTCACCCCCCTGCCCCTCATACGGGCCCCTCATCACCACCCGCTGGTCACTTGTAGCCTTGTGTCTTTGCTGTTGGGCTTTTCTGTCAAATGTACACGAAAATCAAAGAGAGACATTCTTCTCGACTTGATGTGCCTTCTGCATGTGAATCTCCTACGTGACCAGGCTTGACGTAGCCGCCGTCCTGTTGAGTGCTCTGGGCCCAGCCTGGCCTCGCGCTTGGCACAGTGCCTCCGAGCTTCTCACAGTGTGCCATGGCCGTGCGTGCCGCGCCGGTGCTTGAGTGGGACTGCCGCTATCGTCACTCTCAAACTCCCGCCGCGGTGCCTTGACTTTGCCCTGCCTCGCCTCGACCTGTTCCCATTGTCCTCCCGTAGACTCCCAACACTCCGACAACTTTTCCACTTTCCGTTACTTTGCGCCTCAAACGACGACTATCTCCCAACCTCGACTTTCCACAGCTTGCGGACAAAGTAACGAATAGAGAACAGGCTCGCGTACCAACCGACCTCGCGAGGGATCGCCCGATCCAGCAATTGACCAGCCAACCCCCCTTGTCGCAACACCCCTCGCTCCCGTCGTCTGTCGCGCCGGCGCCGCCGGAAACCACTGGCCACGCCGGTAGGAATAACACAGCTGCCTTCAGACATGGGAAATCTGTGAGTGCGCCATTGGCTCTGGGGGTGTGCTGGAGCCGGGAGTTCCGAGTTCTTTCGGACTTGGGGGTTGCGCAGTCCAAGGGCAGCACAGAGGATACCTGCGCCTGGGTATTTCGCTCAGCGGCGCTTCCTGACATTCCCGTTCAAGGCCCTCTCAATTTCAGCGTTGGAACTGCAAACTGACAGCGCCTGCGCAGACAGTCCAAGAAGCTCCCAGATGACCAGCTGAAGGAGCTGCAGAAGTCGACCAACTTTGACAAGAAGGAGCTGCAGCAATGGTATAGGGTGCGTACCTTGATAAAGCCTCAAAAATCCTCCCGATTCCCAGTCACACCGCCGCTAACTATGCTGGTCCCCCTCCCTCAGGCTTTCTCAAAGACTGCCCCTCAGGCATGCTCACCAAGAGCGAGTTTCAAAAGATCTACGCCCAATTCTTCCCCTTTGGCGACCCGTCGACGTTCGCCGACTACGTCTTCAACGTCTTCGACACGGATAAGAGCGGCACCATCGAGTTCAAGGAATTCATCTGCGCTCTGAGCGTGACGAGCCGCGGCAAGATGGAGGACAAGCTGGACTGGGCGTTCCAGCTGTACGACATAGATGGCGACGGCAAGATTTCGTACGATGAGATGCTCAAGATTGTCGAGGCCATCTACAAAATGGTACGTTTACGGCCTCCTCCCCATCAGCATATCGTGTACTGACTGTGACTGCTGCCAGGTCGGCTCGATGGTCAAGCTGCCCGAGGACGAGGACACGCCCGAGAAGCGCGTGACCAAGATCTTCCGCATGATGGACAAGGACGAGAACGGCAGCCTCAGCATGCAAGAGTTCAAGGAGGGCAGCCAGCGCGACGCCACCATCGTCTCGGCCTTGTCGCTGTACGACGGCCTAGTTTGAATGAACTGATTCCCCTCGACTGAGCAAGGGCTCTGGTGTTTCCATTCCCCTGCTTTTGTGATGCTATGCGGGCTGGTGCCTGATGCGATGACGGTTGTGGACGATATCTGGTTCAGGCGGTGGAGTTCTGGGCGTGTATGGCTGTTTCTTTGTAGTTCGCTGATGCAGCACCGAAACAGGATCCTTCCAAGCTCGCCGATTTGCTCTGCCAGCGTTGTCAATGGTCTCCTGAATCGACAATTCCGCGCTGCATGTATGTCCTCCTGTTTCTCTTGCTTAGGATTGCCTCCCCTTGCTGCACTGTCGGTTTCCAAACCAACCAAGTTCGCGCTGCGACCAACAGCAACTCACCGTCGAGAAATGTCACTGCCTATGGCGAACACGACCCGTTGCTGCCGCTATCTCTCCCGGTCCTACTTCCTCATGAATTGCCCCCCTCTAAGTTGCAACGGACCGTGAGCCTGAATTTCAGCGACATTGGCCCGAAGCGCACATGTGGTATCGACACTCGCTCACTGTGCCAGGGGAGGGCGTCTGGTTGTGGGTGGGCATGCGACAGACAGGGAAGGTTAAAAAGTTCTGGACTCGAGCTGATATTTGAAAGCCTTGGTTGAGGAAGGACGGGGCAGGGATGGCGGCGGCGTGGAACGCCAAAGAGGCACTTTCACTTCGCGATTTGAATCTTCAGCGACTTGCCGATGAGTTCCAGAGCTGTGGCCTTGTGTTGTTTATCCCTCACTTTCGTTTCGAGTCCGGCCTGAAACGCGGGCCAGCCACACAACCAAGAGTTGGGAGCGGCCTAGCACTGTACTCTGGCATCACTTGCCCATATCCTGAATGATAGTGTCCAAGGGACGCGGCTGGGGAAGGATGGACCGCAGGAAACCGGCAGATGGAGCTCGAGCCTCGAGAGCGAAGCGCTCGGTTTGTCCGTCGGCGGATCCAGGCCAAGGCTCAGTTGCTAACCTCATCCCAAAGGCAGCCTTGATGTTCCGAGAGAAGGGCAGAATGAGGGGTCTCCCATTGGAATCAAGTTGCAGGATACGGAAGACGAGAGTCTGCACGTGTTATGAGAACTCAGCGTCGTGTGTCAGGCCAACAAAAAGGCCGTTCACGATGATACCAGAACCAGTTGAACAATCCTCTCATGAGGTAGAAGAAAACAACGCTCATATCAGGGAAGCCTTGGATACAGAGACGCGCTGCTGATAAACAAAACATTAAGATAGCTGAGAAGCCTGACCCAACCAAGCCGCTTAGTAGTACCAGCCAGTCGAATACCAGGACGACGAGGAAACAACAGCCAACCCAAAACCAGACCGGGATATAGCACATGTAGTAGTAACAGTTACGCCTCTTCCGCCACCGCCAACTCCTCCCTCACACCTTCTTCTCCGTGCAACCTCGAGACACCTAGCTCGAGGAGCCATACGCCTCGTGCACTTCCTTCTTGTACTTCTCAAGGATGCCACGGCGGTTGAGCTTCTGGCGGCCGTCACCAGGCCCTGTGGATGTTTGTTAGCCGCTGTCTAGTTTTCCAGTACAAGGAAGCCCCAGGGCGCTTACGTTCTGAGGAGTCCACTCATCCTCGACAATAACGACTCCCTCGATAATCTCAATACCCGACAGCCCACCGGCGCGGCCCGCAGCCTGGAGCTCCCTGAGGACAGCATCCTGCAGCTTCTTATCGTGCACGAGGACCTCAAGGTTGTCACCCTGCACACCAATGGAGGCAGCCAGCTTCTTGAGCGTGGGTTCCGCCGGAACGATAATCGCGATGGGCTTGGCGCGCTCGACATCAGCATAGACGCAGATGTTGGCGACGACGGGCGCCGACCGGTAGATGCACTCGAGCTTCTCGAGAGCAATGTACTCGCCGTTGAGCGTCTTGACCAGATTCTTCTTGCGGTCGATGATCTTGAGGTGGCCGTTCTTGTCCCACTCGCCAATATCGCCCGTCTTGAACCAGCCGTCCGCAGTAAAGCGCCTCGGCCGTCTCCTTCTCGTTGTCGTAGTAGCCCTTGAGGACGGTGGGGCCGCGCAGCCAGATCTCGCCCTGCGGGTTCGGCTTGTTGGTGGCGAAGTAGCCGGCGTCGGGGAAGTCAACGAGCTTGGCCTCGACCGCGGCGGTCATGGCGCCGATCGAATCGGCGGTCCACTCCAGCGGGCTCTGCAGGGTGCCCATGGCCGCCGTCTCGGTGAGGCCGTAGCCGATGATCATGGGGGCGATGGCCATGCTGATGAAGATCTGCGTCTCCTTCGAAACCGGGCCGCCGGCGCTCAGGCACAACTTTAGACGGCCGCCTGTGGCCTCCTTGATCTTCTTGAACACAACGGCATCCAGCACGCCGCTGCCCGGGAGGCCAGAGGCCATAAGCCGCTCCTTCAGCGCCAGGGCACCCCAGAAGAGGCCGCGCACGACGGGGCTGCCGGCGTTGACCTTGCTGATAATGCCCTTCTTGACGGTCTCCCAGACGGCGGGCACGCCGATGAGACGCTAGGCTTGAATTCGCGAATGTCACCGTTGCAGTTGCGCACCGAGGCGTCGGACAGGTCTTGGGATTACCATAACCCAAGGTGGTGCCCCAGTAGATGGCCGCATGCTCGAACACGAACTCCAGGATGTGGGCCAGTGGCAGGTATGCCAAGAGACCGTCGCCAGGTCCAATAAACTGCTCGACGATAACGCTAGCACCAGCAACTGCAATGAAGATGTCTGGGTCAGCTGACATTACCCAAAATACGAACCAACCAACACTGGCGGACGGGACCTACCAGCCGCAATAACAGCACCGTGCGTCACGGGCACACCCTTGGGCGTGCCCGTGGAGCCGGAGGTGTACATGATGCAGCAAAATCGTCGGGCTTCGGCGGAACCACGTCGACCGGGTTCTCTTCACCCAGCTTCCGCAGCTCGTCAAAGTTGAGGATCCTGATGTGGGGGTACGACGCCTTGAGCTTGTTGATGTGCTCCTGGTTGACTTGGTGCTGAGAGTTCCAGATGACGGTCTGGACCTCGGTGGCGACAGCGAGAACGTTGGTGAGGGTTGGGAGGAGATGAGGATCCAAGAAGATGGCCTTGGCCTTAGTGGCCACCATCGAGTATCGCAGACCCTCCTCGCCGAGCGTGTCGTAGGCCGTCACGATGGGCATGCTCTGCGAGCTGGCGGCGTGGGCCATGGCCAGCCAGTTTCTGGCTGGTGGCGGCGTAAATGTGAACCCGGTCATCCTTCACGAGGCCGATCTTGCGCAGGCCAGCGCCGAGCTGGTGCGTCATGCGCTCGTAGTCGGTGTAGCTGATGTACTCGTACGGGCTCATCTCGAAGAAGGTCCACGACTTCTCCACCTCACGCTCCTCGCCATTCACCATCTTCTTGATCATCTTCTTGTCCTGGTGTGTCCGCACCAGCTTGCGGGAGCCCATGCACTTGGCATTGCCGAACTTGGCCACGCTCGCGCGAACGAGCTCGAAGAGGACGTTGTGATGTCATCGCTGGGCTTGGTGATCAAGCCGTCGATGGCTGCGGGGATTCTGCGAACGGGAGTCTCGCCTTCGACGGGCTGCTGGCCGGGCACCTCGACTGTGAAGGGGCCCTTCGCGGACATCCGCGGATCAAGTGTACTGTCTTCGCCATTGCAGGAGATATGGAGGTGGACGGAGGGCTTCGAGAAAATGAGATCGGTCGCGGGAGGATGTGCAGAACGTGTCGAGCTCAGGAACCGGAAAAGCCCCACTGTATGGAACCGTATTTCTCTCTCCCTCTCAACAGAGGCTTGGGGATCTACCGTGGTCTCGTCGCTCCGTTGGGTCAGCCAGCGGAGAAACTCTTGCAGAAAGACGGATGAGACGGATAAGACGGATGATGAAGAAAAGAGTCGAAGAGCGCAAAGTGCAAAGTGCAGGGTTAAGACCGCCTCGGCCTGGGAGAGAGGAACAGGAAGCAAGGGGCTTTTTGGCAAGAAGCAGCTGGCCCTTGTCGGAGAAGCTCCTTGCACCCCAAACAAAGCCAAAGCTCGACTGCATGGGGTTGTCAATTGGGGAAAGCTCAGTGGCCCCTGCAAACCCTGCTTCTCCAGTCCCGCTCCACCCGGCCCCGCCTAGCCTCGCTGGGGCAAGGGCGCGTCCTGGCATTTCTGGGCACTCCACTTCAAGAAACCCCAGCAAAGTGGCACTGGTCACAATGGTCAGAAAGCGCAACGACCAGCCAGCTCAGTGGACGAAGACGGCAATGCGACCTCTTGGGTGCTCTTCGACCGTCATTGCTCCAGGCTCCAGGTTGCCCGCCTTGGGTTTGCTTTGCCAGTTATCAGCCTGCCGCCGACGATCATGGCAGGGAGCGTGGAGTGGAGGCAACTGTCCCTGCCGCAGTTTACCTCAAACCCGGCCCGCCAACCACATCCTCCTGCCTTCGCGGGTGACACTCGGATGTGTCTGGCAGCGGGGCAACAGCGCCGTGGTTGGTCCAAGCAACATCTGACGACAAACGGAAACGGAAAGCTGCATTTCGCAGACGATGACACGGCTCGGCCGTTATCTTGGAGTTGGATCTAAAGCTGGTCCCTGTGACTGTGGCTCGTGCTTCCTAAACTGAAGCGCTTCAGCCCCGAGAGCTCGCTCCGAGGTCGAGCTTGGCGCTTCCGATGGCTGCAGGCAGGCGATTTCTCTTGGCAGGCAGGCAGGACTCCCACCCCTGGTCCCCTGGACGATCATTCCCCGAACTCGGTCCCATTTCCGACTCTCCTCCACCTTGAAAGATTCGCGCCGCGCAAAAATCCGAAGTCAAAGCGGCCAGCAGACGTCGACTTTCGAAGCCGTATGGAGGGAAAGAAGAGAGAAAGGAAAGGAAAGGAAAGGAAAGGAAACGAAAAAGAAAAGCTGTACCGCCATGTCATCAAAGAAGGGCTTTCACCGTTGACGGCTGTTCTGCTCAAGGACTATATCTCTAGGTAGCATTCCGGGATTCTGTTGGCGGCCGAGTCCCACATGAAAGACGAGCCCCAAGAAAACCTCTTTGACCGGTCTCATCCAGCCCAGGCCGAGACCCCCAACACCGAGCTATTCTCGCCTCTGCATTCTCCCAAAACTCGGCGTATCATAGCCGACAATTTTTGAATTCCCTCCGTCTCTCTCCGATCTGGGCATCGGCCATCATTGGGCAGTGAACAACGAACGAGACACTATGAGGTTGGACAGTCTCTTGCGAGCGCTCGGCGAGCCTGTGCAGTCTGCTGAGGAAGGTGGGAGAACGGAACACGCATTGTGGTGTGGCTGATCATCCAGGGATTTCCGTATCTGCCTCGCAGTGGACTAACACGCCCGGCCGTCACTGCAGAGACGTTCGAACTGTTTGCACAGGACTTGCCCTCCCAGAACCTGGGCTTCATCGACTCCAAAGCCACGTCCCTCGAGCTCACCATCGCCGGGCGAGATCTCACCATACACCAGTCTCCGGCTGTCCTCACTCGAAGCGCGCCGGCGGCACAACAGGAGCCGGTGCGTTTTGTTTAACTCTCAATTATCCTTATCTCCTGCAGTATATTGCCTCAGCTACCAATTCCAACCCCTATTTTTTACTTGGCCTACACACCACATCCGCTAACAATCCTCCCTGCGCCAAGTTGTCTGGAAAATCACCCCGCTCTTTGCTGACTGGCTCGCCGCGCCGGACAGTCTCTTGTTCACGCATGGCGTGCTCTCCAGCTCCTCTCTGGTCCTCGAGCTCGGCTGCGGCGTCTCAGGCCTGGTCGCCCTGCTCCTCTCGCCGCGCATCTCGCGCTATGTCCTGACTGACCAGGCCTACGTTGCCAAGCTTGTCGAGCAAAACATTTCCGAAAATCACCATCGACGGGCTGCCTCCGCTCCCGCCAAGACCGCCCGGTCCTCAAGGTCACACGGCGCCACGCCGACCCCAACCCGGGTCTCCCCGGCCCCGTCTGGCGCTCGGAAAGGTCCCGACGCGGCTAACGTCTCCCGGGACCGAGGCCGGGCCGGCGGGAACGGGGCACCCCGGATCCGCTTCACCCCGCTGGACTGGGAGAATGACGAGGTCTCCCCGGCGCTGACGGGGACGGCGGAGGCGAAGAGTTTCGATGCTGTTGTCGCGTGCGACTGCATCTACAATGAGGCGTTGATCGAGCCGTTTGTGTCGACCTGCGTCGATCTGTGCAAACTCCGACGGGACGAGCAGGGGGATGAAGCAGCGCCCTGTGTGTGCGTGATCGCGCAGCAGTTAAGAGATCCTCTCGTCTTCGAGGCGTGGCTGGCGCGGTTTGCAAGGTCATTTCACACATGGCGGGTGCCAGATGAGATGCTGGTCCAGGGGTTGCGATCGAACTCGGGGTTTGTGGTGCATGTGGGTGTGTTAAAGGAGGCTACTAGTCTCGAGGCGAGATAGTCACCATTCTACCTATATATAACTGGTATAATCAAGAACCAATACAAACATTCAGCCATGCGCCAGGAATCTTCCGTCAACCTGTCCCATCACGCAACTAACTCCCACCGCAAAAAAAACCCATAACTACACCCACACCGTCCCTTCTTCTTGAGAAATTCCTGCTTCGTCAAACCCCTCGCGCTCTGCCCGTCCCACGTCTCAAACGCAATCAACACCACCTGCTGCCGGGCGCCCCTAGATCCCTCGCATTCACATCCAGATAATACCAAAATCCATCGCTCTCTAGCGGCACCATGTCCTCCTTCCTCCCATCCACGCCGCCAATCTTCAACGCAAACAATACCTGCTTGCCCGCCCCGTTCTTCTCCGGCGTCCAGTGCTCGCACACCTTCGCAAACTGGAACCTAACCACCTGCGGGCCCCCATATACACTGATCCTCTTCCCCATGGGCTCGAAATTCCACTGGTCCAGCCCCTCCCTAGCCGGATCACCAATCCACTCGGCCACTTCCACCCGGGCGCCGGGCCCAGCATGTACTCGTCCCAGCTGACCGCGCGCCCATCCCGCCGATACCAATGCCTGTCGTCCTCGGGGAAGTGCTTCATACCAAACTTCTCGTTGCTCATGACAAACCACTCGGCCGCAAACCGCTTGACGTATTCGTCGCCGCAGCCCAATGCGCCCGCGCCCCAGCACGGGTCCACCAGCTTCCACTCGCCGCCGTCGATCTGTACCGCGTTCCACGCGTGCCCCGTCGCGTCCCTGGGCGGCACGCCCTCGCCGGGCCGCAGCGCCTTGTAGCCGTACCCCTTCCCGTGCCCGCTGATTACCACGCAGTTGAGCCCGGCTTGCTTGGCGATCGCCTCGTACACGCGTGCGTACCCCTCGCAGACGGCCTGGCCCGAGAAGATGGTCGGCGGGGGTCTGGCCGCGCGGGATGCAGTTGTTCAGGAAGCCGTGCACGTTGTAGGCAATGTTGTGGTGGCACCAGGCGAAGATGGCGCGGGCCTTGTCGGTGGGGCGAGGAGAAGGCGGAGCAGAGGACGTGGGCGAGGTGGGCAATGGGGTCGATACCAGGGGGCAGGGAGGAGGTGGGGTGTTGGGCGGCGATGGCGTCGGGAAGGGAGAAGTCACGGCAGGTGAGACAGCTGGGGGGGATCTGGGAGTGGGATTGGAACTGGGGTTGTGGTTGTGGTTGGGACTGGGCCGGTGGGCGGGAGGGGATGGGAGGAGCGATGCGCGATGCCGCGGCGTCAATTTGAGCAAGGGAGGGGCGGGAGCTGAGGGGGATGGGGGGAGGTGCTGGGGGGGGTGAAGGTTTGCGGGTGCCGGAGCTGAAGCCGCATTCTAGGGCGGACTTTTTGACCTTGAAGGCGGATGGGGGAGGAGGCAGGCGGCGGGCCGGAAGGGCTGGGGATTCCTCCCCAGGTGGAACGACGGCTGGGGAATTGTTCGGTCTTGATGGAAGTCGAGGGGCCAGGGAAGACTTCGGGGTTCGGCGATGTGCCGGGACGGGAGAGTCGGGAGATTGGCCGCTTCCTGCTTTGCCTTCGCCTCGAGCTCACGCCGGGTTGGGGGCAGCGGAGGCAGTTTGGCTTGGTCGAGCGTGGGTGGCAATCTCCTCGGAGGTGGTGCCTCTGGCGTTCCGTTGGACTTGGTCCGACTCAGTGAGCGACTGGACAACTGAGAGATGTCAGAGCCATTGGAGGTACTCCTGACCGAAAGGGTCTGAGCCGAAGGCCGACGCGTAGGCAGCCTAGGCGGAGTGTCCTGTTGGGAGTTGCGCGCCGGCAGGGGAGGCGGGTTCGAGCGAGCTGGGAGAGCCGGTGGTGACTCTTGCCCATGCTCCTGCCCCGTAGTCCGGCGTGGGAGTGGTGGGGGTGCTTTCTCTGTAGCAGCCCTGACTGGTCTCGGAGGAACCGCAGGACTCTTGGGGGCCGGGCTACAATCAGATACTGTGGCAGCGCGGGCTGGAGGGGGCGGAGGAGGAGGTCGCTTGCCGGCGACGGGGCCGGGGGCCGGGGCCTGGAAATTCTTCTGTTGGTTGAGAGCGGCGATGCGCTCGGCGAGCGTGGTGTACCGCGGCTCTTCTTCGTCGGCCATCGTGAGCGGTTACCGAGAGGGTCGGTGGCCTAGAGGGTTGAAGCGCGCACAGTTGGGATGAGGTGAGGTTCGAGAGGCACGGCTCAGGAGCATGGGGCGGCGCAGGATTCCTGGCAGTCAATGGAACCTTAAGTATATAAAAACAGACAGCTGATTTGGTCTCCGGAAGACTGCCGATTGGGAAAGTTGACCCGGCTGCAGCATCAACCCAACAATCCTCAGCTGGAAGGAAGAAAGATCCACTATGGGGCCGCCTGCGGAGGGGCCGCAATGCAACGATCTTGTGCCTCCCGTCGTGGCGCTTCCTTTTCAGATTCGAGCCTGGGTGGCTCCATCCATAAGAAAAATATGCCTCAAGGGACAGAACTCGGCCCAAGCAAACACCTATATCCTTTGATCCATGGCCGGGAGGTTTGGTGCGCCAGTTATTCCCGACACGAGGTTCGCCACTGTCACTCGGTGTCCACTTCGGATGGCAGTGGTTCAGACAAATCCACGGGTTCGGATGTAGTCTGCGGAATGAGACTGTAAACGTGATTAGGAGGAGTTAACCGTTGCATCCTGCACCGCCAGAGACGGAAATTTTAGAGAACGTTGTTTCTGGTGAAGACAAGACAACCCAACACTGGTCATGAGGATCAGGAGAGAGGATTGGCCCATTGAGTCCACAAGGCAGAAGGCAGGAACAGCAAGGGCGGTGGCCGTTTCACTGCGCCCCACCGACCCACAGGCGCGCCCTGAGCTTGCATGGAGCACCCTGGCCGCGGGCAAGAACCTGCTGTTCCGCTGAGGTGGAACAAGAAGGAGCAGCAGCTGCAGACACTTCGGTGCAGTAGGTTGGCGCTTATTATTATAGCATGATCAAGCCGTCTACCAAGTGGCATTGATGACGCTGTCCCGTTTGTCGTCAGGCATCCAGACCAGAAACACCAGGCCTCGCAAAATTCATAAAGGCATCGTTCATTGAAGATTCAGCCCAAGGATTCAGGAGTTACGACGCCTGCCCTGCCCTTCCAGATTGTCGTGGTCTGTGCGCTGAAAGAACGCGGGCCCTTCCCCAATCCCCCGCCGTCAGCCTCCGATCTGCGCCCCACACTGCCTGGCGCCTGGGCGCTAAGCTGGCTAACCCCCGGCAGCTGCCTGCCCAGACATCGAGCTGCTGCCCGCCATCTATGCACAACTCTGAGACCTCCTCCACTTCGTTGCACCTTGCTGGGCCTCGCATTCTCGTGCTTCCAGCTTGCATGCTTCGGTGCTTCCGGTTGCTTTCTTCTCTTCCATTGCTCACGTTGAACATGAGGACGTCCTCAAGACGGCCTGATTGAACTCACTTCCCAACTCTGTAATTCGCATCGCGGCTTCAGCCAGCTTGACGTCCATTTCTGTACGATTTCGCAAGCACCACGCCCGATCTTGGACCTTCCCATTCCCTCACTTCGGTTCCCGGAACAACTCTCGATTTCCCACGAGAACGATTCCCACGCCCGAATTTGCACGCCTGTCGCACCAGAGTCGCACTCTCCATATCTGCCGTGACCTACCTCGCTATGGCTACTTCGCCTTCGCAGAAGGGCCTTGCGAGCCCGCCCACGACAGCTAGCAAGCCCCCAACTTTTGTCGACCTCCCTCGAGAGGTCCAAGAAGAGATCATTAAACACTGCTCGACGCGAGACCTGATCTGCGTCGCCTTGGTGTCGAGGCACTTCCGCGATCTCGCCGCTGCCGAGCTGTACCGCGACTTCCAAATCGTCTTCCCGGACGAGGACAACCCCCAGTTCGACACTCCCGTCGACTCACTCGCCGGCGGCTTTGATACATTTGTCACAAGCGACTACGACTATGCACGGTACCTCAGGGCCCTGTCTTTTGACACGCTCTACCTGGGCGACAAGGCAGAGCTTGCTTACCGCCCCTATCTTGCCAACCTGAGCTGCGGCAAGTTCATGAATACGCTGCTCCTCCTGACCCTGCGCAAGGCGAAAGCCCTCGAGTCGTTCAGGTGAGTCTTCCACATAAATAACAGAGTGTCCGGCTCGCCGCGTCCAGCGTTGTACACAACGGTGGCCATAGTTACACTGTCTCCGTTTTCGAGTGCTCGCATCTGGTCCTGAAACTGAGCCTTTCTAGGTGGAACATCCGCGTCGAGCTCAGCCGCCCAGTGTACAAGGAACTGCATAGGCTTAGGTCTCTCTCACATGTGCAGATCAGACTGCAGGCAGGACCCTCGCAGTACGAGACGCCACCGCCTCTCCCTTATAACTCCTCGCATTCGACGTCCTCACCTGTCCCTGCCCACGCAACTCCCGTCACCTCCCTTCCTCCTCCTCCGCCCCCGCCCGCATTTGGGCTCATTCCACCACCACCTTCCGGTTTCTATGCGCCCACCTCGACCAGCCCTCCTTTACCCAAGCCGCCTCGCCCTAGGGGGATCAAAAAGGCTCCTAACTCCAAGGAGCCTCCGACCTTGTCCGGGTTCAAAAACCTCAAAAGCCTCGCTGTCCTGGAGATCGACTCGCTCGATATCGTGCCAGAGATCCAAGAATGTGTGCGGAACTGCGCGGGGACGCTTTCGAAGCTCAAGCTTTCTTTCTCAGAGAAGCTCGCGTTGGCAGCCCGGAAGCCCTCGGCGGACCCTGAACCGGAAGATTCGGACCAGGAGGACGAAATGATACCCCTGCCGGTGGGATCATCACATGGGCTAAACGACGAGTTGAGCGGGCCTGCCAGGGCCTTCCGTGCCCAGGAGGAGAGGAAAACTCAGGAGTCGGTTCTGGGCAGGATCCTCGATGTCGAGTCCTACCCGCCCATGAAGCCCCTTGAGCCGGTGACTGTCAAGGTTGAGAAGAAGAACAAGGCCGATTCGGATCAGGAACTTGTTGACTTCATGAAGACCCTTGCGACCAGATTCATGGGGGAGCTCAACGGCACAACCGACGTTGCCGCCTCGCAGGATGTCCTTGACATGATTGGCTCTGCAGCTCAAAAATACATTGAGGAGACAAAGTCTAGCAAGCAAAAGCAGGAGGAGGCCTCCAACACTTCCGAGGCGTCGTCCTCAAGCAGCGGTCGGCCATCGGCCGACAATGCTGAAGCGACGGCCCAGCCTCCCGACCCTGCAGTCAGCCTCTTCGGCAAGGCCTCAACTCCAGCCAAGGCAAAAGAGGACAAGCGAGAGACGAACCCAGATGATATTGATATCGAAGAGCCGGAAGAACAGCTCGCTATCGAGCCGAGGAGCCGGTCAACGACGTGCCAGTGAGCGAGTCGACGACCACGGCCTCAGAGGCCGGGGCGACGTTAGCCGACACGGAGCCCGGGGATGAAGATGCCTTGGCTGAGTCAACGGCCATGTATGAGGCCATGTCCAGCGAACTGGAGATGCTGGAGAAGGCAGTCAAAGCATTGGGCAACGATATCCAGCGAGCGCGCGGCAACAACTCTTCTGTGGACCTCATGACGCTTGACGAGGCTGAATCTCGCATGGTGGTTCTTGTGCGGAGTATACAAGAGATGCAGGCGAAGATCAGGACGCACCAGGCTGAGATTGATGATGCGGCGAAGACGCAGACCACTGAGGCGGACGTGCGCCGTCGCACCTCCGACATGCACGAGTACCTGCGAAAAACTAGAGGTATTGCGCTGCAGTCCCTCAGCATCTACCTCATCCCGGTGAAGGCATCCGTCCTGTCGCGCGCGGTCGACCTGCGTGCTCTCCGTCGACTGACGCTGCTCAATGTCGGCGTCCAGGCGCCCATCTGGTTAGTCCTCCACAGGGAGAACAGGGAGGCGCCTCTGCCGTTGCGCGAAATCTTCACCGACAACGTCTCGCTTCCGTTCCTGAACTTTGTCGCTTCGCTCGAAGAAGTCCACGAGCTGTTCATGCTTGAGAGGGGCCCCAAATCCAAGCCCGAGAGCTTCGCACCCAAGACGCAGACCACCATCGACCACATCCGCCGGCTGGTGCTCAAGAAGCACCTGTCTTCGCTGCGCCGGCTTCTGATTAAGAATCTTGCCGACACGACATGGGATGTCAATGAGAAGGTTATTCTGCTGCTCTGTAGGCAGGGCAAGAAGCTGGAAGAGCTGGCCTGCAATATGAGCATAAGGGCCATGGTATGTCTCTCACCCCCTCCCCTCTACCATCCGTCACGCACTAACCTAGCTGTCTGTGAAAACAGCACTGCCTCATGCAAAATATCGCCGGCCTCGTCGCTCTCCGCGCCCTGCATATCGTCCACCTGCGTAACGACGACACGTGTCTCTGGGTCATGCGCGAGACCAAGCGCTTCCTCATCGACAACATTTCTCACTACCCGCACCTCAAGCTCGAATGGATCTCCATCGACGAGGACGACCTGGTTGACAGGCTGGTGCGCCGCGTGCAGGAGAAGCCGACGGTGCAGGCGCCGGAGAGGGGGCCGGTGAGAGTGGTAAGGCCAAGGACGACAAGGCCAAGGGCAAGGGGAAACAAAAAACTTCTACCACTGGGCTGGGCTCGGCGGATTACACCGCCGCGTCTCAGCTCGCGGGGCTGAGCTCGACTGGGAGTTTGTTTTCGAATGCGAATATTGATGCGGTGGTTGCGGCGGAGCTTGGGGGCGGTGGTGGGGGCGGGGCGGACGCGACGGATACTGACACGACGGCGGGCGAGACGACGGAGGATGAGGAGGATGGGGATACATTTTGGGGGCAGAAGATTGAGACGGTGGATGGTATTAGTTTTTGCGATGTGGACGGGGTGAGGATATTTGAGAAGGAGGTTGTTGCTGGGAGACTTTGAAGCATTCACCAGCCGAGAAGGGGCATCGGCCTGGCACTATGGGTATACACAGCACCCTGGGGAAACGGGATACGGAGAGGGAAAGGGGGGCCGGTAAAGGTGGCAGCGGGACTTGGGCATGGATCTAGCTGCGTAGTTGCTTTTCGTTTGGCGGGCGTGCTTGTTGTATGGCGAGTTTATCGTCATTGTTGTGTTGTTTTAGTTGTTTTTCATTTCTTGCTGAGACCTAGCGGAGGATACCCCATCATGAACAGTCGCTGAATTGATGAATGAATGTCTTGGTTTGAATTAGTCTCTGGTGTGTTCTTGAAGTCTAATAAGTGCGATAGACATGTATGTGAGTGGTGTGTTCTGGGCGCTTGTCTAGGACTGTTTGGATGTTGTCTGTCTGAGTGGGGACTGTGTTGCATTCCTTTGTTGTATGTGCGTCTTGGTGTCTCCTGATCCCAGGATTGAGTTGGCCCCAGGGCCATCAGAAGAATGATATACTTCAAGCACGCTAGGTCTTTGGAACCGCGTTGGAGTCATGATCCCGGCTGGCTTGGGACTTGGACTCTTTGTCTTTTTACCCCTTTGTCTCCGCCTTTGTCTTTTTCCCCTTATACCCCCTTTTTTTTTTCCCTTTCCTTTATTCTTCTTTTTTTTTTTTTTCCTTTCGCAGACTACAATGCTCCCCGGAGATAGGGTCAAAATGTCTTAGCAGTGAAGTCTGCCAAAACTGGTGGAGTTGTGAGCATGGAAGCCTGGAGTTGACACATATTTCGCCGACCCCTGTCAGGGGGTTGTGTGGTTGCCTACATTAAGGCAGGCAGACATCACAGCAGCGCGAGGGGAAAAATCGACTCTGAGGTGCTTGAGGTGCTGTCGTCATCACGGCCATGCATTGTCATTTATTTCTCGGTATTCATCATTAACTGCTAACAAGCCGCGTCCCTCCTATTTATTCCCTGCCTTCCTCCTCCCTTTTCCAGCCCCCAACTGTAGCCAGCGCATCCCAAAGGGACGAAAGACATCCCACACCTGTCAACGCTCTCGGTAGCTCGGTGGTCAGACCGCTGCCACCGTGTCCTTGTCTCGACCTCGACTTTTCGTCGGCGATGGCTCGCTCAACGACACATACCATCCTTTGTGGAGCCGCCAAAGGGAAGTCTCCTCCGTCTCTGGTGGGCTGGGAGTGGCCTTGAGCTATGCTCTGTGCCAGTAACTTCACCGCTGTCGTGCGCGCGCTCGGGTCTGGGGCGTGAGCTGCGACTAGGAAAAGAGGGCCTAGCAAGCGGGTGTGAAGATTTGACAGTGATCGAGGAGTCGAGTTGACGGCAAAAGACGAGGTCGTGAGGCATGAGGCGAGATGGAGAATTGACGAAAGGAGGGTCTGGGCTGGCTCAGTTGCGGCCATAGGCGCCGTCGGAATCTGGAGGTATGCCTGTTGGAAGTGGAAGGAAAAGGGGTCGACGCTGGCTGCTGGGAAGGGGCTCGTTGCGGGGGCAACTCGGCTGAGGAGGAACCGGGCGCAGCGGAAATAAAGTAAGTCGGCGTACAGATCGAAGAGTTCGGGCGTGTTAGGGTCTGTGTTGCCGAAGCGAACAGGGGGAAAAAAGTCGGCTATGAGAGCGTCGAGACGCGCGCTGCGGGAGAGCAGGCAGGACTGCGTTCTCTGCTGGACGGGGTCGAACCAGAACGCGGCCGCTGCGTCGTCTCCGGACGCAGCCGCGGCGGCTAGCTCGTGGAGACGGGCCATGGTGTCGTGTTTGAAAGAGCACTATCGCCCTGCGGGCATGGGCGATGTCCTTGAACGGGGTTTCGGAAGATCTCGTCGTCGAATCGGCGGGCGCCGTACCCGCGCTCAGATATCACCGGCCGGATGCCGTATGTGAAGAAGCAGGCCGACAGCTCAAGTCGAGCAAAGAGCTGGATGATGTCAGGCATATGGAGGGAGTCTCGCGTTGGGGGCGGCCAGACGAAGATGGAGCCGTCGGCGAGGCAGTCGAAGGTGGAATCGGGCAGGGACTGCAGAATGCGAAGGCCGTTGACGAGATGGGTGACGGCCACATCGTGGTTCCCCGGAGGGTCTCGAGCGAGATGAAGGCGAGACAGCACACGAGCGTCACTCGCATGCTCTCGGAGGACGAGGACCCGGCATGGCGCTGCAAGTGCTCGATCGACTTGTTGTACTGCTGGATGATGAAGATCTCGAGGTCTTCTCGTCTGAAGCCGTCGAGGAAGGGCTCGTCGGTGTGTCGGAAGAGCTGGTAGGCGCCAGCAAGGGCTACCGCGGCATGCTTGACAGCCTCCTCCTGGCAGCCTGTTGAGGGGGTTAACCTGCGCCAGAAGGCCGTGAAGTGGCAGAGATGGACGGCGGCACTCTCGGCGGTGGAGGCTCGGAAGCGGGAGAACAGTCGCTTTTCGGTCTCGGTCCGTCGATATCGGCCTCGATCCGCCGCATTGACCGGAGCGTCTTATTCCGCTCGCATGCCCTGACGAACTCGGCTCTGCAAGTTTCCGCGGTTTGGTTCGGATCCGGGTTTCGGTACCGGGCGAGCGCTGCCTTGTCGTAGCCGTCGCATGTCCTGCCGGTCGAGGTACATCGGAGACAGGCGGGTTTCCCTTCGTCACACTTCACTCGCCGAATTCTGACCTGTGTTAGGGGTTGAAAGGGTTGGCCTCGTCGAACTGCTCTGTCACTACTCACTTGCTGGGAGCACACACACAGAGAGAGAGAGAGAGAGTGAGTGCGTCAGAGACCGGAAAGGGGAACTGGAACTCACCATGTGATACAACCAGTCCGGACCTTGGGCTTGCTTGCTCGTGTCCGCTTCCTCGGTGGGTCCGAGGGTCGCTGCTGCGATAGTGATGGGCTGCTAGGGGTGTGCTGGGTTCGACGCTCGAACGGTTCGAGCAAGATGGCTCCTCCATGGTGTCGTACACTCTTGATGCCAAGCACACAGTTCTGTCCAGCGACACTCGTATACGCAGCAGTCGGTTGGCGAGGAGCAGTTGGTGCTGGGTTATTAATTCTCTTACATATCGCCATGCATATGTGGCAACAACGGTCCCCGCCGCTGCTCATGACGGGTCAGGTTGGCCTCCCAGGAAGTTCCCAACTATTTTCATCGAAGGGCCCATGTGTGTTCACCGCCTGGGCCACTTCGGCTCCATCACGATGCTCTCAGCCGGTCATCACTCTCACCACGCCATGCCACTCCAGACGGGACCCGTTGCTCGCGTTGGTGAGAAGTGGAGGCAGGTCCATGGCGTCAGAGTGTCGGTTGCCAGTCGGCAGCCGCCGACGCGGTCATCAAGCAGGGTGGGGCAACGGGCTCTCCGCAAGTATGGGGAGAACGGAAAGAAGACGCCGGATCTGGAAAGATGCCTCTGTTCGCTGGCATTTCCAGACGCTGACCCGCCCGTGCTTCGAGAAGTCGACCGAACACCGCCGTCAACCTGGCAAATCAAGAACAAAGACCAGGCTCAGGAGATGCTGCCTTTCCCGTGCACTGACTAAGCGAGCCCTGCTCTGGGGCCTCTGTGGCAGCTCCGCTAATTTTAGTGTGTCACAAATGCTGTTGCCTGGCCCCAGATTTGATGTGCGTTGAACCGTTCTGGCCCTGCCAAGCAATTTCTTCCCAGCCAGCTCGTGCGTGTGTCCATGAGCGCTCAGTCTCACAACAATGAGTGTCGTTTCTGTTTGGCATCTGCGCGCAGGCGCACGAGTTTGGGGTTTCAGCAGAGGGAGTGTTTGAGTTGACTTACACGAAACCAAGCCAATCAGGTTCAAGCATCCCGGGAAGACAACACCATGGCATCGAAACATCAAACCCACGAGCAACTCTCCAGCGTACATACAAAGTACATGATGTCCGGAACCAAAGAATGACCGCGGTCGAGCTCCATTCCAGCATGGCAAAGATCTTTGTCAACCCCGACTCCCCGCAGCAGTGCAACCCACCCAGGGGCAATATCTCCCCTCTCGCCCGAGGCCCCCCTTCAGACTTCACCATCCTCTCCCACCGCTTCGACATAATCCATAAAAGACCAACCCACGAGAGCCGAATTAGGTCTGACTGCCCGTACCCAAAGCCATTGCCCTGCGACGATTGGCCCGAATTCGACGCCAGCCCCCCTCTCAGATCGAACACTAGACAAGACCAGATCAGGCAGCAAATAAAACCTGCAGGATGCCGGGGGAACTTCTGTCTGTAAAGCTCACCGTGAGACACACATGCACAGACAGGCTCTCCGAAACAGCGGCAAAAGTGATATTGAAATCCTTTCTCTTTCGAGATGACATCCACCTTGGTCGGGATATGACGAAGAACTGCTGCAAATCCGCCGCCACATCCGATTTGGCAGTTCAGGGAAAATCTCTGCGGATGATGGGATGGTTCGTCAGCTTGCAGCCCCCCCGACTGTACCCGACACTCCACCAATGGCATTTATCTCTTCGTTACGTTCCGTTGACGGTCAACTGCATGAGCATCTGCATTTGACGACCAGAGATTGTATCGAAACCAACAACTTTTCTTCCGACTATGGGATAATCCACCGCCAATGCAATTCATTCTCTTCGTAGCGAGGGCAGCATCAAGCATATTCCCAGCTCAATAAAGGAGAAAATCGAAGGGGAAAACAAATTCATCGCTTCCCAAGCCAGGTATCATTAACTTTCCCTTCCCTTCCCCCTTCTCAGTCGGCGCTCACCACTCCAACGGCTCCGTCTTCACATCGCCCCTATTCGTCCTCGGCACCGGCGCCGCCTTCACCGCCGCTTCCGCCCATTCCTTCCGCTTCAGATATCCCTTCCCATCGAGCCACGGCGTCTCAATCGTCATCCTCCTCTCAAACTCGGCAATCTTATCCCCATCTGCATCGTCAGCCCGATGTCGTCCAGCCCGTTCACCAGACAATGCTTCCTGAACTCTTCGACCTCGAACGCGCACAGCACATTCCCGTCCTGGTCCTTGATCAGCTGGTTCGGCAAATCGATCTCGACCTCCCGTCCCGACCGCCTCGGCATGCACCTTCTCCAGATCCTCCTTGTTCTTGATGGGGATGGGCAGCATGCCGTTCTTGAACGAGTTGTTGAAGAAGATTCGGCAAAGCTGGGGCGATGACGCTCTTGACTCCAAAATCGTTTAGCGCCCAGGGGCGTGTGCCGCGCGACGAGCCACAGCCGAAGTTGGGCCCCGTGCAGACAATGATCTTGGCCTTGCGGTAAGGCTCGCGGTGTGAGGACGAACGAGGGGTTCTCGGACCCGTCTTCGAGGTACCGCATCTCGTAGAAGAGGGCGTTGCGAGACCGGTTCGCTTGATCGTCTTGAGAAACTGCTTCGATGGGCGTCCGTGTCGATGTTGGCTTTCTCCATGGGCGCCGCGATGCCCTTGAGCACAGTGAACTTGGGGAGGCCGCCAGAGGCGGAGCCGCGCCCTGCCGGGTGAGTGAAGTGTTGACTTGCGGGAGGATCCTCGGGCTGGTCGGTGAGCATTTCCTTTTCGGTGTCGTCCGTCTCGATGCGCTCGTCAGGTGGGCTTTGCCTGTGGGCTCGGGGGCGACGGCGGCCTCGATATGCGGCTGCCGCTGTACTGGGAGAGCTTCCGGACGTCGGCCAACTTGCCGGCGATGGCGGCAGCGGGCCGCCATGACGGGGGACATAAGGTGAGTGCGGCCCTGAGCACCCTGACGGCCCTCGAAGTTGCGGTTGCTGGTGCTGGCGCAGCGCTCCTTGGGAGCAGGATGTCTGGGTTCATGCCCAGGCACATGCTGCAGCCGGCCTCACGCCACTCGAATCCCGCGTCGGTAAAGATCTTGTCCAGACCCTCCTGCTCGGCCTGGTCCTTGACGAGACCAGACCCGGGCACGATCATGGCGCGCTTGATGTTGGACGCCACCTTCCTGCCCTTGACCACCTGCGCGGCGGCCCGGAGATCCTCGATGCGAGAGTTCGTGCAGGAGCCGATAAAAAACCTTGTCGACCACGATCTCCTCCATCGGGGGCCGGGGACCAGGCCCATGTACTCGATCATGCGGCGGCCAGCCGCCTTCTTGGCCTC
This sequence comes from Achaetomiella virescens, assembly GCA_031001845.1. Classification (NCBI taxonomy): domain Eukaryota; kingdom Fungi; phylum Ascomycota; class Sordariomycetes; order Sordariales; family Chaetomiaceae; genus Achaetomiella; species Achaetomiella virescens. The sequence goes on from JARNGD010000060.1 coordinate 170,993, forward strand.
GGTGGGGAAGGTTTCGGGGTCGGGGACGACGCCGGTAATGGGAACGACGTCCTCGGGACTAGTACCCCAGGTGACGGTGGGAATGATATCCTTGGCGTCGATGAAGACGTCAATGTCGTACTTCGCGTCGGGGTCGGACCGGAGCGACTTCCAGTAGGCAACGGCCTTGTCCCACACTCGGAGCCGTACTTGGGGGCCAAAGGCCTGCCCTTGAGATACTCAAAGGTGGTCTCGTCAGGGGCAACCATGCCGGCTCTCGCACCACCCTCGATGGACATGTTGCAGATGGACATGCGAGCCTCCATGCTGAGGGAGCGGATGACGGAGCCACAGAACTCGATAACAGCTCCGGTGCCGCCGGCGGTGCCGATCTTGCCGATGGCGTGTGGAGGATCACGTCCTTGGAGCTGACGCCCGGGGCCAGCTCGCCGTCGACTTGTATCCTCATGTTCTTGCTGCGCTTGGTGATCAAGCATTGTGTGGCAAGGACGTGCTCGACCTCAGAGGTGCCGATGCCGAAAGCGAGAGCACCGAACGCGCCATGTGTCGACGTGTGGCTGTCGCCGCAGACGACGGTTGTGCCGGGGAGGGTGAAGCCCTGCTCGGGGCCAATGACGTGGACGATGCCCTGCCTCTTGTCGCTCAGGCCAAAGTATGTGATGCCAAACTTCTTTACGTTCTCCTCGAGGGTGACACATTGCGTCCGGGAATCGTCCTCCTGGATGAAGCTCGCGATGTCCTTGAGGGCTTTCCTCGACGTGGTGGGGACATTCTAGGGGCCGTTAGTGCATGTAGCGGTCCCTGGCGTCTTAGCAGACTTACATGATCTGTGGTGGCGAGAGTGCAGTCAGGTCGCCTAACTTTGCGGCCGGCGACCTCGAGACCCTCGAATGCTTGCTGTTGTCGTTGTCAGCAGAAGACCAGGAAGCAAGGGAGGTCCAGAGAACGCACTGGTGATGTGACCTCGTGAACCAGGTGGCGGTCGATGTAGAGGAGGATGGTGCCGTCGAGCTTCTCGTCGACAATGTGGGCCTGGAAGACCTTGTCGTAGAGGGTCTGGGGTGTCCTCTCGGCGCCCGGCATGGTGATCTGTGTGGCGCAAACTTCTGCGGGAGGGCGGTATCTTCGCCAGGAAATGAAGCAGGATAAGTCAACAAAGGACGGCGAGGAAGTCGCTTATTGCTGTGTTCTTCGTTGGGGTGATCGACCGACTGTAGGTCAAAGTGGAAGAGCCGTGGCAAAAGGAACCAGGTCTCAGAAAGCGAATGAGGCAACTTGAGTCCCCCTTCGTCTGATATCAGGCGCTCCGCTGCCACTTATAAGAACTCCAGACGATGGCTGCCTCTGCAATTCGGCGATAACTTCTTGGGAGCCGCCGAGATCGGAGCACTACAAGCAGCTCCGGTTCGCGGAATGCGGGGTGGCCACAGCAATTGCTAAATGACGTCCTTCGATTGGCCTGTGCGGCGACGGCAGGACGGCAGTGACAGGGCAAGGTGGGGCGGCAAGCCAAGACCGAGCCCCACTGTGGACAGATCGAACAAAAGCCAGCGACTCATCCGTGCCGCCTGGACCCGAAGCTGCAACCTCTTCACGACACGTGCGCTGGGGTGCTGTTGCTGCTCAGCGTCACTTCCAACGCTGCAACAGAGCGCCGATTCAGGAGGAATTATAGGCGTGGTAACAAGACTCGAATGGACACGGAGCATCATTCCGATGACGTCTCCGACCTCCGATACATCACCCAGTCATGGTGTGTCCCGAGTCAAATATCCAGCCCTGCCTTGCCTGCCGCGATGGTCCGATGGATGTATTCTGTACATACCGCAAGATCCCGGCCCCATTACGGATCCATCGACCGGGTGCTCGTCTCCGCATGCAAACGTAACGGCATCATCGTCGATTCGACCAGAGCAGCCTGCAAGACAAACAAGTTCCATCAGAAGAAGAAAAAAAATCTATCCCGCCCCAACAGAACGAGGCGCAACTCGTGACTTTGGCAGCGAAGTGAATGCCCTGCTCTCTGCGCGATTGTTCCCCTGCACAAGACCTGATACCATCTTCCCCACCGCTCCCGAGGGAGCTCCCGCTTTCGATCAGCTGCAGGCCCGGCCCCAGAAGCCGCAGAGCTCCCCAGCCGAGAGGAACCACCGGAGCGCGGAACACATGCCGCTCGCTGCTTCTTCTCGCTGGCCCGATCCCGCTTGTCTCGGCGAAATACATGCCCTCCGCTAACTATCACCTGCCTGCCCCGGCACACGCATGCGCCGGATTTCGCTGGAAAAGCAGTTGAGAACGTTGCATAACAAGTCGGCAAAGTCGAGCTGACACCGAGACCCAAAGGGGCAGCAGAATCGTAGCATGAACGCCCGAACCCAACCGAAGCTCGTCGGACCAGTAACACCCCGAGTTTACTGCAAGGCAGGGAAGGTCATGCATCTCGTCAGCCGGGAGCATGATTGCAGCAGCTCTTATCGTCAAAGACCGAAGGATGAAGGATGCAGAACGATAACGTTAACATTCTGCTGCTTGATCCCTACCTGCACTACCTTGCCTACTCCTGAGACTAGCAATGTACTATCAACACCAAGCGGTGACCACTTCCCCAAGCTCCCGTCGCATCCAAGCGCAAAATAACGAGCGAATCCTCAAAACCCCGCCACAGCCCTCACCACCTCCCCAAGCTCTCGCAGCAATCCCACGATCCAGATGACACCTCTGACAGCCCACGCCGCGGCCGAGACAGCCATGACGAAAAACACCACGGCCAGCACACACACGGCCCAGTCTCCCCTCCTCGCCTGGCCCTTCTCAACCCTCCTCCTCAGCTCCGACTCGTCATCAAAGACGGGACTCACCACCTGCCAGAACCCACTTACAACCCGCGCCAGCACGAGCATGGCGTGCATTCCCCAGAGCTCCAGCTCTACCCCTTGTGCTCCCTTCCCGTTCTTTCCTTTCTCCTGCCCGTTCCCCGGGTCCTTTTCCTTCTTCTCCTTCTCCTGTTGCTGTTGATCACCCTTCCCCTCCCTCACCTTCTCCCTTGCGTTTGTCTTCCCCTGACGCTGGCCTGTCGCGCCCTTGCCCTGCTCCCTAGCCCAGCCCTTCCCCGGCGGTACCGTTCCCGCGCGGGCTTGGCCGCGGCCTTGGCTCTGCCCGCCCGTGCCCCGTGGGGATGCCGGCCGGGGTACGGCGCCGATACCGGCCTCGCCGTCATGCTCGGCGTCATCAGGTGGTGATGCGAGAAGGCTGTGCGAGCCGCGCCGCGGGCGATGGGGTCGGCTTGGGAGTCGCCGTGGGCTTGCCACGGTGCTGTTGCTGTTGTTGTTGTTGTTGTTGTTGTTGTCATCATTGGAGGGTGGGGCTGGGGCTGGGGTTGGGTCATGGCGTAGATGGATGTGTGCGTGTATGTGGGCGATGACCTGTGGGTGTTCGTGCCGGGTGGTCGAGTGAGACCGGCTGCGTCTCTTGGAACTGGGGGAGTCTCGTTGGCGCTGGGCTTGCGCATGGTCTTGCGCATCTCCCATTCGGCCGGTGGCTGCTTCCATCCGGTCTGACGGTCTTCTATTGAAGAAGACCGGAAGCGCTTCCCCGACTGCTCTTCCTCGAGCACAACCACTGTCTCGTGGTCCGTTGACGACGACATAGTAGCGCTGTCGCGTTCGCGTGTGGGAGGTGGATGGGGGGTAGCGCTCTCCTCCAGCCGATCTGCTACCACTACGTCCTCTTGGACGTTGATTGCCATTGCCATCGTCGTCTCCCGAATCGCGTTGCTGAGCTTCCGCTAGACGCTCAGTTGCTTGTCGTCTCGGGAACCCAGCTGCTCCGAAGAGACCTTGTTGAACATCGTGGTCAAAAACCGGCGCGATGTTGAGCGTGAGCGCGCCGTCGGCGTCAAAGGACCCGGAGCCAGAGCTAGATGAGTGTCTTGCGATCCGTCGAGCGTCGCGTCGTAGAGGCGGTCGGCAATGCGGCACCGAGGTTGACCGCGTGCGCAGCCAGTAGTGGTGGTGGTGCGTGTGTAGGCAGATGGGGGGGGTACCTGGGGTTGGTTCTCTGTTGATGGGCGGATTCGGATGAGGGCCTTGCTCGAGCTGACCGGCTTGGTGCTGCCCAAGCTGCGCAGCTCGGTGAGTCGGCAGTCCGTCGACAGATGTGCCGTGTCCACGTCGCCCAGTTCCAGCACCCGCCCGGTGGTGATCTTGCGGGCTCTGCAGTACTCCGATAGACGGCGGAGATCCACAGGAATGGCGACGAGGTTGCCCATTTCCCACTCCGGCTGATCGTGAAGGAGACGGCCGACATCTTGCTGAAGGGAAACGCCCCGGCGGGGAATGGGGGGTGTGAAGGTTGCTGGCTTCTTCCACGGGCACAGATTCCATCCTGTGGCCTTTGCCTCCCCTTCCAGTCGAGACTGCCCCGGCTGCTGCCGCTGCACCAGTACCACTTCCATCTCCCCTCTCACCTGCACCTCGCTGCGGCGACGGCCCTCCACACTTCTCGCCGCCGCCGCCATCGTTAAAAAAGACCTCCGCTCCGGTATCACAAGCTCCTTGGCCCCTTGGGCGTTGTTCCCAACCGCTTGACCACCAACCGCTAGGCTATCAGCTACCTCGCCACCAGCCCGTCGACCATCCCCAACCCCTCTCCCGGACGACGATCCAGACCTCGACTGCGACTGCGACTGCGGGATAGGACTCAACCGCGGCTCCCGCCACGCTCGACCACCCCCCCTCCTCCTTCCTCCATCTGACGCCCCGCTGAATCTCCCTCACCGCCTCTTTTCTCTTCTCTGCCCTCTCTAGCCGCTTTATCTCTCTGCGGATCTTCCTCTCCTCTCTTCCTAGCCTTGCTGGGTCATACTTGCCCGTCCCCTTTACCGCGTTGTATTCGCCCCTTACTTCCGCCGTGTCGCATCTGCCATTCGCCTCTCCCCGAGCTCCATCCGCCGCGCTCCGCGCCATTGCTGCTGCTGCTGCTATTGCCAACGCGGACGCCGTCGGCGAGGAAAGTGACGACGTGCTGGTGACGGTGATGCCGCCGCCGCCGCGAGCCGCCGCGTTGTTGTCTTCGGACGAGTTGGTTGTTGTGGGAGGCGTGATGATATCGGGCTCACCCGTGTAGGGGTTGACGCCCGTCACGCCCAGGAAGTCGCCCGAGGCGATGAGGCTGCGGCGTTGCTGGCGGAGGCGGCGCTTGGCGAGGAAGAGGTCGCGAGTGTGGTGCGAGGTTTCTGTCGGGAGAGGGTGGTGCGACTTTGGGGAGGGGTTTGGGGACGGGAGTAAGAGTCCGGAAGGGGTTGTGTGGGAATTGGGGAGGTGGGAGGTGGATGGCTGGCATGGGACGGGCCGGGGTGGCATGCGCTTCTCGCTTGAGGGGTCCCGTGACTTGGACGTTGACGGGGCGGCGTGGTTCTGGTTGATGGGGAGTGGCTTTCGCCCCTTTGCTCCGGCGCTGTGGGACCTGCGAGGCGGCGTGAACGCCGTGTTCCAGCGGTTCGGCGGGATTGTGTCGGACGGGTGTCGGTCCAGAGACACGGATCTCTTCCGCCGGCAGCTTCCTGCTTGCTTTGGTGGTGTCGGTATCTCTATCTGGCGCTCTGCAGTGTCCTCTGCCGTTGGTCGGAGGGTGCCGCCTCGTTCGGGGCGACGGCTTGGTCGGAGCTTGTTGAAGAAGCCGGTTACGGACTTGGTGAGGGGCTTGCGTTTTGCGACTTCGGGAGGTGTGGACGGCTGGTTGTCTAGGTGGCGGGCTGGCGACTTTGGGACTATTTTCGGAGTATCATATCGATTCTGTCTTGATGACGATGGTCTGGCCTGCGGCCCGCGGGCCCTGAGAGGGGGAGCGTCCATCATCCTCTGGTCTTGTGCGTTTGTACGGAATATGACTTTGCTACAGGAGGTAATGGCGTTGTCCAGGAAATAAAAAACATACATAGCTGCTATGTTCTAGAGCTGGTTGGGATCATGGAGGACAGCGCCGGCTGGGTGATCACGCGGGCGCAGCCCGAGCCTGCCACATCCTCCAGCAGAGCCTCACAGTTTCTGGGTGAAGCACGAACCACACCTCCTTCTCGTGGGGCTGCTCCATGTCCTCGGGGGGCCCCATCAAGGAAGGAAGGAGACATCGCCATGACCGATGTGGTTAAGAGCAAGACCCTCGCGAGGTTTCTTTCAGGGCATGTTTTCCCCATCTCAAATTTCGTTTAAGGGTGCCCTTCAGAAGAGCCTGTCTTGGGCCCCTGAGCTGATCTACCAATTCGCAGCCTGAATAAAACATTCTTGGGCAACTGTCAGGAGTCAGTCCAGATCATGGGCCGGGAAGGAGTGGCCATGTCACCGTGTAGAAGTCTTTCTCCTCTGCTAAGCACACACCCCCTCCAGAACACACTTCCGCAGCCAAATGCCCACTTTTAGAGTTATCAACCTGGGCGCCTGGGGAACCTTGCTTTTCCTTATAACCTAGAGCTTCTGTAAATACAACGCTTCCTTCCTCCTATTCTCTCCGTACTCCCCACTCACTTACTTTTCTTGGTAATATCTGGCTTTGCGAAAAGCAACCCGCATCAGCAACCCCTGTTCGGGACTGCGTCAGTGGTTTAGTGGTAAAATCCATCGTTGCCATCGATGGGCCCCGCGTTCGATTCGCGGCTGACGCATTGCTTTTGACTCTCCATTGCTTTTTCTCTTACTCTTCCAACCGTCGCCTTCTGCTCTTCATTTGGCACGTCTTTTTCTTAGTTTCTTCTTTTTTTCTTGTCAGGCTCTCTGTGTGTGTTTCCAGTTGGGAATTGAGCGTGGTTGATAATTGTTTGACACTCTGGCTGCTCTTAATATTCAATGCAGTATCACACTTGCTATCAACCTCAGATAATCCGTGACTCCCCACTAAGGACGAAATCAATAACCATCTCTTCACTTTAACGCCCAACTCCTGCAAATGCTTCTGTCTGGCAGTGTATGAAAAGTATAACCCCCCAACTCCCCCCTGCTGCCCGCCCACTCGCCCTGTATGATACAGACGGGGCTTTCCTTTGTGCCGTCATCACTTCCTCCCCTCTACCCCCTCCCATCCCATAATCCCCTTTAACCGTCCTCTCATATCGACCCTTACCCACCCTACCTTCCCTTAGCTTTGGCGGTCTAAACCCTCCTCGTAGGAAACCTCTCCTGCGTCCACCTCGCCGCCCTCGCCCGTGCCAACTTCTCCGGGCTATGCGCATAACTACTACTCCCACTCCCGCCCCCAACACTCCCCCCGCCTCCGTCAGCCTGCCCCATCGTCGCTCGCCTGCTCTCCTTTATCGGGCTGTGCTGTCTAACCATCCTCTCTGCCAGTTCGCGCTGCTCCAGCGCAGCCATCTCGCGGCTGTTGCGCGGCGACTGGTAGGGCGCGTTTATGTCGCCGAGGCTGGTTGTCTTTCGGAGAGGCGAGTTCATGTGTGTATAGACGCCTAGGCTGCCGCCGAATCCCGAGTTTGGGGCGAGGTTGAGTTGTGGCGGGTTTGCAATCGCGCTGCTTGTGGTGCCGGTGCCTGTGCCGGTGGAGGAGGTGGTGGATGGGGGTGGTGGGTTGGCTGCTGGTGTAGAGGAGGAGACTGCTTGGGGTGGGAGGCTCTTGCGGAGGGCCGGTTGGCGGTGCTGCTGGACCTGGGCGGCGAACGAGAGCGAACCGAAGCCGCTCGGCTTGGAGGGAGTGAAGGGGTTGGCGGGCATCGCGGGTCGCAGCTGCGGCGACATGGTGGTTCTGGACGGAGGCTTGCCGGCGTCGGGGTCGACGTATCGTGTGTAGTTCGGGTTCGGATGCGTCTGGAAGGATCGCTGGATGACTGTCGTCGGAGTGCCGACGGTAACTGCTTCCTGCTCGATCTTCCCGTCGTTAATCGAAACTTGGGTCGAAGCTTCGCGCATCACGGGGTGCAGCCGCGGGTGCACGAATTTGACGTCGTACTCGTGCATGACCTCCTTCTGGATGATGGCGGTGTCCTTGCTCTGCTGGGAGAAGCGCGAGTGCAAGAGCAGCAGCTGCGCCGAGAGGATGACTTGCAAGAGAAAGCACTTGAAGACGGTGACGCTCGGGCGAGGATCGAGAGTCGGCAGCGGGAGGAAGAGCATGTGGATTAGGACGTGGCCAGGGCTGAACAGACAGAACATGCGCAGCGTCGCCGGATACGGATCCCACACCTTCATCTCCCACACGTCGCGTGTCCTGTCGGGGTGCGCTCGCTGCTCGGCGGTCTCGGGTCTCAGAACGTCCTGGACGAACCGCAGGGGGGTGGACGCTGCAGGCGACGAGTCTACGCGCACACGGCGCGCTGAAGGTGTTCCCGGGCCCGCTGTCTCCACGTTCATCTCGAAGAGCCGGTAGTGGCGCGATCGCGTCATGGCGTAGAAAGCGTTTAGACCGGAGATGATTATCAACATCCACTGGAGGAAATTGGCCTGGGCGAATCGCGCACGTTAGCTACCGTAGACATGCTGAGGGACGCCCGTAACAGCACCTTTCTTGACTTACCATGAGAGTGAACCAGCCATTAGCGGGCGCATCGCCAAAGACATCGTCGACGGCATCACGCGTTCCTCCGGCGTTCGCCCTCGCCAGCAGAAAGATGAAGTTGGCTGCGAGGCCAAACCTGGTGCCAAACGCCTTCGAATCCCAGTCGAATGTCTGAATTTCTTCGGACAACCAAAGGTAGAAGTCCATAGGGTTAAGCATGGCACGGATGCGCTCCTTGAGCGGCTGGCGCCTGACCAGCCGCTGCGGTCGTGGAGGCATGGTTGCTGAAGTCGTTTGACCTGGTCTGAGGTGTGGGAATGCGATCTGCGATCCCCTTATTGTTGTCGCCCTGAGTTTCAGATCACCATGCGAAAGACGGCGAACAATTACTTTGAGAGAGCCGGCTTCTGGCCGACTCAGCTGCACTGTCGCAGAACTGGTGTCGTTTGTTGTGCGCCGCTGGGAAATGCCGGTCGGAAATTTTGTGGTGGTTGAGAATGTTGAAAAATCGCCAGTTCGTTGTTTACGTCTGAAAAGAATCAGACCGGGCAACGGCTCCACAGCACTGCCTGAGCAAGGCTGAGGTGGGCTGGAAGCGGAAAGACAGGGGTCAGCGGCAGGCAGTGGGGACAGTTGGGGGTCGTCGCTTGTTGGTGTCTGAGCTCCGAACGCTCTCACCTCAACGGCCTCAAGCTTGCGAACCTGGGATATCGGGAGCTGGCCACACTCTTCTTCGCGATCGAACGACTACCCCGCTGGTTAATCTTGCTGGACCTCAAGACTAGGGCTTTGATGACGATTCTCCTTCCCTCCTGCCCGATTGCTCCTTTTCCCGACCTTGAACACTCGAGATGACGTCGCAAGCCGACTTTCGCGACAGGCAATTCCTGGCCGTGATAGGAGACGAGGCAAGCGGCTTCAACCGAAGATAATCGTTTCTAATTCTATGCTAACAGTTACGCCGACTGCCAGGATTCCGTGACCGGCCTTCTTCTTGCCGGCATCGGGGTGCGTACCTGGCCCCTCCCCAGAACCTTCCGCATGGACCTGAAGACTAACGAAGACGGCAGCATGTTACAGCACCGCCAGACAACCAGAAGAACTTCCTCGTAGTAGATGCGAAGACAGACAACGCGGCGATTGAGGCTGCGTTCGAGCGGTTTACGACGGAGAGGAAGGACATTGGGATAGTCTTGATCAACCAGCATGTCGGTTGCCTCGCTTCCTCTTCAGGCCAGAGTCCGCGTTCTAACGGTATGCTACAGATCGCTGACAGGATACGGCACCGGATCGATACCTACACGCAAGCATTCCCGACCGTCCTCGAAATTCCGAGCAAAGACCACCCATACGATCCCGAGAAGGACAGCGTCTTGCGGAGGGTGCGCCGGTTGTTTGGTGAATAGAAGGTCGAGCGTCGGAGGAGGGATAAGGAGGCAGTTATGTATCAATGGGTTCGCGAGCGACGCACCAAGCTTTTGGGCGACGATACCGACGCAATGTCCAGAATTCCATTGTCACCCGCCTCGAGACTCCGTCGTGCCTGCAAGATGCTATGAAAGAGAGATGCGTAAAGGAATAAACCAACGAAACTCCGAATGTAAACAAACGACACCGGCAAACAATCGCTGCATCAAACCCATCTCATGTCGTATGCATGCGTGCCAATTACAGTCTCAAACGCGTAACCATGCTTTGTCCATGTCTGCAACGCAACCGCTCATGAACGGCTTAGAGGTCGAGCATCCCACCAAGGCCCTTCTTGACGCCAAAACTTACGGCGGCAGTCAAGCAGGTGATGTGTTCACCGTCCTTGCTGTAGACATCCGCCTGGACGACGTACTTGCCCTGTAAGGTTTGTTAGCACTGTATTCCGACCATGCTTGATGCTCTGGATAACGTACCGGAGGAATCTCCTTGGGCAGGTCGCCGACTTGGTCAGTGAAATCTGCCCTTCTCGATGGGGCACTCGAGGTCTACATTCTTGATCTCCTCACACAGATCGGCCGTCGTCTTGATGAGGCGGATGTAGCCGTACTTGACCTCCAGGTTCACGTAGGCGCCCTCCAGAATCGTTCTTTGACTGTGCCAGTGGCCTCGATGACGAGAGTCGTGCCGCTGCAGCAGGAGGACGCGCATTAGTCAAATAATACACCCCAAATCAACTCTTGTCCAAGTATGGATCAATGAGACGTACGTTCAGGCGGGTTCGGCGTCAAGATCACCTCCTCGATGCTGATAAGGTCGTCGGCGCGGTCGGCGTCGCAGAACTGGAGCGGGTTCTGACCGGGGACATCGAGTTCGTTGCGCTTCGAAAGGCTCTGGTTCTCGAGGCGGTAGACGTTGCGTGCGCCGACGCTCGCCGCGAGGGCAAGGAGGACTGTGGAGAGCCTCATTCCGACCGCCTTATTAGTTTGATTGCGGGGAAGCGTAGCTGCTGTCCCGCTCCTAACGAAGCCGAGCAGGGACGGATGCGTCGAATTTGTTGTTGTGCACAAAGCGTCAATTCAGAACCGGAATGTAATGCTTCAGTCCGCTCTTGAATGTGATGCCGATGGTGGCAGCGATGGCGAGACAATAGAAGACACCGACAGCGGATCGGAGCAAGTGCAAGGCGGCAGTGCTGAGTGGTTGACCTGCCACGCCTGGTCGCTGCGGACAGCCCCCAACCGCACGTCATGGGGAAGGCGCCTAGCCCTGATTTGCTGTGCCGTTCCAGCGCTTGGCTGAATCTGACGTATCATGTGAGCGGATGTGGATCATTTCCCCTTGTGCTGTTCAATCATCGCTTGGAGCCATCTTGAAGGACCCACAAGAAGTGCATCTCGGTGTGTTTCGTTCCAATGGAAGTCGCTTTGAAGTCAACTAGACCTCAAGAAGCCCTGCTTTTTGGTTTTTCTTCTAGAGTAAATTCACAATCAACTCTGTTCCGTCGCGAACTCAACTCCCAGAGACACTCTCTGTTTGGCACTATTTGCACTCCCGCTTCCATCGGTGACGGACGGGGAGGCTGCATGACTCCGCACGAGTCACCCGGAGCGAATTCCCGTTCAAGATCGCACTGGCCGTGGGCAGCCAGGTTCCCCTCCACAGACTCGGCACGGCTCTCGCCACATTCTGCCACCAGCTGTTGAGGAATGATGTGGCTGTCCTGGGGCAACGCTAAGATCCGACAAGACGTGAACAGTCGGTACAAGGGGCAAAACTTTTGCTTGTAACCTGAGTCTTGTGGAAACCGTTCAGAAAGCATTGAGGAAGATCCCGGCAGCGAACACCACCAGATTGCTGAGCTTGTTGCCGTGACGTCAGCGCGATGTGAAATCAACCCGACGCTAAGTCTTGTTGACTACCCTAGTCATGGCAGTAGCTTCCGGCCAGAGGTTCGTCAACAAGCTCCTCGATATCATATACGAAAGCCCGCCGTCCCTCTTTATCTCAAATTGGAGCACAAAAGCGATCAGGACATGACTTTTCAAAGGCGAGTTTGTTAGTCTCTTAAGGCCTCTTGACCATGCTGTGGATCATCGGGTCGTGTAAAGAGACCAAGTCTTGGTCTCAAGTGACACACGCCGGCCGTATCTGGAACCTTTAGGGTGCGGAGTTTATTACCCCAAATGGCTAGTGACACTATCTCAAGTATAGCCACTGTCAGTATAGCGAGCTGTATCCCAAACTTACTGCACAGTACGCTGGATGCGGCGCTTCTGAAATTCGATTTTTTCCATTCTCACCTGACGTGGCCTGCCAAAGAAACCGCAGGCTGTCCTCCTCCCTGCGCTCAGCCTGGAGCACGCCCTTTTCCACTGGAAACTCCCAATTTCTCTCACTTTCTTTGCTTTTCTCATCAGCTGAGTCAACTTGTCCGCAGCCAGGCTTTAAGGCCTTGCTTTCTTTTTTTTTTTTTTTTCCCTCTCCCTCCACTCCCCTGTTCCATTCTGGAATGTCGGCCTCTCGACTTTCCATCACAGTTTCCATCTCGAAGGACGAGCCTCTTCCTCGGTCTGTGTTCTCCCACCGCACATGAGCCATGCACGGGATGTGCAGGATACCGCTGACAGTCCATTTCTCGACGATTTTCCTCTCCCCGCTCGCTCGTGGTTTTTGTTTGACCAGGCCGTCTCTGCCCCGGTCGACCAATCACGACCGGAGCTCGAAACCCGGTTCCCCACCGCCTTCTGCCCCTGCTCCGTTCTAAGCGTAGTGCCTCAGGCTGTACTTGGGTGGAGCGCTCGGGGCACTTGCACTTTCCAAGGTCGGCCATCATTTTTCTCTCACTGCCCCCCTTGCTCTCTCTGCGCTCGGCTTGCTGAGTGAAAGTGAGAGGGCAGAGGGAAGGCAATCGCGGCGCAAGCCAGCCCGCGCCCGCCTGCTCTCCTTCGTTTCCCCCTTCCCCTAGAATCCCCCCCAAGGTTCTACGATGCAAAGCTGCATCGTGATTGGCTCCATGTTCACGCATTTCCTCCGTTCTCTGGGCGATATCCTGGGTGGTCCCCCCCAGAGTCGCAGCCCGTTCCTCTCAGTGCAGTCTGCACAATTGGGGGGTGGCCTTGACTGAACGCAGCTCAGCGCAGCACCTGGGCGCTCCTCGTTGACTGCCCGTGCTGTGGGCCCCCCTCCCTCTTGCACTTTGCACTTTCCACTTTCCACTCTGACCCTCCTCTCCTTCAAACTCTGCCTCTCACCTTCTTCATTCCCCCAAATTTTTCGCGTCACCCGCTCGACGTTCTCGCCCTCGCCTTTCTGGAATCCAAGCTGGATTTGCCAATCGTGCGCTCTCCGACTCGATCCTCTCGGTTCCGCTTTCTTTGTCCCCGAGGCGCATCTCCCATTTCCATCCGATCCCATCCCATTGTGGTTTCCCGTCTCGAAACCCGGCTTCACGATCGCCACCGCTCTCCATTCGAAGACAGCACCGTTCTCTGCCCTTCCATCTGCACCAGCCATCCAACATCACGGACACGGACACTGGGAAGTCGACGCCGTTCATTGCCAGCTTCTAACCAGGCTTTCAACGTTCATCGCGACACCTCCATCCAAGTCGAGCACTCCGCCTTCCGACCGACCCGACCGACCCGACGGAGCCCACAAGACACGGGAAGCGTGGTTGCGACCAAGTGCCGCGCGCAGGTAGCACACCCGATCGACGTCGGCGGATGACACGCTCGTCGTCTGCATTGGTCCCCTCGACACACGCATCCCAAACTCAATCGCGTCGACACGCGCGACAAGCATGCCCCTCAGACCGGAGAGATAACTTATCCGAACGATACCTCCGCCATTCGGCCGTCGCGAGGCTCTTTTCAAGATTATGACAGACAAGCTGCCGCCGCTGTCGACGCCGATCGCGCTTCCCAGTCAGAACGCCTTCTCTCTATCGAGTGCCATCTCAGCTCGAGATGCCACCCGAAAGCCCGAGACGGTAGACGAAGAGCCGTACACAATCAAGTGTATATGCAACTTCACTGACGATGACGGAAACACGATCTTTTGCGAGACGTGCGAAACATGGCAGCACATTGAGTGCTACTATCCGGACAACATCGAAGATGCCCTGCGCGCCGATTTCGCGCATTCTTGCGTCGAGTGCCAGCCGCGGTCCTTGGACCGTCAGCAGGCGATTGAGCGTCAGAGGGCTAGGACATCAGCGCCTGTTGCGGCAGAGGCGGCCGATAAAAAATCAAAACGCCCGCCCTCCAAGAGCCACAAGAAGAAGCCCAAGCCATCAGATCTCCAGATCAATGGTGTTCACCCTGGGGCTTCCGAGAGCACAAAGCACACCAGTCCCACCGATAATGCCAACCCTCCGAAGAAGGCCAAAACCTCGCACAAGTCCAGTCAGTCGGTCAGCTCTCAGGCTCCGAAACGGAGCCCCTCTCATGGGCGACAAAAACTGCCCACGCCCATCCTCTGAGCCCCGCGACCACTCCGCCCGATCTTCCCGATGATTTCGAGCTCCACAACTACTCGTCGGGGTTCCTGTCCCTCTACCATGAACAGGCCTTCCAGATCGTCAACACCAACAGTTTTGCGGATATCCGTGTCTCGAATACGATGTCGTCCTGGCTGCGCGATCCAGGCAAGATGCACCACGAGACAGCTTATCCTACAATGAGGTCTTCCAGAACCTCCCGTCCAACATTGACTCCGTACGGGTTACGCCAGAGATTGAGCATACCAAGAAGGTTATTCCGCCGGGCACTGTCGTCCAGTGGCAGTGCCTCCGGGCGCCCACAGCAATTGAGAAGGACGTTCCGCTCATGGAAGTCAACGGGCAGGTCGGTTTCCAAGCGATCTACTGTGCCGATCCCGAGAATCGCTGGGCCGAATTTACAGCGCCTCTCCCCTTCGTCCTCTTCCACCCGCTGCTCCCGCTCTACATCGACACGAGGAGGAAGGTTCCGAGGCTCGATTTGTCCGACGGAGCTGCAGGCCAAACGCCATCCTTGAGACTTACCTGTCAAGCGGTAGCGAGTACCACTTCTGGCTGGTGAGCGACCGACGGATCGCGGCGAAAGAACAAATAACAATTCCATGGGATTTCCGGTTCCCGACCGCAGAGAAGGCACGCGCCCTCCGCGTTCTCGGACTCAGCGACGACATGACGGCTGCGCATACCGAGCCAAGTGTCGATGAAAACGATTACCAGAAATATGCCGGTTGGGTCCACCTGATCCTTTCGGAACACGGGGTTGTGCCTGCAATCTTGGCCCGAGTGTGCGTTTGCACGGTTCCACAGGAACTATCTGGCGAAGACCCAGCCACGCCCCATTCCGCCGAAGAGCAAGAAACGCAAGCCCAAAGCACAACACGCCATTTCCCCCACCAGCACGGGACATGCGACAAACAGCCGGGCCCCTAGCGAGGGCCATCTAGAAGACATCCCCGAGCACGACCGGCGATCTGTGTCGAGCTCCTCACGGAGCAAGCCGCCGAGCCGCGACATGACCCCAGCAGCCCGCCAGGGTTCGTTTGATACACTGGGCATATTGACCGAGCCCACAGATCGGGACAAGAGGAAGGTGGCCATGGTTGAAGACACATTCCGGCGGTTGGAACAGCAGCAGCAACAACCGCACCGGAAGAGGAAACTGTGTCCGACGGTCCGGCGTCTCACAGGCAAAAGCGTCCAAGGCTACCTCTGCGGCTCAGACGCCCAACATTCCCCATGGATTCGAACGAGGCTACCTGGACGCCGGGACCGGTACGTCTAGGAGCAAGTCCGGGTCACCTAGCGGCGTCAGTCCGCCCCATCCCAAGAATCCCCGGAAGAACCCCGGTTCCAGGACGGGATCCGTTCCGACCCGTTCTCGCCCCGGCTCGGTCGCGCCGCGGTCAAAGCTATTGCGATGCCGCGGTGCAAACTGATTTTTCTGACCAAGCGAGAGCGCAACTTCAAGGCGGAAGGTGGGATCTTGTCTTAGGAAGGCGAATGCTCGAGAACTGGCATCAGCTTCGTCTTGAGGAGGAAGAGAGAGTCAAACGCCGTGCCGTGGAGCGGACCCCCTCCGTCACCATGGAGGTTGACAGCCCAGCCGACCTGGCCAAACTTCTCGCTTCACCGGACTCGACGAGAGAAGCGGAGCAGGTCGCTGGGCCTGATGCTTCGGTGACGGGCGAGTCAAGGGATTATCCAATGCTGGATGCGCGGCCAGTGTCGCCAAGGAACGCGAACACAGGCGAGAGTCCTTCACCAGCTATCCCGGTCAAGGAAAGATCTACGAATCTCCGTGTGCAGCTACCTCCCGTTCCAGCATTTGAACAACGCGTCTCCGCTACTTTGTCCGCTTCTACTCCGATATCTGTAGGAGCCGCAGCGATACAGTCGCCGTTTAGCGTCACCAGCCTCCCGAGTCCGTTCGCCTCGCCCTCAATCAACGGCGTGGTCGCGACCCCCAACCCCGTTAAGAAGAAGCTCAGCCTGAGCGACTATAAGCACCGAATGAACAAAGCAGCGGCTGCTCGGCCATCAGTAGGGACTACCCCCCTGAAATCGGCCTCGGGTTCGGAGGACCTGAAGTCGGCCACCAGCGCGGACGGCGAGCCTCTGAGTTCCCCTACGGTGGAGACGGCCAATGAGACCACGGGCTCTGACGCCCAGCCGGCGACAACGGCACCGGCGTCCTCTTCTACTCCGGCGCCCGGCGCGGCAGTGTAATGTTATATAGACGGCGACGGCTCCAATCACGGCTTGGGTTTCTGGCGTTCAAATCGGTTCGATATTTTCCCGACAAAATACGGGCTGCGGTACAGGGCTTGGGCATGGCACGTTTGTTTCGAGCTCTCTTATGCTCTCTTCTCTCTTCTCCACAAAAGGAACGTCCTGGTTGCGACTATTTTTAAATTCTCTGGATGGCGTTCGAAACGGCTACGGGACGGTTCTTGGAGGCTTCTCCTTCCTCTGGTTTTCAAACGCGAACGGCGGCCGGGAAATTGGGACAAATCGGTGGGTTTTTTTCGGTCTGGCAATTGCAGGGTTCTTTACGGGTTTTGAAGCTTGACTTGGGACTGGGGTCGGGGTTCGGGTTTGCTGCGGTTTCTGGAGCGCGCGAGCAATTTCTTCTTTGCTTGATTTGATGGATGGATGGGTGGGTTGTTTTGTTAGGGTTTCTATGGAATGAATGTGTGGGATTATTACTACCCTACCCAGTGTCTGGCCTGGTAGGGTATGTGGGTTATCGAAGTGGACTCGTGAAGCTGGGACCAGGTTAGATACCTTCTCTCTTTTTTTGTTTGATGGGAGAGTGAAGGGCTTTTTCAGTTCGTGCTGATGGGTGGGTGGACGGGTTAAACTGCGGCTGGGTTCTCCGAGGGCGGCTGATGATATCGGACCCCGTTATACCAGAAAGGGCTCTCTCTTCCTTATTACCTTAGAGGTAGCGGCGAACAGACAGACGCTAGCCGGCGACAGATGGATCTTGATCTTCGCTGTGGGATCAATGTATGAGAACGTTATTTGTTGTGGCAATTCGGAGTCCAGGCAGTCATGCAAGCAATATCCTTATCCCCGCGTCCGCGAGTGGCCGTCATTCCTAGCCTTGTACAGGCTGCTCTTGACACAGTCGAATTGCTTCGCTGGCGAAATGTATTGGAACCGGCCAGTGGCTAGGAAGGACTTCCAACTCGCGTCCTTCATCCATTGCTCCGGTTTTGGATGGACATGACTGAGGGAGGAGAGTGGTGATAAAGGAAGAAAAATAGGTTAGAAGCAGGACGGTACACCGCGCGCTACCAAGCAGTTTGCTAAGTCCAAGCACCGCTCTGGAGCGTTCCGTTGCGCTATATGTGTCAATCGAGGCGAAACTTTGGTGGTAAATCGTCGCGCGGCAGAGTGTTGGTTTTGGCAAATACCGCGAGGCGGAAGCCGGCAGGGAGGGAAGACGAGAACGAAGGGAGGCAACTCGAGCAAAGATAGTTTTACATGCCTTACCTAAACTAACTGGTGAGGGACACCATTCCTGTTGAAAGGAGCGCCAAGCCCTGGCAGATCGGCAAGAGGGCTTTAATGGAATCATGGTATCCTCCATCAAGGCCGAGCTTTGAAATGGCGAACTTCCCCAATCGCAACCGAACCCTAGAGTCCCTTTCCGACCAGCCAATTACTTAACTCACCCCGCTATTACCAAAATCGCCCGGCCAGGCCAGCCGGCTAGTAGGGCCGAGAGGGCTCGTCCTCCCCGAGAAACCAAGAGGACACTTCACATCAGCACCTTCTGTGAGACGGCACGGCGCGTCAACGCCCCGACTCCCGACCCGTCACACAAGACCAAGCCCCGCCAGCGCCGCCGCAACGCCATGCACATGTCGCCGACAAAGACGCGGTGTAGCGCTTGGTGTCTCTGCTGTGTCTCTCCGTCGCAATGTCGACTCCGGACCAGAGTGTCTCAACGTCCACCCAGGCAGCCAGCCAGTCCCCAGGAAGAAGTGGAAGCAAGGCAAACAAACCGCCTTTTTAGTGAAGGATCTAGTATCTATAACGACAGGAGTAGCAGCATGGTCCCCGCCCATCGAGATGCCATATCCTCGGTTCATCAATCGTCATCAAACCCGGCGACAGAAACCGCCGGCGCAGTCCGCCGTTGCCATCATATGCCCATGGACTAACAGAAGAGAAAGCTGGGCAAACAAGCAGCATGGTATCCTGTGAACGAAGAGAGGAGAAGAAAGGACCACAAGCGGATCTGAGAGATGCTGGAAAGAAAAACTGATCCGGAATGCATACGCCAAAAGACACGGATGATCCCCGACCAACAAACCGCCTGCCTGGCCTTGGTCAACACACCCTCAGACGCCTAGCACCGACCGCTTGCCGCTAACACCCCCAATGATGTCCGCAACGCCGCCGCTTACCGCTCAGTCAGACCACTGTTCCTCCTGTTACCATATTTTCTACTCTCGCGCGTGTATCCTATCCACTGCTTTTGCTCCCAGCCACGGATGCTGTGGTTGAACTGCCGCCTCGTTCGATTCCCTTCCTCATCCACAGCCGCAGAACCCATCCTCCAATGTCTCCCGACTCCAAAACCTGGTCTCGGTCAGCAGCAGCTAGTTTGTAAGCCGTTCACCTCACCTCCTTCAGCCAAACCTCCTCGAGTCCTCCGCGTCCCTTGGTGATCACGCCCCCGTTCCCGGCACGTAATACCCCCCACACCGGCCGCCGGCGCCGGGTTGAACCCACTCAAGCTGCTCAGCTGCACCAGATAATTCCAGTCCATGCCGCCATCGTACTCGACATCCTGCATTGACGTCGGTCCTCCTCCTGCTCCTCCTCCAGCCCCTATCCCAGGCCCTATTCCTGAGTGGGGGTGGCTGGCATACATGCCGTGATGACCACCACCGCTGCCCATCGTGTCGTATCCTGTTGTTGTTGTTGTTGTTGTTGTTGTTGTTGCTCTAGTGTACATCATTTCGTCCATCATCATTGCATTTGTCGCTCCCATCTGTGGTGGGTGGGGTGGGGGTGGAGGAGGAGGGGCGGTGGTTGGTTTGGCAGTGTTGTGATACAGACCCGGGGGTGGAAGGCCGGCGTTGGGATCTCCGATGTGCATGCCGGGGTCTGGACCAGGTGGAGGAGGAGGAGGAGGTGGTGGTGTTGTAGTGGATGGTGGAGGGTGTTTGGTGCTGAGCGTTTTGATCTCCTGGTGGGAGACGGATGCCGGGCTGTCGTGACTTGGCGAAAGTGTTACGCAAGAGGATTACGATTTTGGGCGTGGCGAGGGTACGGCCTAGTTGTAGCTCAGCTTGTTCGCGGGCTTCCCAGGCTTTGACGAAGTAGCGGCCGAAGGCAATGTGTAGGGGATTGCGGTTGAGGCGACGCATCAGGCCGCGGCGTTCGTGGTTCTCGATCATGACGTTCCAGGCGCGCTCGCAGAGCTCGCCTGTTGTGCGGTGCCGGAGTTCTGAAACTAGGCAGAGGTAAGCTGGTAGGGGGAAAGTGGGCGTATGTGTACCAACGGAAGCCCTGCAGCATGTCGGAGCTCTGGATGAGATTGTCGTACTCAACCATGCGGAGGGCCTCCATGAAGTAGTTATCGCGCTCGAGCTGCTCAACGTTGTCTGTGTTGGCGGTTCGACAGAGAAAGTCGATTATGCGCAGTTTGCAGAGGGCTTGCCTCGTCATGAGAATGGTGAAGTAATGTAGCGGTATTTTGGGATCGCAGAGCTTGAGGTAGATGTTCTCGATATACGCGCAGAAGTGCGCCAGATCCTTGGGCAAGTACTGATTGGCGACATGGGTGACGACGTCCGGGGAGGAAGGAGACGGACTGAAGTGAACCAGCGGCTTGTGTAGCGGTCGTCCTCCGGGCGTGGTAACGGTCTGCCGAACCTTCTCGGGCGACGCGGCCACGGTCAGCTCGATGCGGGTGAGGGAGAAGACCATCTCGGTAGCGCCGGGGTGGGGACTCGGTGGGACTTTGCTGTGGACATTCAGGTCTGCGTCGTTGATGTTGAGCGGTAGTCTGGTGATGACTTCTCCATCAGAACACGAAGACAAAGCAGTGACAGTCGAACCCGTGATTTCGGCGATGCGTTTGTCAAAGATGACAAGCTGCCACCATAGTCGCCTCCGTTGCTCCGCCTCAAAAGGTGGCAGGCCAGCCTGCACCACCTCTCGATGGAGGCCAAGCCTGGCGGCCAGCCGGAACGCGAGACCCAGGAGACAAAACATGGAGCGCGGGTCAACATATGGTCGGGCACCAAGCTGAGAGAGCCTGTCAGTATGTAGCCGACAGGAGGACCGATTGGATCGTTTGGGCAGTTACCAGGTAGAGGAAAAAGGCCTGCAGAACCATCAAGTCGTTGGAACGCATGAAACCGGCGTTAACGAGCGCTTGCTGGGTGGCATTATGGTACTTTCCCAGGACGATGGCCTTGTCCTCGCCAAAGGTGCTGTGGACCTCTTCCTCGGTGAGCGACGTGATGGCTGTGAAGTAAATCGCAAACATGAGAGCCTCGAGGGGCTTTTGGATCTTGGCGGGATTGGCGCTGGCGGTGATGATAAGCGCTTGTAGGGTCGGCGTGTGGGTGACCTTG
Organism: Achaetomiella virescens; assembly: GCA_031001845.1. Lineage (NCBI taxonomy): Eukaryota > Fungi > Ascomycota > Sordariomycetes > Sordariales > Chaetomiaceae > Achaetomiella > Achaetomiella virescens. Next base: position 192,020 of record JARNGD010000060.1, read on the forward strand.
AGCAAGGGGTTGACGTTGCTGATGTATATCTGCCATAGTTGGAATATCTGAATCGCGGAGGGGTGGGCATTGGTCACCGTGGCCGGTGCGCCGCCGACGACAAATGGGAAGCCGTCGCTGTTATCGAACATGGTGTCGTAGGCATGTGTTATCGTCGGGCCCTCATACTCCTCGTCTGAGGAATCATCATCCCCTCCTCGGTACTGTAGAGCAAGTCAGACACGACAACCAGCGACTAGACCATGCCTTGTCGGAGGTGATGTAACCTGGACGGAGGGAGGTCACAGGGGACAGTGTTCGACGGAAGAATTTCAGCGAAATACAGGCAATCAGAGCAAGGAAAAGGGCAAACACAGGAGGATGGAATGCCGGGCGAATGCCCACATGTTGCCCGGGACGACGGCGTACCTCGTGGCAGTTTGCGAGCCATTTCTGTCTAAGTAGAGGTCAGCCAGGACCCAATCTTGGATGGGCACGAAAGACATGTAGTCAACTAACTTTTCGTGACCCTGGCCAGGGGAGACATGATCCGCGGAGCTCGACGGCGACGTCTTGAGTCCACTCAGGTCCTGCTCAAGGTCGGCAACATCATCCCCATGATCCGAGGGCTTCAAGTCGTGGGCGATGGGCTCGAAGTTGACCCCATGCTGAGACAGTAGGGACTCGTATTTCCGGAGGCGCTCGATGAGCTCCCGCTCATGCGGCTTCTTCTTCCGGCGCCGCGGCGGCTGGGGGGGACCACGCGGCACTCGACCTGGGCCTTGACGCAGTTGGCACACGGCTTTTGTTTGTCGCAGCGGACCTTTCGTTGTTGACACAAGACACAGGAGTGGCCCCGCGTCAACTTCATCACCGCCGGCTCGGGCACAGGGGCCCGCGGAGGCGGAGGGGACGGCGGCGGCTCAGGGACAGGCTGCTCCGAGGCCATTTTGTATGGGGCGTGCAGTTATGTAGGGCCCCTGGTACGGGCCTGGATGGACGGCCGGGTGCCGGAGAGGCGGGCGAGCCGCTCGGGTCCGAGAAAGGTACCCAACAACCCAGAGCGGTGGGTTTGGCAGTGGGATCTGCCGCTTGGCCCCTCGACTAGCACGATGTTTGGGCTAGGCTAGCGCTTCCCCCGTGGAAGAGCCGCAACCTACGCCAGCGGCGTTCTCGTAGGGCTCCAAAAGCGAGATGTGGGCTTGTGATCGCTGCAGGAGCCGGGGGAAGCTGCGATGTGCCGCCGGCGACATCAGAGGGGAGCGCTATGGCAGACAACGAACTGCCGAGTCTCCCGAGGGGCACAGCGAGGGCGAATGAGTGCCTAGCAGCTGCCAGAACCTCAGGACAGATGTGCTCGGGTGGCGTACGCCGGTCTGAGATGTTGGTAGAATGGGGTGTGCGATGGTGATGCGGGTCTCAAAGGCGCGGCCCTCGCCGGGAAGATGGATATGCGCAATGCGGAGAGAGAAGGGGGGGGGGGGGCCGGGCAGTCAGTTGCAGTGGTTGCAGCAGCAGGAGTGCAGCGGAGGGCGACACAAGGAAACGGCGTCGACGGCAAGGTAAGCAGAAGGAGAAGCCTTGCCTGCACCTGACAGGTTAATTGCCGCACACGCCGACGGTCTCGTCTGGATAAAGGCAAACATTGTGTCGACCCCAGGCAAGCGCCTCGAAGCGGAGCGAGAGTGGCAGCGATCTGCCGCAGCAGCAAGCAAGGGGTGGTGGCATGCCGCGCGGAGGCCCAGACTGTGCGCGGACGGCACTTAACAGTTTCCTGGGCCGCAGCTTTTCGGGGAGGGAGGAGACTCACTCTGAACCTCAGAGCGGGGCATAGAGGAACAAAGAGGCAAAGCACCGTGCCAGCTGTCGACGGGCCGCTTAAAGTAGCCTTGGCCCCGGCGTGGCTTGGAACCAAAGACGGAGAGAGTTTCGGGACCGAGGAGTGGCTCGAGATGCCCGACCTCATGGTCGCCTGGAAGGAGCAGCTGCCGCTAAGCCCAGACGGGACGATGGACTGGGATTGGAGGACGCAACACAAAAAGAGAAGGCGCACGGGCCAGCTGCACCCCTTTGGGCAGGGAGGACCCTAGCCCTGATCTCGATTTTCTGTATTCCACTTACACGACGCGACAGGGGTGCTAAGACCAGCTCCGATGGGGAAACTCCAGCCCAATAATCACCACGCTCTGCATCTGAGTCCATCGCCCATTAATTATCGCCCAAGACATACATTCCCCGATGGACAGAGAAAAAGAACGGGCTGATGCCGAGGGCGCGAGTCCGACACGCCCATATTGAGGCGGCCGGAGATATTGCTCGGCCTGGCCATCAGCTGCTGCGTGCGACTGCAGTGTCTGCTGCCCGAGACCATGTGCAAGGTTCGGCCGCGGCTGCCATATAACAAAAACGGGCTGGCGGGTTTCGCACGACCGAGCAGTCTGCGAATGTCCCAAAAACGCCATCTGCGGCCGGGCAACTTTGTGAAGTTTTGGTGTTGTGGTCGCTTTCTCTCCAGCCTCCGCAAACCACCACCTAGGTTTCTGGGCGCCGGTCTTCCTTTCTTTCCCGACTCACCTACCACTTCTACCTCCATCCCGTCGTCGCCCATGCAGAATTTTATTTCATTCTTTCCGGATATATTTCTTTACTGAGCTATCGCCGGCCTCCCCCCGGGATTGCCTCTTTTCTTTCTGCTCTCAGTTGGATCAGTCACTACAAACTCGAGTCCGCTACATCCCTAACCGTCTACAGCCCTTCTCACTCCGCGGACGCTGCTGCCCGTCCGTCCCGGAACAGCCAGGCCATGGCTGCAGCACGGTCCGTCACGTCCCTTGGCAGCGGCTCCGGCCAGGCCGTCCGAAACGAGACCAGGCCGAGGTCAGTGATGCCGAGCAGCTCGCGCCGGCACAGCCCCCACGAAGTCCGAACGAGGGCGGCGGCTCTTCAACCCCAAGAGCATTCGCTTCTGGCTGACGATCCTATGCAACTTCCTGGCCCTCTTTCTGGTTGCCCTCGACCGCACCATTATCGCTCACGGCGGTCCCGCGCATCTCGGACGAGTTCCACTCTCTGGGCGATATCGGCTGGTTGGCTCCTCATACATGCTGACCACGGCTTGCGCCCAACTTCTTTTCGGCCGCATCTACAAATTCTACAACATGAAATGGTACGCCATTGTGCTACGCTCTGCAGGACCCCGATGGCGCTAACATCGGAGTAGGGCTTTCTCGCTAGTATCGTTGTCTTCGAAATTGGCTCGGTCATCTGCGGCGCCGCCCGAACTCGACCGCATTCATTGTTGGCCGCGCAATTGCCGCCTTGGCTCGGCCGGCATATTCTCCGGATGCATGCAGATCATGATTCCCATGGTCCCGCTCCACCGCCGGCCCGCTTTCCAGGGCATCTTCGGCGCCGTCTTTGGCATTGCCTCGGTCCTGGGACCTCTGGTTGGGGGGGCTTCACCGGCGGAGTCACCTGGCGTGGTGCTTCTACATCAACCTTCCCATCGGTGCCGTGGCCATGGTCTTTTTGTTTCTTCTGGAACCCGCCGAAGCCGAACCAGCAGCCGTCAGCTGGATGATGCACGTCAAGCGTCTGGATCCCCTGGGCATGTTCTTCCTCTCCTGGTGTCGTCTGCCTCTTCCTTGCTCTCTGAATGGGGCGGCTCAACATATGCATGGAACGAGTGGCGTATTATCGTTTTGATGGTCATCTTTGCGCTCTGTGTTGTGATGTTCGTTGCGGTGGAAATGTGGAAGCCCGACTACGCCTCGGTGCCGCCAAGAGTGATAATGCAACAGAGCGTCGCGTTTGGCACCGGGTTCACATTCTTCCTGGCGGGTTCCATGTTGATGCTGGTGTACTTCGTGCCAGTGTGGTGTAGGTATGGCGTTCCCCAACTCTGCGAACAATGCTGACGACCTCTCCCAGTCCAAACCGTCAAGCAGGTGGACCCCATGAAGTCGGGCATCTACACCCTGCCTCTGGTGCTCAGCCTCGTCGCGTCGAGTATCATGTCTGGCGGCATAACAGCCCGTATCGGCTATTATGTACCGTCGATGCTGGCCGCACCGTCAATCATGTCGATTGGTGAGGGTTTGATGACGACGCTCCATCGTGACAGTCCTGTGGCCCACTGGGTGGCCTACCAGTTTGTCTCTGGTTTCGGTCTGGGGTTCGGTATGCAGACAGCAGGCTCGCCGTGCAGACAGTCCTGGCCAAGGATGATGTCAGCACGGGCATTGCAATCAACTTCTTCGTCCAGCAGCTCGGCGGTGCTGTTTTCACGTCTGTCGGTCAGGCGATCCTCATCAACATGCTCGTCTCGCAGCTGTCATCGATACCAGGACTGGACGCAAAGGCAATCATCAACGGGGGGGCGACGAAGCTTGCAGAGCAGGTTCCGCCAGAGGACATCCTGCGCGTCATTGAAGCGTATAATAATGCGTGTCGGCGCATCTTTTTTGTCGCCATGGGCCTGGCCTTCCTCTCGTTGTTCTGCGCGTTCGGCATGGAGTGGAGGAGCGTCAAGAAGGGTCGTCAACTTCCTCCGCCCGGTGCTATGCCAACCAAGCCTGTTTTCGAAGCTGTACAACAGGAGCCAACAAGCCCAGAACCAAGCCGCCCGGAACACCCCGCAGGTCCCACTCCTGAAGACCTTTTTTCGAGAATGCTAAGGGCCACCGGAGATCTAAGTCATCTGGAGTCGGACGGATACGGCCCAAGTCAAAAGACGAGTTCAGGGAACTCAAGGAGGAACGCCGGCAGTCCATCCGCGACGGCCGTAAGCAGGGCGTCCTGACGAAGCCAGCTCCCGAGAGGCGGAGCTACGCCCGGTCCCACTCGAGCCACAGGCTTAGTCTGCCCCCGTCGGGGATGACACGCTCGCGCGTGCTGCAGGACTGGGCCAAGTTCGCGAAGGCGCAAGAGGAGACGGAACAGGCAGAGACGGAGCAGGCAGAGACGGAGCAGGCAGAGACGGAGCAGGCAGAGAAGGAGACAGCGCAGCAGCTGGGCAAGCTGGAGAGGCTGAAGGCTGAGGAGGGAAAGTGGGAAAGGGAGAAGGCGGAGAAGAGCAAATCGAAGAAAGTGCAGGAGGACAAGGAGAAGTTGGAGAATGAGAAGAAAGATGAGGGTGGTCGGATGAAGAGAAAAAGAGGGGATAATGCCTGAAATGTTGCATGACCTGACTAACGTGAGGCGATCTTGCGGTTGGTACTATGGCGCATCATGGGACATGACATGGGCCGTTTTTGCATTGGCGGATGACACAGCGTAGTGAATTTGCAGGGTGTGTTTCTTTATTTTTTCTCATCACAGGCGTCGGCGTCGCTTAAGTTTGGAAGGATGAGGAGGGAATCGGGAAACAGAAAGGCAACTGGGAGACCGAGATGGGCTGAAAATCCAAGCTACCTACCTATCCGAGTACATAGGCAGTCGATCACACTAATGCAAATGCCAGCGAGTTGAAGCGTGGCTCGTAAAGGGTTGTTGATGCCCCGTCTTATTTTGGTGTTTACTTGGCCGTCAACGAAGAGCAGCAAACAGCCCAACCGAATACCACCCAAAACACATGGTTTTCAGATGCATAATCTGGAAAGTAGCCAAGGAAAGTAAAAAGCTAGAAAGAATGGCGGTGCAGAGCGGTCTTGATTCTGATTCAAGGGGATTCTACAACTTTACGTACAGTACAATAACATATACAGTCGGACAGCCATACATCAGCAGTGTGCGCCTCCAATTCTTCCATCGCTGGACACTGACATCCAGATCAAAGAACCCACCCACCTCAAACACCGGCCAAATGGAGAATAGCCAAACCCTCACCTCTAGCTTGTCTACCAGTAGCTGTTGCATATACATTACGTAGGAGAAGAAGCCAGATCAAAGCTATGTGACTGGCCCGCGGCTCCAGACGCTGTTTTCCGATGTGTTATACACTCACATTCTTACATTGCCCTCCACATTCCCCCATATATGCCTCAGCATCATGATGAGCCGCTACCCGAACCGGGCTCCTTCTTGGCCTCGCCGTCGGTCTTGCCGTCTGTACTCGAAGTGCTGCTGCCAGAGCTCTCGCTGCCTTCCGGCTTCTGCTGGTGCCCGGGTGGTTGGTCAAATTGTGCCAGAGGGACTTGAAGAAGCCCGTTCTTGTGGGATTCGGGGTCGTTATCGTTGACGGGCCTAGAATCATCCTGCTGTTAGGAACGACGTCGCCCGTCGAGTGATAGGGTTGACGGAGCTGGGGGAACGAGGGGGAAAATTATCCTCACGTCTTGTGTAGGTTCATGATTCTCTTCGCGTTCTTATCCCCAGCTCGTCCGCCAGCATCTCCACCAACGCCCGCTGATTACCCGACAGATACTTGGGCATCGCCACGCGGAACTCAACCTTCAGGTCGCCCATGCGCCCGCGCCGCCCGCCCAGCTTCGGCATGCCCTTGCCCGCCAGCGTCATCTTCTCGCCCTGTTGGTGCCCGTCGGCACGCGCACGCGCGCGTCGCCATCCAGCGTCGGGATGACCACCTCGCCGCCGAGGATGGCCGTCGTCAGGGGGATGGTCGCCGTGTACAAAATGTCCGACCCCTGCCGGGTGAACTGCGGGTCGCGCGCGACCTTGACGAACACGTACAGATCGCCCTTGGTGCCGCGCACGTCGGCGCCCCCGCCGCCCGGCCGTGGGCGGCGCATCCCCTTCCCCGCTGACGCGCAGACGCATGCCGTCCTCGATGCCCCGGGGATGTCCACCGTCACGTCTTGCGCTCGCGCACCAC
>JARNGD010000061.1:0-199788 GCA_031001845.1 Achaetomiella virescens
GACGATACGGTTATGGGCGTTGAGATATGCATCAACAGCCCCCTAATGGATATCGGTATTCTTGGCGCTTGAGGCTAGAGCCTGGCATTTATTAGGTTTGCATACCTTAGTTCTCGGCCCATTTATCAAGACCAAACGGAGAGGGACCTAGAAACAAGTCAAGGTAGATGCCTATTGAACTGGTGCGCAGCACCTCAAATCCACAGACATACCATATCCTACTGCTGGTCACAGCAGTCTGGTGATATTGATGCAGTGAATTGGGGGAGGAACGAAGGCTTCAACAAGCCATGGCTCAAGGTGGCTCCGGAGCTCTCTGCAAGGCACACTCCTCAAACGAATCGCTCTGGCCCTCTGGTTACAGCCCCACCTACTCCAGTCTGCACTGAAGAAATGAACGTTGATTGTTGTTGTTCCCCGCCCGCCTGCCTGCCTCCCTCCGCCCAGAGCCTCTGAGTGGGCGCCCCTGGCAACTTTATATACAATGACGCGGCTTACACGTGAGAAATTTCACCAAAATGAAAGCAATGTTAAGACCATCCACGGCCTCCCCCTGTACAGAAGTGGGCCCGAATGGCAAGCTTCCCCCCTGAAGCCTCGGAGGTTTCCGCCCCAGTTCACTATTATCAAATAGACCATCCTATAAAGCTGTCAGGATATAGAAAGGGGGATCCGGGGTCCCGGGGTCCACCTGCCGAGGAAGTGGGGATCGATCGGCGCTAGGTGGCTAGTGCGCCCCGTCCACGTAGCGCGGAGGAGCGGTTACGTATAATTAGGTGTCATATCTATTGCAGGCGTGCGCGCAGCGTCTGAATAGTGTTGCATATCCGTTTCAGAACCGTAGGATAGAGGAGGGCAAGTCTAGTCGGTAGACTATAAGAGGGGCAGCGGCAAACCTGTAAATGGCCTGCGGCAATGTTGTTGCAATTGGCGCTACCTCTGCTACGAGAATCCTAAGCTAAGGGAAGAAAGAGAAGAACCACCCTAGCTCTCTGCCTCGTTGGGGACTATAAGTTGCTTAGCTGCTGGCGCCGTAGTTAGGGGCAACGAGCCAAGGCTCTGGCGAGGGTCACCGAGGCCCACATCGGCTCAGCCCGTTACAAACCTAAGGGAGGAGGAGGGCAGAGTTCAATGTGACCCCTTTCTGACCCCTACCTCTACGTTCACGGTGCTCATTAATAGCTACTGCCTTGCTTGTACCCCTTCACTTCAGCCTCGATATGTAGCGGTCTCAGAAGTGTATTTCAAACTAAGCTGATGACGACTCTACGAGTACATCCAATCTTGAAGAAAAGAAGAAGAAGAAGAGAAAGGGAACGAGGAAGAAGAGGAAGGACGCAGCAAAATGAATGACGTGGCCTCTGCCTGACCAGAGGAAGGCAACAACCCGAAAGAGGCAGGCACGATGAGGGTCGCTGCCGACGATGTTGGTGTTGACATTCAGGGGCAGGGGTGCCCAATGAGGGTTAGGGTTGGACGAGGGTTGCCGAGGCCACCACAGGGCTCAGCCCGTTACACGATACCCCCAGGCCTGGCCCTGACACGTAATAACCCTCCTTGCAAGCGCCCTCTCCTTGTTTCCCCCCATCAAGGGCCTTGTATAGGTCCCCCTGTGAGCGTATTGCTGTAGCCGGCCAAGTCCTTGGCGTGGGTGGCTGAGGGCACCATACTACTAGATGTTCTTCTGTTTCCCGCCCCTTGCCGCATTCGTAGTAGGGGGTAGGTATTCCAGGAAACCCTAGCCCTAAAGTGTTACGGTCCACGCATTGATATTGCACAAGGTGTAGTATATGATTGACTAATTGCTCCGAATGGGGAGAGGAAGAGAGAGAACTAATTGACAGGAGGAAAAGAGATAGCTTTTATCAAGCAGCTAATACGTATAGATGCCGCTAACTTCAGGATGATGCTATAATAATGCACCCTACATGAGCACCACGGCCGAGGGTTGCCGAGGCCTGTCTCGGGCCTAGCCCGTTACATAAAGAGGAAGTCCCTAAGGCCTATAACCCCTGTTCGGGCCTGGGTTAGTAGAGAGCTCTCGGCCTTAGTAAGGCCTTTGTGCCTTTCTAGTGCCTTTTCGTCAAGCTTTGGCCGGCAGTCAGCCGGTTGAGTGGTAGGTAGGGCCTGGTTCCGGGCCTATACCGTTGTTGCCGCCGCGTAGCCTCCTGGGTCCACCTTAGCTTCCAGGCTTTGTTGAGGGTCTCTTCAGAGTGCCTGCCCTGGGCCTTCCAGGCCGAGATTACTTCCGATGCATTTTCTATAGCTAAGGCCTCTATCAGCCGCCTTGCTACCCGCAGCTGGTATGTCAGGATCCGGTCGGCAGTGACAGACTGTCCCGAACCTCCGGGCCGACCTGTTGCCCCGAAGGCGCGCAGGCGGCGAGCCTGCAGCAGACTATCCGAAGCCACATACCCAGCAACCAATAGGCGGTAGCCACGCACCTCGCGCGCAACTCAGGGGATTTAGGAGCGCAAGCTGAGAAAAGGTATTGGAGGGAGCGACAGTAAGATGGAGGAATATTGTACCGATGATGAGGACGATAAGGAAGGGAGAGTCGAGGAAGGTTTGGAGGAAGGCAGAGTTCAATGTAATGCCTTTGTGTCACGAATTAAGCCAACAGGATGGCCGCAGAAGGCAGACCCAGTGGGGCGTGGCGGATGGCCACGAGCCAATCGTTATGAGAATAAGGCACACCAATAGGAAGAAGGCCAAGAGTGCTATGAGGGCGTACAGGGGCGAGCAGGTTGCAGGATGCAAGGTGCTCAAGGGCGCTCAGGGGCATAGCACTACAGAGCATCTAAGATGCTACGAGTGATCGGGGCGCGAGCACCGCAAGCGCCTCGGGAGGAAGCGTGTATATAGCCTACGATCTTTAGGCCTACCGGCATTATAGTAGCTTCCTCAGTAAGCAATCAGAGTTCTAGTCTTCTAGGAACTTGCGAGGACAATCACTCTATGCATTGTTGTAGACCTTTTGGCTCTACCGAACAGTCATCCCGACCCCCGACACACCTTCAGGAGTCCCTCTTAGACGTAGGGACCGACCGTTCGTCACACTTTGGCACCCCTACCTTCACTTGGCTACCAACCTACGTGCAACCCTCGTGTGCTAAGCTCGTACCCCTTCACTCTAACGTTAACCCATCGGAGCCTGGGCTGGCTCCCTGACATGGCAAAACCGGCTTTGGATCTTTTTGCGGGCCTCTTCGACTAATAAACCTGGGGGTCTATAACGTACATGATAAGCGAGCCGGCCACTTCAAAGTCCACGTCTAACCCTGAAAATGCAACCTCGTTGAAACCACCAAACCTTAATAAACCTCTTTTTAGTCTTCAAGATCCTCTCCCTGATACTTGATATTGAAATGGAAACACTGCAAACAATGCTGACAGAGCTGGTTCCTGGTTGAAGAAGAATTGGATTAAGCCTCTTAGCTTGGAATTAAGATCAACGAAACTTTAACCTCAACCTAATTACTTAAACGTGGTAAATAAATTTGTATCTTAGTCTTTAGCAAATGAATAAACTAATTTCAGAGTTACAGGGAATTTTATAAAGGTTTAGTGATTTTCAACGAGGTTACGTTTTCAGGGTTAGACGTGGACTTTTGAAGTGGCCGGCTCGCTTTGTCAGGGACCATACCCATAGGGTCCCTTAGAAGGCTATCGTAGGAGTGAAGGGATGGCAGGAAGCGTAGGGGCAATGAGGAAGCAACAAAGGTAGGGGGCGGAAAGGTGTAACATTGAACTCTGAACCTCTCGAAGCCTAGGAATCCGGGCCCACTATATACCCCGCATTTGGCTCACGTGACTAGCAGCCCTAACCCTTGGTAACCCTAACCCTTGGGCAACCCTAACCCTAGTACACCCTAGGCCCTGACACGCTTATCATGTACGTTAGCCTTATAGAGGGCTTGGGAGGGTTGGCATCTGAAGTCGGTCTTCGAAGTCAGCTAGCCTCTGGTTGAAATAGAGGTCTAGTGGAGGGAAAAGGTCTCGGTTTCTAGGCTTCGAATAGGCGTAGCCTTGTAGGCCCCAGCTACTATACTATGACGAACGGTCGGTCCCTACATCTAAGAGTGTCAGGGCTAGGCCTAGGATATCGTAGCTGAAGTGAAGGGGTACAAGCAAGGCAGTAGCTATCACTGAGCACCGTGGACGCAGAGGTAGGGGTCAGGAAGGAATCACATTGAACTCTGCCTCCCTCTCTCCTTCGGTTGCCCCATGCCCCTCTTATAGCCTGTCGACTAGCCTTGCCCTCCTATATCCTATGGCTCTGAAACAGCTATGCAACACTATTCAGACGCTGCGTACGCGCCTGCAACAGATGTGAAACCTAATGATGTGTCACCCCCTGTGCGCCACGTGGACGGGGCGTACTAGCCACCCGGCGCCGATCCGTCCCTACTTCCTCGGCAGGTGGGCCCCGGAACCCCGGACCCCCTTTCCATATCCTGACAAAAGGGACTCCTGAAGGTGTGTCTGGGGTCGGGATAACTATTTGGTAGAGCCAAAAGGTCTACAACAATATATAGAGTGATTGTCCTTGCAAGTTCCTAGAAGACTAGAACTCTGATTGCTTACTAAGGAAGCTACTATAATGCCTGTAGGCCTAAAGATTGTAATATATACAAGCTTCCTCTTACTAGCTTAGTCTAGCTCAGTTACTAATCCCCTCTAAGCCTCTAGCTTAGCTACGCTTATTCACTGATCTATACTAATCCCTGCCGCTAGCTTATTTTCTTAGTACTACTAATCCCTTGCATTGGCTCAGCCTCCGTATTACCCTTGATTAGCTCTACTTGCTTCTAGTTGGTCCTACCCGGCCGCAATATATAGTTGGTTCGTAATACGATGCCCCTTCTCAACGTCTTTCGCCCTAAAAGACCCAATTGTACCGCCTCAAATAACGCCAATAGCCCCTTCCATTAGTCCTATTGCCCTAGTAAGGCCTTCCCTCCTATATCTCCCTTATCCTATTAACTATAGCGAGCCGTATTAAGAAACGCGACTATAATACGACTCGAGAGCGCCGTATTTTGATCGCTAGATCGAGCAGGACGGCTACCCTAACGAGATGCCGTATATTTGCTATTTCGAGGCGAAGCTCAACTACTATATATCAAGTCGCCCGATTCTTCCTAATATCTACATTATATTTGCGCTAATATACCTTGCGATAGTTTGAATATAGCGGATGCTTGTAAGCCCTCCTTACCTTCTTTTCTACCGTAGTTCTGATATTGGAAGTGACGAGGAACATATCTATAAAGAAACAAGTTGATAATGAAATCGAACGAGTAGAGGAGCAACTAAGTACGCTCCTAAGTCGCTTAAACTATCTTCATCGTCAATAGAATAAGATTTAAGAGTAGGGCTCTGCTCTAGTTCGTTGTAGGATTTAGGCTCTAGATAAAGATAATAGTATAGCTTCTATTCCAAGCCTCCTCCTAGATCCTCTAGTTATATTAGAAGAGTAGTCTTTAGTTAGGCAGGTTTATATGCTAGGCGCTTTTAGAGTTATCGACTAGGATTTCGCGGGTTTAAGCTTCCCTCCTCCTAATTCTATAGTCGGTTGGTTTAATGATACGCTAGTCCTTTAGTTTCGGCCGATCAGGGTTCCTCTAGTAGAATTCCTCTAGTTTCTTAGGGTAGTAGAGGTTCTTGACAGGTTCCTACGAGTTGTCTTTATACTTAAAGTCTAGCTATTTGACGAGGTATTTAAGTCGTCCGTTATTGAGTTATAAATCGAGAATTTCCTTAATATCCTATTCTTCTTCTTCGTCTTTAGCCTCGATGTCCGTCTCGAGCGTATTTTTAGTACTAGTTCTAAAAGTGAAATATAAAAGACATTTATCTATAACCTTATTATTACTAGTAAGGATAGTCGATAGTTAGTATTTCCGACCTTTTCCTTTAATCTTAAATAGTCTAATCTTTTTAAAGTCGAGTTTCTTCGATAGTCGTTTTATCTATAAATTTTATAATAAGTAGACTTTATCTCCCCTCTTAGGCGAGGTCCCTCGAGCCGATTCTTATTATAGTACGCTTTATCTAGTCCCTAACGAACTCGAGTTCCTACTTTAGCCTATTATATAGAGTATATTTGCTCTACCTTAACTATTGCCCTAGGTATATAACTTCTAGCCCCTAGCGTAAATCTACTTTATAACTAAAGTTCGAAGAATAGTATAACTTTTATAGTCTTGGATAGTAGTATTATATAAGTTAAGCGACTAGTAATAAGCTAACCTAATCGTCTTATTTAAAGTTAATATAATACTATAGATATTGTTCGATAATCTAGTTTATCCGTTCTATCTATCTATCTATCTAAAGGTAGTAGGCTAATAAAGGCTTACTCTTAACTCCGAGCTTCATTATTAGAGCCTTCTAAAATTTTGAAACGAACTTAGTATCTCAATCTATAATCTACTCCTCTAGCTATCTATAGACTAAGGTAATATTCCTATAGATTATATCTATAAGTTGCTCTACTATCTAGGTCTCTTTATATAGGAGGAAGTATATCTACTTAGTAAGTCGATCTACTTATAAGATGCTATCGTACTTTACTCCTATCGTTATATCTTCTAAGACTAGTAGCTTTATAATAAAGTCTATTATAACTAAACTCTATAGTCGTTCCGCAACTAGTAAAGGTTATAAAAGGCTATAAGGTTTATATCGTAAGGCCTTTGCCTTTTTATAAATATAGTATTTCTAAAACTTCTATTATAACTTTTAGAAGTTTAGGAAGTTATAATACTATCTAACCTTCGCAATAAGTCTTAGCAATATCTAGGTATCCTCAAAGTCTCGACTTATAGATTTCTTCGATAAGGAAGTTATATTTAATACGTCGATATAGGCCTTACCTTATACTAAAGAGTATTCCCTATTAGTAGACTATATCTCCTAAGGTTATAGTAATTCTATTCCTATTCCTCAATCTAGTTTAAGGAATTCAACGTCTATTGCTATCCCTCGTCCTAAACGTTCTTCCCTAAAGATAGCGTGATACTCTAAGATCTATTATAGAGGGTTATATCAGGCTCTATCCTCTATTACTAAGATATAGCAACTTTATAGTCGTTAGTCGGTTAGGATTTATACCTTAACGAACCGTCTAGCTATTGTCTAAGTAATAGTAGTACTATTTTAGTAATTCTATTGAAGTAATCCGTCCTCTTATTTAAGATATCTATATACGTTTTCTAAGCCTTTCTTATAGCGGATTATGAAGTTGAACTAGGATAAGAAGTTTGACTAGTAGATATATCGTCCGCTTACTAGTTCCTTTATAGTCGCGAAGTATATTAGGTTCTTATAGTCTATATAAACCTATACTTTATAGGTTATTATAAGATATAGTCTCTATCTCTAAATACTTCGATAATAGCGAGTAACTCTTTATTATATATTAGGTAGTTCTTCTAAAGTCCTTAGAGCTTCCTAGAGAAGAACGTAATAGGATATAGCTTACTATTCTCGTCTCTCTAACTAAATTATACTCTAATTATAAAGTCTAAAGCATCTAATTTGACCTTAATATACTTTATAGGTCTAGCAATACGAGTATAGGTTCTATAGTAACTACTTCGCGGATAGTCCTAAACGCTTACTTATATTCTACTTGCTATTTAAAGACTATATCCTTCCTTATAAGTTCTATAAGGGGCCTTATAATATCGCCCGAAGTTCCTAATAAATATTCTAACGAAGTTAATAAATCTAAGGAACCCTCTTATTCTATAGTACTTATTGGTATAGGCTAGTCCTTAACTATCTTGATTTTCTTAGGTTTAATCTAAATCTCTCCTAGCGAGATCTCAAATCCTAGGAATACTATCTTCCTAATATAGAACTCGCTCTTCTCTTTATTGACCAAGAGCTTATATTTATAGAGTATGTCGAGTACCTCCTTAATATATTTCTTATATTCCTCGAATATCTTAGAGTAGATGAGAATATTATCTAGGTAATAGACTATAAATTTATTATAATAATTTCGAATTATATAATCGATAATAGCTTGAATATTGCTAGTACGTTCGTTAATCCAAATAGTATAACTAGGTATTTATAATATCTATAAGGTATCTAAAAATACTATCTTCTATTATTACCTTCCTTAATACAAATATAGGTATATATAGTTAGTAGATCAAGATATATAAAGTATTAGGCTTCTACTAACTAATCCTATAGATGCGAAATTAGGGGTAGGGGGTACTAATTCTTTACTATTTATTTATTTAGCTATTGGTAGTCTATATATATCTAGAGCTCCCTATTCTTCTTAGGAATAAATAGGACTAGGTATCCTACTAGCAATATCGATAGTCTAATATACCCTATCTTAAGGTTCTTCTTAAGATATCTCCTTAATTTAGTATCCTATTTCTTATTAGTATAATATCCTTGAAAAACTTCAACTAGGCTCCTTTTAAGTTTGATCTTATAATAAGGTCTATAGTCTAGTAACCCTTTAAGATACTTTACTTCGAATGCTAGGTATCCCTTATAGTCGTCTAGGATCCTACTTATTTCTATATTCTTCGTTATACCTTTATAGTATATAAACTTGTTAATGCCTAACTCTACGCTTACTACTTCGATTTCTATAAGCTAGCTTTTAAATATAAGCTATCCTTACTTATTAACTAAGATTATAGCTACTTCTTGCTTCGCCTATATCTTCTTTTGTCGTTTCGTATATCGTTCTTGACCCTAGTAACTACCGCTTCTTCCTAAGTCTATAGGATCTATTCTATCCTCGATCGTCTCGTATAGTAGATCTATAAATGACATTCTTCTTAGTATTCTATTCCTTTATAATCCTTCGTCTATACTTCCTATTAGATTGGTTAGATACTCCCTCTTTCCTTAAGGTTTATAGATGGCTATCTCCCTTCTAATCGATATCTAGGTCGTAATCCCTATATATAGGCGTCTAAAGATCATATCCTTATCTAGCCCTAATCTATTAATATCGAATACTACTTAGGTAGTTTTGCCTTCTACTCGATATCGAATAGTTCTATCTCTCGTTATACCTATTATATTAGAAATAGTCCCTTAACAATATATAACTCTCTTTCCTTGATCCTCTAAGGAATCCTAAATCTATTGACGAATATTGGTGAGATAAGGTCGAGTTATAACCCTCTATCTACTAATACTAGTGCCTAGAATCCTTTCTAATATACTATAACCTAAATTCTTTCGTTAGGTTTATTATCCTAGTTCTAAATCGTAGCAACCTCTTATAGGCTTGCTAGGAGATTATAGAAAGCCCTTTATTATACCGACTCTACCTATATTATATAGCTTTCCTAAGTAAGTTTACTACTCTTTGCTAGGCCTCTTAGAGGCCCCTAAGCTATTTCCTAAAACACTCCTAGTAAATTAAGGCATCCTTATCTATACCTTAGCTTATAGCATTAAGTATTTAGTTCTCCTAGAGCTATTCCTTATACTTGACTTCCTATTTAGGGTCAATAGTCTCTCTTTTCCGCTTATAGTATAGGTAATTCTATTCTCACCTTCCTTATACCTAGTAGAAGCCCTTAAGATCCTTGATCTTATACTAAGCATACTAATAGTAGTCCTAATCGGGCAGTCGCTATAGTTGCTTAATAGTCCTATATTGCCTATATAGTTCTGGCTATTCTCTTTAGTACTATATAAAGTATATCTATATATTTCTATAGAAGTTCTAAAGGCTTCCTAATCCTCCTTCGCTATAATCGAACGCCTAGGTAATAGCCTTAGTTGACTATCAACCTTAACGAATCGAATCGGCTAATAGTTATAGTCGTACTTCTCCTTAAAGTAGTAGCGATATCTATCTATAATATACTAGAACAATAGAATCCTAATATAATTCGGGTTCTAAGGATAAATCTAAAGGATATCTCCCTTAATAGTAGGGATTCTAGCTCGAAGCTATCCTATATAACTTCTATTATAGTCTTCCTATTACTAATATATATATACTACTACTAATACTACCACTATATAGAGATTAGTCGTCCTTTTTCTGTAGCTACTTTAGCCTTTCTAAATTCCTACTCTAGATTATAGATATAGGTTTTAGGGATCTAGTTCTTCCCTATAGGTAGTAGTCTATCCTACTTCCTAGTCTATAGGTCCTACTACTAAAGAATTTCGTCGTAGAGCTCCTTGCAATACTCCTCTATATCGACTAACTATACTTTTTAGTTAATGCCTAGCCCGAAGGTATTCAACCTTAGCCTTAAGTTATATAAGCTAGTTTCAACTATATTATCTAGCTATATATCGCTAATATTTACTATTAGTCTACTTAGTATTATGTCGTCGTTAAACTTCCTAGTTGTCTTATCGAGCTAGTGTTCCTAGATCGCTAAATAGTAGTTTAGGCCCTAGTAGTATACGTATACCGCTATACCCTAGCGATGACTTCTTCTCTAAAGGCCCGCATTGCTATAGTAGTATCTTCTCTCTTAGAGTCGACTTCTATAATATCGCCAAGTCTATCGTCAAAAGTATATTCGTAATAACTAACCTTAACTACTTACCTTATTATATATTTGTCGTAATAGTAGTCTTTTAGCCCTAGGATAGGCTTCTAGTCCTTTTTTTAGGGATTAGCATTCCCTTTTAAAGTATCCCTTTTTACTATAGTTGAAGTAAGTGACTTAAGACTTATCCTTCTTCTTGCTTCTACCCTACTTCTAGGTAGTGTCTATATCTATCGTACTAGAGTATATACTATATAATATACTACTATACTAATACTTCTATCCGACGTTCGCCCTAGTACTAGCCTAGGCCGTACCGCTCCTACTTCTATGTATACTTATACTAGTATAGGCGATCGTCGATCCTAATTGCTATAGCAATATACTTGTCGAGTAAGTCCGGCCTATTAACCTTATAGCTCGTCCTTGACCTCTTCCTTAAGACCGTCGTAGAACAACTATATAAGGCTCTCCTCGTTGATCTTAGTATAAAGCGAGTCTTGCTAGAACTAAGTAGCGTAGTTCGTAGCCGACTTAGTTTATCGAAGTCATACGAGTTATTCCTATATATAGAGCTTCTTATCTATATCTCTAAATACCTTGTAGAGTTCCTCCTCAAACCTATTATAGTTGCTAAAGACCTGCTAAGTGAATTCGTCTTAGTTATCCTTATCCTAGTTCTTTAGATAGTCGTTAAGAGTTGGTTCGAACTACTTAAATACTCTTCCCTCTAAGCGTAAGGCTACGAAGCCGACCTTCTAAGCCTTATTAGCAAAACGCTTAGGGTAGTATAAGAAGTAGGCTTTCATTAAGATAAGCCATCTAGCAAGTTCGTCCTTACCGCCTCCTATACTTGGCTAGAGCCTCGAGTTTGGCCTTAATAGTAGCGCCCGCCTAGAGCCGAGCATTCTTAGCCTCGAGCTAAGCGATACGCTCTTAGATAGGTCCAAGCATCTGCTAAACTTAGGCTACTATTAGAGTAATGACGTTCGAAGTCGAAGGAGTAGGCGTATTTGGGGTATTAGGAGCTATAATAGCAATCGTATACCTTTAGTCAAGTCCGTGATAGACAAAAGGTAGAGTAAGCAACGTATAACGAATAGTTAGTCCCTACGTCTAAGGGGACTCCTAAAGGTATGTCTAGGGTCGGGATAACTATTTGGTAGAGCTAAAAGGTCTATAACAATATATAGAGTGATTGTCCTCGCAAGTTCCTAGAAGACTAGAACTCTAATTGCTTATTGAGGAAGCTACTATAATGCCCGTAGGCCTAAAGATCGTGATCTATATACAAGCTTCCTCTTACTAGCTTAGTCTAGCTCAGTTACTAATCCCTCTAAGCCTCTAGCTTAGCTACGCTCATTCACTGATCTATACTAATCCCTGCCGCTAGCTTATTTTCTTAGCCCACTAATCCTCTTGCATTGGCTCAGCCTCCGTATCCCTTGATTGGCTCTGCTTGCTTCCGGTTGGTCCCACCCGGCCGCAATATATGGTTGGTTCGTGACATATACGCTCTATTTCTAATATAATTATAGTTGGTTGCTAGTATTGATATATTGCAAATGGGAATAGTTGTTGTGGGGTTAGGGGAGAGTGTACGACCCACTGATATGTACGACTCGCTGATAATGTACGTTATTTGTATTAAGATAGAATTTTATTTATCTTCAGGTGGGTAAGTTGAGGCTAAAGTCTAGTTGATCTTATCTTAGCTAACTCAGTTAACAATATCCTAATGTTTCTATTTAATATCGAGAAATAGGAAGCGATCTTTAAAGTTGGAGAGAAAATTTATTAATCTTTGATTTTCACGAGCTTGTGTTTTCAGGGTTATATATGGATTTTGACGTGGGTCACTCGCTTTTCTTGGTCACTCACTTATTAGGGGAGTTGGGCGTGCTGCGCATATCGGTCATAATTTCCAATCTTGTCGTGTGGTCGCTGCCCTTTTGCGTTCCAGCTTCTGGACCCTACGAACGTACTGCCTCCCGACCATAACCAGGGTTGCTTTTGTTCCCGCACGGTTTACATTGCAAGTTTCAGGACCGGCTTGCTGTTCGCAAGCGAGACGAACTCTCACAGGCGTGCCAGGGGTAAACTACTGCTTCGCCCGGGGCTCCTCTTATGAGCTCATCCCGAACTTCAAGCATGCCCAATTGTGACGTCGCGAAGGAACTGTGCATATTGGTTGGTGACAACCTCCATTTTCGGAATCAGCGCCTTGCCAAGATATGCCCATCTACTGCGCGCTTGCAAACCCACACATCCGTCCAAGCGTACTTCAGGGGGCATTCCTAAGGCGGCACGGTTCAAACAGAACGTTTCAGGAGTTGCCATCATGGAGTGTGCTGCATGTCCCGTATCAGTCATGCTTGAACATCCCGGATGCCGGCCACCACATTTCTGCGAAGGACTGCATCTTGTTACCTGCTCTGATGATCCAAGGTTCCATAAGCACCCGACCACATATTATCGCTTTATCTCGACGTACATGCCCGATATTCTTGCAATTTCCTCTGCATTACTGTCTAAATATATCATAATCGCCAATGGACGTCATCGCCAGTTCCAAGATCGAGGCAGATTCCCAGCTCAAGCGGCTCCGGAAAGAACGGGGCTTTGAGGGACGCAGTCATGCTAACCCAGCCGTGGTGTCCTTTCTGGACCGGGCCCTAGATATGTTGGTACCTTTCTCGCTCAAATTCAGCATACAGAGAATTGCCAAACCAGTTGCCAGAGTTCATCGGTACTGACCGGAATATAGCATCTCCGATGAACTATATCAGACACCGACGCGCTTCCTTCTGGAGTTGATACAGAATGCAGACGACAACCGCCACCAAAATGACGTCTTCCCCAGTCTCAGCTTATGGCTCTACGAGCGTGATGGCCGGCAGTATTTCCGTACGATTGCAACGAGGTCGGCTTCACGCTCAGTCAGATCGACGCCCTGGCAGGGCTGGGTAAAAGCACAAAAAAGGTCGATAGACGCAGCGGGCAAAAAGGATACATCGGCGAAAAAGGCATTGGGTTCAAGTCCGTGTTCAAGGTGACTGACGTCGTCCACGTTGTCAGCGGCAACTATCAGTTCAAGCTTGACCGCAACCAGCCAATCGGCATGGTTCTTCCCATCCTCTCTCCCTTTCCCCGTGCTGACCTCGTCCCCCATCACACCCAGTTTCTCTTGGAGGTGAAGCACAGGAATGACTACCTAGAGATAGAACGGGAGCTGGAAGAGGTGAAACCGGAGCTCCTGGTATTCCTGCGCAAGTTGAAGAGATTGGTGCTCTCTTTCCCAGGCAACGGCAACTCCAGCATCTTCGAACGTTCCGTCAACGTGTCGGACCAGGATTTCGGTGATGATGTGGAGACGATCACTCTTTCGGTTTCAACCGGTGGTGTCGATCCGAGCCACATTCTAGCAACTATGCGGAAGAAATATATCGTCTATCGGCACGAAGTTCGAAATTTGCACCCAGACCCAGGAGGGAGGGCATTTCCAGGTCCGAAGTCACTCTCGCATTCCCTGTCGCGGACTGCGACACGCCAATCATCGAGAGCCAGAAGACTTTCGCTTTTCTACCTATTGACGATTTCGGATTTCAAGGTTCGTCTCCTTCTCTTCTTGTCGCGTATCAACAGGAAACCTCGGGAGATATGCAACTGGAACAGTCATTTCAACTAACTCGGGCCCGTTTTTTGAGTTCCTCATCCATGCCGATTTCCTGCTCGTTGCCAGCCGGGAAGGCCTCGAGTACAGATGTCCATGGAACCTGGCCCTCCGTGACGGCATTCGCGATGCGTTCTTGGCAGCAATTCAACCCTTACATCCATGCCTCCACGAAGGCTCGGATCCGAGCCGCGGCGCAGAGGGCTGTGCTTCACCTGGCCTAAGTACCTTGGGCGCACGCCTCGTGGCAACCCATTTTGGGATCGCCTCCACGCGGACATCATCAGTTATCTGAGGCAGGCACCGATCCTTTTGCCACGGAATGGACAGTCCAACTTTTGCACACCCGGAACTCTGCGATATGTACCTCATCAATACCGGTTCGGTGATGGAAATTGGGGCACTCTTTTTGACCCGCTTCCAAAGGGGCTCAACCACGACCACTTGGCGTTCGAGTACGCGACGTGTGGCCTGAACTATCGCAGCTCGGCGTGCGATGCCTCAGCCTCGAGGTGCTGTGCACGGAATTCGAGCAGTGGGTCGCACAAGTTGGCGCGGGGGATCAAAGACCGGCCTCTCTCCTGGCACGAACAAGTCAGTCGGCTCTTCTGCGATAATCAGTCTTTGCGAACGCGACTAAGAAAGCTCCCTATCATCCCCTGCGCAACGGTGCGTGGGCCAGGGCAGAGTCGGGTCGCGTGTATCTCGACTTCAAATCCGAGGAAAATGTGCCCGAAGGCCTGGACATATCCATCGTGGACCCCACAGCGTCCCAGAACAGAGCGAGAAGGCGGTTTTTCAAGTTCCTCGGCATCATGGAGTACACTCCCCGCCAGGTCTGCGACGTGATTATAGAGTTACACCGTAGCCGGAAAACGCGCACGCCGAAGAACCTTATCAGCGACGCGGCCTATCTATTTTATGCATCGGTCCCTACTCGGCGAGTATGGCGGCCCCCTAAGATCTCCTTCCTCGCAACCAGAGACGGCAAGCTTGTGAAGACGAAAGTCGGTCCGATTTACTGCGACGATCCCGAGCAAAACCGAATCTTATCAATCGGTACAGATCCTCCGCAGGAAATCCATTCTTGACTTTGGACGATGGATACGAGGCGGTGATATGCGCGGACGAAGCTGATCCATCGGCGAGAGCTCAAAAAAGAAATGAGTTTCTCGACTGGCTGCTGGAATCAGACACTTTCTCGAGGGTTCCGAAGCTCGTGCAGAATGACCGTCTGACAGAAGAGTGGAGTTTCCTCCGCGACGCAAACGTTATTGACCTCCTCCACGCACTCAGGCTCCATTACGCAAACCCCTGTTTCGTGCCGCCTCCTGTACTGGACATGGCTGTGCGGGAGTTGCAGGTACGGTGTCGGGACGAGAACCGGCGGCGCTTGGACCTCCTAGCACTACCGACGAAGGAACTCGTTGGGGAGTGCCCACACATCGATTATATTGATCTTCCAGAGCCGCTCTCCATTCATCCTTCTTGGGGATTTTTGTCCCAATTTGGCGTTCTCTGCAACTGCGATACGACCGCTCGACTACGCCAACTCAAGGCCCTGAGAGAGACGTTCCAGCCAGATGAAGTTGACAAGGAGGCCGTCCACAGAATCTACCGAGCACTGAATTCGGCCACGAGTCTCGACGACGATAAAATCCGGTGAGCAGCCGTTTCGCTTATGCTGCAGTGACACCCTGAGCTCCCAGCGAAATTCAGTTGATGTAGACCTTACCAGACAGGCTAACTATCACCAGAACCGCCTTTCGCAAACACCCGGTCGTGTTGATCCCGAATGGGAGTCGCCCACAATGGATATCGCATGATCGCTGCGTCTGGAACGCGCCGCCGCTTCTCCGGCAAGTCGTCAGGCTTCGCCGTCACTATCGGGACTGTGAAAAACTGTTCACCAAAGTTTTGGGAGTAAAACAGGCCGGTCTTGACGAAGTTGTGCGCGAGTTCTGCTCCGAGTCCAAGGGAGACGGGAAATCCGCGGTAGAGCGGTTCGAGAAATTGCTTCTTATGCTGGCGGATTTCGTGTCCAAAAGCCGCCGCGGACTAACCACCAGTGAGTGGGAGAGGATCCGGCTTGCTTCCGTCTTCCCTGTTCTACAGAAAGGAGATGCCCCGCAAGAGGATCCTATTATCGTGTGGCGTTCTTATCAGCGACGGAGGATGGTACATCCCTGACGACATAATGCTCGAGAAGGTGTTTCGGGGCAAGATTGATATGCTCGACATGTCGGTCAGGTCGATCATCAAGTCAATCGAGCTCCTTAAAACACTGTTCGCGGCTCTCAGTTGCACAGCTATGCTCCTCTCTGGCTCGGTGCGACAAACTGTCAAGCTACGGGGGGACAAGGTGAGAGATCGTCGAATGGAGAGCGATCTCAAGATCCGAGTAGAACATATATCTCAGTAAGCATTCGATTTTGACGTACAAGGTAAGCTAATAATCCGCGGCTGCTTACTTGAGCTTGTGTCTCTAGACTCTCAACAAACACAGATGCTGACAGCCCTCCATCGATTCGGGTCTGGCGAGTAGCGTCTATCACCATCACCAGACGCTTGGGCGATGTTAAAATCTGCGCGGATGACGGACTAGTGAAGGTGCACAAGCACAACATATACCTGCCATTGGTCATACCGGAGCCACGTCAAGCCGAAGTTAGCTATGAGCTCGGAAGCCACGTTGCCAACTTGTTAGGCACCGAGAACGCGGGTTTGTTAACTCTCCTCATGAGTGCTCCGGTAAGCCAACTTTCTGATATTCTGCAACGTCATAATATCTTGCCTCCAGGCGGGGTTGGCGATGGAGCAGATATCGGAGCCGCAGGCGTGGCCGATTGTGAGGATCTCACCTCTGCCAGTGACGCTCGTGAGGGATGGAACGGAAACGATATAATGCCGCCGCCGAATATGAGCGCACCGGTCATCCCGGTCACAATCACATCAACCTCCGCAGATGATACAGGCTCGTCGACCCCTCCAATCTCAACACAATTACGAGGGTCGTTGGAGGACCTCATACCATCGCACCGGTCCAGGACTCGAAACATCTCTCAGATGGCGAATACCTTCGACATTTCGGACTGCATTGTGGCAAGGTCTCCTGCACAGCCCCGCGAAGTAGCCAGTACTACGGGCTCCGGCGCCACAGCCAACCCCGGAACTGGAACCAACATCGATGGTCCGCCCGGCACAGCCGTTGTCGCCTTCTCTCCAACAATGGAGAAAGAACCTAGTAACCCTTCTCAAATGAACTCTTTCCAAAGTATCTTGTTTATTTGCATACAAGAAATGGTCGGGTGACGAACTGAGATTGGCAGATTACAGCAAAGGCAGAAAGCCAGGTAGTCCAGCCGGACCTGGGGCGTTTTGGGACTTTGGTTTTGGTGGAACGGGTGGCTTCCGTGGCAACCCGTCCGGTACTGGGTTTGGTGCCAGCACCCGGGCGGGTATGTTCGTGGGCACTCAACCGACAACGGGCGGCTTTAGCAGCACCACCGCCTCCACCACTGGAGCGGCATCCAGTATCTCGCCCTTGTTTCTGCCAATTAGGACGCGAGGGATTTCGCCAGTTCCTGTTGTCGGTGAGCCTGAGCAGGAGACGAGAAGGACAAATCATGGAGACTCGGATTCCTCTCAAGGCCACTCCTCGCGCCCATCCACCACGGTAACCGCAAGTCGCAACATCCCACAATCAACACATCCACATCGACATCCCCCGTCCGAAGAGAGGTTCCGACTTCTGCCTGCGACAGAACTGAGTTACAGGGAGATCGGCTTTCCATGGAGAGCTGTTTGTGAGTACACCACTTATCGACCATCTTCTCTTCTAATCGGAGTGATTTGACTTACCGGAGCAAAGATTCATAAGTTGTTCGAACGCCAAATCAGCGACTGGACCTTCGCGAATTGGACCAGCAAGCTGCGATCCGAGGCCGGTCATCCCCGGTTCACCCAAAGAGAGAAAGAATTCAGTGACTTCACCTATCATGATACTTCAGAGTACATGAAGGAGATACTCCGTCAACTCGACGCAGAAACAGAGGATGTGTGGTCCCGCAACACAACGTATCATTTAGAAGTGAAGACCACGGCGGGTGCTTGTAACGAACCCTGTTTCGTGAGTCAAAATCAGGTCGATATGGTAAGTCCAGAAGATAGGTCTTTTGACCCTTGACCGTTTTACTGAGTAATGAGTAGATGCGAGCCTGCGATGGTGACCCTGACAACGCGTACATCTTGCTCCGAGTGTTCAACATTGATGGCGATCACCCAGGGGTTAAATTTTACATCAATCCCTGGAGGCTTTACATGAGTCGCGTGCTGGAATTCAGGTCTGACGATGGGTACAAGGTATAAACAACGATGAATTGTAAAACGATGACGTGGTTGAGCTGCACTCGGAGGTGTCTACCAGAATCTTTTGCTCTTTTCTTCCTTGCAGCACTGGTGGGTGGAGCTTGGTACCCACTGTCTTGTACTGTGCTGTACTTAGCCGCAGACTTTCCTGTCCAACTTCTCCTTTTTTTAGCAACATGGCAACAGCCACCACACGTCCAAAAATTCAAGTCTTTATTGGACCTCTTCAACACACATATTATCATTCATCAAGCCATAATGCACACATGAACAGCTCTGCGCCTCGCGGTACCAATTACGCGTATCTTGATCAACTGGGATTTTTGAAATATTTAATTCAATATGAGGAATGAGATGAAAGTGGACAAAATTGAGGAGGAGCGAAACCGATGGGTCGAAGCCCTCGACGACAACGAAATATGTCGCCTTGCCTCGTCCCTCCGCCGTGGGGAGCAGTGCACCATCTTCAAGCCGCGCAAGCGTGGCGCTTTCGATATTTGTTTTTCGTCGAGTTTGAGTTACCCTCGGAACGATAAGTCGTCCGGATTCCAATTCCAGCTACAATGTCTAAGGCCATGCTGGACGAAAAGACGGATATTGAAGTGGCCACCATGCGGTAACATTTCTTCTTCTCCTCACGAGATGTCGGGCCGATATCATTGGCTACTCTTGTAGGTATGTGTCGGCCAAGACCACCATTCCCATCCCCAAGGTGCACGGCTATGCATTCTCGGACACTGGCCTAAACGGGCTGCCCTATATCATCGTGGACTACGTCGACGGCCACAGCCTGAAGGGCCTGGGGTTCAAGTCTGGCGAAACCTTTGGTCCTATTACCTTTGGCGGACCACAAACTCCGACGGCGAAGCACCTCTATCGGCAGCTGGCTGACGTCTACGTCAAGTTACGCCAGCTAGAATTTCCCCGGATCGGAGCCTTGGGACTGCCGTCCCGTGACATGCCAGCCTCGACTTGCAACCCTGAAGATATCCGTGTTTGCAACCGGCCGCTCTCCATAGATATGGCCCTGCAAGAGCTCGACGGCCTGGAGCCCGGCCTTGTTTTCGCGCCCAGGGCCACCTTGTCCACAGCCAGGGAATATGTCGACGGCTTGCTTTTGTTAGCCGACAACAAGCTCCAGAAAGAACCCGACCAGGGAATGGACGAGAATGAGCCCGCATCTATCCTATATGCCGTTCACCATTTTAAGCGTTTCGTCTAGGATGAATGGCTGGACCATCAGCCAACCAAGTCCGTTTGTCCTGAGTATGTTGAACCCGCCCGTCATTGCTGTCCCTCTTGAATATATACCTACTAACTTGAAGTGACTTGCTCATCTATAGTGCACGGAGATATGGAGAATGTGATGTGCAATCTCTTGTTTGACAAGGATTACAACCTGGCCGGCGTCGTGGATTGGGAATGGAGTCAGGTAGTCCCAGCCCAGCTCATGGTGCCCCCAATATGGCTCCTTGCCTCCCAGCTGGACTTTGTGCTGCTCGTCCAAGAATCCTACCACAAACAAGTCGTCTATCTCCGCGCGGCAGTCCAGGAAGGGAGAATGCTCTCGGCCACCGCTGCTCTCGACCGAGTGGGCGCCCCATGAGACGTGGCATGTGTATTCCCGTTGCTTTGATTGAAGAGCACCTTTACTCCCCTTCCCACGGCTCTCTCTCGGGATGTACGACATGGCTGAGACTTGTCGCCTAAAGGTGCCACACCGCCATCGTCATCGGACTCAACTACCCAGAGCACGCGTACCTCGTGCACTGGGACCTCATCTTTAGGAAAGCGGTGCCTTGGATTCGTGGGCCTACTGACGAATATCTCGATCAACAACACGAGAATGAAGTGGTTCCGCGCATTAGAGCCTTCATGGAGGCTTCGGAGGAGCGCCGGGATTTCCTGGAGAGGAAGATACGTGAACAGATGGAATATTTCAAGGCCGAGAAGCAGCACTACGGCTACAGGGCACCACGTCGGATTATCAAGCGTGTTTGCTAGCTAGCCCTGTTATTAGGTATTCTCGTTGTTTGTTGTCTAGGTTAGGTGGCTATGCAGGCTCATCCGGTCCGCCTAAAGCGCGCCGAAGCCCTGGCGGAGCCAACCGCACTCCGCTGCACTGTTTTAGCGGGAAGAAGCTCCCTCCAGATGACTTCCCTCGTAGGGAAACATGTCATAAGCAGTCAGTCGATGCTAGCTCGAGTCTTCAAGTTGACGTTTGTGAATCGAGTACAATCTATAAACAGCTTCAGACAAACGGCTGATGTTCACTGCTGTTCCATCTGGCCGATGATGTGATGATCGCCAGGGGAGACGGGAAATCGACCGGGATTAGGAGGTCAAGCTTTGACGGCAGTATTGTGAAGTTGCTCTTGGGAGGCAAATATAATACCCACAATATTCCATCATCGACCCACCTGGGAAACTGCATCATCACGCTGGTCGCGAAGCGCTGTTTGGCGCCGTTAATCCTCCTTTTTCAATACAGACCTCAACTACTTAAGTGGTCACATTCTTACTCTCACTACATATCACCGCAGAACTCAACGGACCTCGGAGTCTCTTGGATGG
Source organism: Achaetomiella virescens (assembly GCA_031001845.1). Taxonomy (NCBI): domain Eukaryota; kingdom Fungi; phylum Ascomycota; class Sordariomycetes; order Sordariales; family Chaetomiaceae; genus Achaetomiella; species Achaetomiella virescens. Next base: position 21,127 of record JARNGD010000061.1, read on the forward strand.
TGAAATGTCTTCCACAAACCACAGTTCTGTACGCACAAGATTCCTAATAATAGCGGACACACACGGCTTCCACTACCTCCCGGACTCCCAACCCCTTCACCCAATAGACGTGGTAATCCACTGCGGCGACATCACAGGCGACTCCCGCCTCTCCGAATACCGCGATGTCATCCAAGTCCTCCAACAAATCGACGCCCCTGTCAAGCTGATCATCGCCGGCAACCACGACTACACCCTCGACACCCCGACCTACGAGCAGATGATCTCCAAGTCCCGTAAGAGGAAAAACCTGCACAAACTTTTACCAATGCTACGGAGACCCGGCGCGGCTCGCCAAATATTGGAGGAGGTCAGGCACTCGGCATCCTCTACCACGACGAGGGAACGCACCGCATCCCGCTCGCCAACGGCGCACTTTTAACCGTTTACGCAGCCCATACACCCCTGCATATGGCACACCAGGATTCCAGTACACCACCAACAATCGCACGACTTTGCGATAACCATCAGAGGCCGACGTTGTTGTGTCACACGGCCCACCGTGGGCGTCCTCGACAGGAGTTGGATGACGGGCAAACACGTCGGCTCACCCGAACTCTTCACCGCGGTGGCCAGAGCGCGACCGAAGCTGCACTGCTTTGGCCACATCCACGAGGGCTGGGGAGCGGAGATGGTGACATGGCGAGACGGGAACGAAGAACACCATACCTCGACACTGCTGGCAGATCTTCGGTCGATTTTACCCCTGAAGGGATGCAATGGATGTGGTGAGGGAAAAGGAGCGGAAGCTGGGCGAGTATGCGAGGGGAAAGTGTGTCAAGACGAGCCATTGTGGGGGATGTGTTGCCAGTCAGGAAGGGGGTGAATACGCTGTTTGTGAACGCTGCTGTAGTCGGAACGCCGACCAGGCCAGCTTGGGTGGTGGATGTGAGCTACCGGCGATGGATGGGGGGGATGCGGGGAGGTGAGGAGTTTCTAACAGATCTTGGACGGTCTAATTATTTTGTAGAGAGGAGAATACGGGTCTCAGTGTTTTGGACAATCAATCACAGCACGTTCAACCGCCAAGGTTCTCCGCCGTGGAAGCAGAGTGTGGAATCGCATCCTCTACGATGAGCATTCTAAAATCACATGGCTGTATCTGGTGTGAAACGCTAGATCGTGAGGTGGACTGACATGGCTTTTTGCCTGTTTGGGGCCACGTCCGGCACCTGGTCTGGTCCTGCTCCGGAGCTCGCGAAAATGTGGAGCGCATCGCAGGTGATCCCCGGACCAAATCAGAGAGTCTCCAGGTCATGGAACACATCTCAAATGACGAGGCAGGGGTGATGGTAACCAGGAAAGACCTGGGCGCCATGTTAGCGGTCTGGGACCATCCCTCACATTGCGCGCGTCCCACGACCATCTGTTGCCTAAATTAGGTATTATCAGGTGCAAATATTTCGCTCATTGCCGCTTTTATCATTTTTACTGCCACAGGTAACAGAAACTAGCATTAGCACCTGAAGCAGCAGTTCCTTCGTCCCTCAAGAACACAGTCCTGTTTGAGGCTGGAGGTTTGCCGCATTCATGATTTCATCATAATCTGTTGCGTGGTGGCACGTGACCGACCACACAGCGGTTTCATCCACCACCTTCTGCTGGGCTTCTTTTCCTCCTTCAACAACAACAATATCATTAACTTGACTACAAGGCTGTTGTTCCTGCAACGGTTATGAGCCCTCTTCTTCCCTACGCCTGTTGTAGCATCATCATCAACTTCTATCAAATTCGAGGTCTTTAATCGACTTTTCTACTACGAAATACGCCAGGAAGAGCGACACTACGTTGATCAGTACTAGGCGAAAGGCTTAGACTGACGGACCTCCTCTCTTTTCTCGAACTCGGTATTGTCAAAGTTGACGATATCTTCATTCCTTTCGACTATTCTCTTCAAGTCCGTTCAGTCGTTCACCGAGATGGCCGACAACTACTAGGATGGCGCCATAATGGCGTTGTCCGCAATTTCTATAGCAATAGGCATAGATGATCGCTACGCAAGTGACGAAACGCTAGTTGCCTCTCATTGACAAGATCAGACATAGGAAGACTTCCCCGTATAGCGCGACAAGCTTATTCGCGTTCTTCAACGATATAATCTCGACAAATATATCTTGACCGACATCCCTATACCTGAGGATCAACCCGCTTAAAGCAGTAGCATAACGACCGCGCTAATGTCGACGATTACTTATAGGCGGTTGTTGCTAACCTCAAGGTTTGACCGTCCTAAAGGGTATAGGCTGGAAGGCTACCGACGTTGACCTAAGGAAGACCTTTATCAAGCTTACTTAGTACTTCGAAGGCGATCTATCGACGGCTTGGTCACCCTCCACCAGGAATTCGCCAATATACGCCGCGAGGCCTTCGCTTCAATAGAGGCCTTCTAGGCACGCGTCAATTACCTGAAAGACCCGGCTTGAAGCCGATGACTCACCTTTCTAGATGAAGGACGAAGGTTATACCTGGATGATACTTAAGGGCATCGTACGAGTACCCTATCTATATAACTATTCGGTTATCGCGATCAACGATAAATACCTTACCTAGAGCGATTTGATAGAGGAACTATAGCGATTGCTATAACTAAGAACGTACAACCTATGCTAACGAACGTCAAGATTAATAAGTCTATAGACAGGAAGTCGGACGATAAAAAAGATGACGGCAAGCCTTATAACGTTTGTCAATAGCCATTGAAGCGAAGTTTCAAACACTATAGTTTGCGGCACCTATATCTTCTATAGGATCAAGACCTGCTAGTACTATAATCCTGAGAAGGCTCCTAATGACTAGGAAAATAAGGTAAAGGCGATATAATAGAAGGCTAAGCGCTAGAGGTCAACAACTAGCCCTCTTCATCAATAGTCTAGCGTAGCTAACGCGCGACCGTAATAATACTATAGATCGTCGTCCAATAGTATAGCTAAAAAGGTCCTATTCACGACGAACCTCGCCAATCTGCCTGCCTCTAAGTGTCTTTTAATAGGGCCCGTAGCGCCTTTAAGCGTTGAAGTCCAATAGGCCCTTAAGGCGATTCTACTCGACTTGCTAAAGGACATTAGTCTACGATTCGGCTATAGCAAGACGACCTTCAACAACCCTAAGTAGTTCAAATTCTTGAACCACTCCTAATCCTAACAACGAATCTCTCTTCTAGTAGCAACCTTATAGAGGCTATATACGTAGGGTTATAAGCCTGACACGATGTTATCTTCTAGCACCGAGGTGACGATGGAGCTAGCTAAAGCCCTCTACCAACCGTTATCGCCCTACAACCTTCGTCTCCTCGAAGGACCTCCTTAACGACGAAGTCTTCTAGGACCACAATAATACTCTATTCTATCAACGCGACGTCAAATACTTGCCGAGATGACGTAGCACCTCAATGTCCCTATTATTACGGCTAAACTAATAGCTATATCGTTATCCATTACTAGACTCTCTTTCGCATTGGTACCCTATCGAAAAATGTACCGCCGCCTAATACGCTAGCAAGGCTATTGTTGAAGAGGCTGCAGGCGTATAGGCATCGTTCTTACTAATAAGGAAGATTCCTTTATAAGGGCTATATAATAGGCAAGATAACTGATCAACTAGGCAAGTAAGCCCCTATTAGGGCAACGGCCCTTTCGACTTCGTGCATATAGATTTAGTAACCTATAAGAACCCTAGGCACCTCGGCTATAGGTATAGCATCTATATTATCGACGTCTAGTTAAACTTCTATACTAGGTCAAGTTCGTTAAGTTGAAGGGCGAAGCCTTCAATGTACTAAAGGACTAGATATCGAGATGATCTATACCTAGATAGGCCAACTCATTAAGATTATTGTATCGATAGTAGTACTGAATTTAGACAGGCATTACGACCTTTTTCTAATAGCACCTTCGACGCGTATATCCGATCTAAAGGCATCGTTGCCCTCCGCACCCCACTATATACTCCCTAGATAAACGGGAAGATTGAACGTACAGCTAAAGAGGTAGTGAAAAGACCCGGTCAACGATCATTGCCTATAAGATTCCTGAACGCCTATAGCCTTTCGTTATAGAGAGCACCGTCTAGATCATCAATTCGTTACCGATAATAGCGAACCTAGGATCACGAAGCCTATAAGAGCAGTTCGCTATAGCGCTAAACATGCTAGAGCCAGCACGCCAGCTATATATTCGCCATTTCCGTGCCTATTTCTGCGAGGCATACTACTACGTCAAACTATAGAAGAGGATCTATAGCGACAAGTTCGCTGCTAGGGCTTAGAAAGGGCGTTTGATTGGTTATACTAATCTATATAGCAAGATATACTAGATCTAGAACCCCGTAACTAACAATGTTATTCGCGCTAGCGTAGTTCGATTCAACGAAGGCCCTGACTTTAGGCCTACGACGACGTCGAAGATACCGAATACGAAGCTGTCTTTACCATACTATATCTAAAGAGGAGGAAGCTATTATACGCGCGTAGGAATCCATCACGTTCAGCTATTCTACTAGAGAGGAGGGACCACTCGGCTATTAGCATTATCAACCGGAATCTCGCTAATAGGACCCTGATCGACAATAGGGTTAGTCACTATAAGAGGACGGCAAGGAGGATAGCGTTGTAGACTAGTATAATGCCTGGTCGATCCTATTGAGGATCCGCCTACGATTCAACTCCCTACGCCTCAATTAACACCCGAGGTCACGCCTGAGCCTCAATCTCCCCCTAATACTAACCAACTATAGCCACTTAATAGAGACGATCTGAGGAGATATAGGCGATGCTCCTATTCTACCCGATCACCCTCTTGCGCCCTATATAGGGCATGCCTATAAGGACCCCGACGAACCTACTATAACGTCAACGATAATATAGTTAATAGGGGGTCGGCTAATCAACCTAACGAATCCACTCAAGGCTAGTGTAACGGGCTGAGCCCGATGTAGGGCCTCGGCGGCCCTCGGCCAAGGAGCCGGGCCCGTGGCCCCGGCCCGGCGCCCGAACCCCCGGGCTCGTTGCCCCTAACAACGGCGCTAGGCACTCAGGCGACGACATGACCTATAGCCTCCCTCTAGTTATAGGGAGCGCTCACCGCTAGAATAGCTATTTTCCCTCTTTTCCTTTTTCTTTCCCTAAGTTTAGTATACCAGAGTCGTTACTAGCTAGTTGCAATAATACCTAGGACCGTTATATTACACTGAACTTCCTTCTTTTGTCGTCAAACGTAGAGAAGTATCAGAGCATTCGCGTCGCTAATGTCGACGGAATATTATTGGGTCGATTCGGGCCACCAACGAGGTGCTAGACTACACTTGCGTCGTCACTGAGGCGGCGAAGTATCGAGGTTCCGCAAGATACTAGCCCGCGGGCCTAGTTGAGCGAAGAGCAGCCTAAGGGTAGCAACCCTATAGGAGGACTACTAGTGAATCCTAGATTCCTAACCGTTACGCTACAAGGGCCGTAACCTCGAGCCTAAGGAGCCGAGTAGCTAGGCATAACCGGATACTACGACTATAAGATACTAGCAACTTGGTCCGGTTAAGTGAAGAGCGAGACCTCGGTAACGAGACTAAGTGAGCTACGACGTTGCCTATAAGATACTAGCTATAGGCTTAGTTAAGCCGTACGTCGAATAGCAAGATACTATCAATAGAATAGCAGGAAGGAAAAGAGAGCTACTATATTGATGGATACGTCCGTCGAGCCCTAGGACGGGTCCAATAGCTATATAGATAATGACTTAGATAATGAGCTAAATCGAGTATATCTAGGCCGAATAGGCTAACGAGAGAGAAGCAACCCGACTTTAAATCAGGGCCCTCTAGGAGAACCTAGCGAACCTATAAACTACTCTAAGAACTACGCCTCGAGCCCTAACGCTGCCGATAGCCCCCAAGCCACTATATTACTACCCTCTCCCCTAGCTAGACGAAGGAGAAGCCAACCCTCCCCGACCCTATAAGATTCAATAGTAACTAGAAAGAATTTCCCGCGTAGCTCTTAGAGATAAGGAATAAACTTGAGGTAGATGGAGCTATAATTGGCTATCGTAAGGACCAATTCGCCTATATCTTCTCCCAGCTCGAAAAGGGGGCGAGATCAATAGCGACCACGTTTGCCTAGAGTAGTAGCCCGGACTATATATTCAACCCGAATACGTTCCTCGATTACCTGACCTTATACTATAGGGACCCCAATTTAAAATAGGGCGCGCTTACCTGGCTTATAAACCTTCGCTAGGGGGCTAGGGAAAGTTTTGCTACCTTCCTCCCCAAGTTCGAAAAGGAGCTAGCAGATAGTAGGGGCGCTACCTGGCTAGACGACGTACGAATCGACTACTTAGAGCGGTACTTGAACTAAGATATGACGGACCTTAGACTAAGCTAGCGAGGAATGCTAACCAACTACCTTGCCTATATCTATATACTCTAAGAGCTTAGCGCTAACCTTGACTAGAAGCGCTACTAAACGCCTAAAACCTGCTATAAATATTTAGCCGACTATAAGTGCGAAGCCCTTCTCCTGACTAGAGGAGTAGCTAGGCTAGAACCTCGCCTAGAGCCAAAACGCCCCCTCTCTACGCTACCTTACCTAACGCGATAGAGTAGGAGCCTACTAGAATCAATAGGGCTATTCAAAGATAGAACTAGGAACTAGTAGGCAAGAGAGCTAAGCTAGCAAGTAAGGAAGAGATTTAGCGGCGACGTAGAGAGGGCTTATATATACGATATAGATAGAAAGGCTACTAGAGCACGGAATGCCTACTTCTCCTATAAGACGCGCTAGACCTTAGGCGCGTATATTAAAAAGGCAACTCCTAAGCTCCCTATAGTCGAAGACCTAGTGGATTCCAAATTAGATACGCCTAACTAGATAGAAACCGAGGACGAGGAGTTAAAAGAGTAGCTCCTAGCGGAAGTCGTCGCTAGGAGTATTTAGAGGCGGAGCGGGCTTAGAAGAAGGCTAAGGAGAAAATAGATAAGCTACTAGTCTATATTAACTTTAGGATTAATAGTATCTTATATACTAAGGCCTTGATCGATTCTAGTTGCTTCTACTATAGTACGATTAATAAAGCCCTTGTTCGACGCTTATACTCCTATATATTCCTATTACCCCGCGACCTCGAGCAGCTTAAGACTATCGTTAGAGGAGCAATTACTAATATAAATACCTTGCTCTAGATATTGATAGTTATAAGTAAAAGAGGGTTTCCTCTACGTTATTGACTAGTAGAGGATATTGTCCTTAGAAGACCCTAGATAAGGGCCGAATAAGTAGAAGTCATCCCGAGAAATAAGGTCTATATAGGCTCTTTAGGTTAGTAGTCAAGGAGCGGAGCTATAATAAGGGGGTAACTTCCTAGTACAATAATATATAGCGAGCATCTTTAGAGCCCTAGTTTATAGGGCAAGACGATACCGCCCCTCTAACTAGAAGGAGAGTATAAATTTTTGCAAGCCTTATAGATATCGAGAAAGCCCTCGCCCTAAAAAAGTATAGCGACCCTTCGCGAAGAAGCTGCCTAGCTACTACTATAACTTCCTTCCCTATTCGACTAGATATAAGCCGACTAACTACTACTATATCGAGCAGGCATCGACTACGAAATCCCCTTAGAAAAGGACACAACGGCTAGGATAAGACCCCTCCCTAGGGACCTCTATATAGTATATGTATAAGGAATTAATCGTCTTGCGGAAGACCTTTATAGAGCTCCTAGATAAGAACTTCATCTAGGCGAGTAGCTCTCCTACTTTAGCGCTAGTACTATTCGTCAAGAAGCTAGGGGCGGCCTCCATTTCTATATCGATTATATAGGCTGAACGAGATTACCTAGAAGGATCGGTACCCTCTTCTCTTAATCCCGAGACGTTGAGGTCCCTATCTAAGGCAAAGTGGTTTACGAAGCTAGATATAATTGCCGCCTTCTATAAGATCCGAATCAAGGAAGGAGACGAGTGAAAATAGCATTCTATATAGTATAGGCTATTCGAATAGCTAGTCACCCCCTTTAGCCTAATAGGCGCCCTAGCTACTTTCCAATAGTATATCAACTATATACTATAAACTACCTAGACGAGTTCTATTTGGCTTATATCGACGATATATTGATCTACTTGGACGGCTCCCTCTCTAACTATAGGGAGAAAGTCAAGAAAGTTATAAAAGGCTCCTCGACGTAGGCTTATAAGTTGATATTAATAAATGCGCGTTTGAGGTTAAGAGCGTCAAATATCTAGGGTTTATTATCGAAGCTAGTAAGGGCATTCGGGCTAATCCTAAGAAGATTGAGGCTATAGAGTTGTAGGAACGCCCCTAAACTATTAAGGGGTCCGTAGCTTCCTAGGGTTCGCCAACTACTACTACGACTTTGTCCTAGGTTCTCTAATATAGCAATTCCCCTAATAGCCCTAACGAAGAAGGGTGTCCCATTCATCTAGTTACTATAGTGCGAGGAGGCCTTCTAATAGCTAAAGGCCCTCCTAATTAGAGCCCTAGTCCTAGCGCAATAGGACCTAGAGCGAAAGATAGTAGTGAAATAGACTTATTAGGGTATACTATTGGGGGTGCCCTCTCCTAGTACGACGACGAGGGAGTCCTACGCCTAGTTGCTTTCTTCTTGAAGAGGAATAGCCCGGCAAGTGCAACTACCTAATCTACGATAAAGAGCTTTTAGCTATTATACGTGTATTAGAGTAGTAGGATGCCGAGCTATAGAGCGTCCCCTCGTTCGAGGTCTAGATAGACTATAAGAACCTTAAATACTTCTAAAAGAAGCATAGCTAAGTAAGAGGCAAGTTCGATAGGTAGAGACCCTCGCCTAGTATAACTTCAGGCTGAAATACCGGCCTAGGAAGGAAGCTATAGTTCTAGACGCCCTCTCGAGGAGAGAAAGATATGCTAGCGGACGAGTCGATAAGCGCCTTGCTAGGCGATACTTCTAACTTAAAGGCCTAGAGGAACTATATCTTAGTATACCAAACTCAAGTCTAGGCCCTTATATTAGCAATAGCGAAGAAAGAAACCGCATCTCCCTTTAGATAGACGACGACGAGCGTTAATTTAGACCCCCTAGCCGATATCGTAATAGTTCGAGCGAGATATACCTTCGTTAAGAACGGCGATCAAGATAGAGAGATAGACGATATAGCGGACAAATTAGACCCCCTAGTTAACCCCTTTATAGAAGAGCCTTTAAGGGGCTTATAGGACTAAGCGCTATAGGCCAACAACTAGTACTAGTTGATTCGCTAGATGGTTAAGGATAGCGCAAGGTAGTTCCCCTCCTAATAGGGCCTGCCTATTTCTATATTAGAATGCTGTTGATGATGAAAATCGACTATTAGAGGGATCGCATTTAGCTACCTCACTTCGAACCTCTACACCTAGTTATCTAAGAAACCTACGATTCGATACTTGTAGGCCACCCTAGGCGAGACCTTATAAAGGCGTTGATCGGCTGGAAGTTTTTGGCCAGGCCTTAGCCAGGATGTCCGGCGGTTCCTATATACTATGATATATATAGAAGGACCGCGTTTGAGAGAGAAGCGTAGAGGGCTACTAAAGCCGCTGCCTATCCCTAGAGGATTTGGAGCGAAATATCAATAGACTTTATTACGGACCTACCCCCGTCTAGCCCTAACTAGGCGGATACGATTATAGTCATTACCAACCGGCTATCGAAGAGCGTAATCTTTAAGGCAATAGCCTCTACTATAGTTGAGGCAGTAGCCGACCGACTATTATACTACCTTATTCGTTACTATAGGCTTCCCTCTAGAATCGTTTCGGATAGAGGCCCCTAGTTTATAAGCCTAGTCTAGAAACGAATTTGCGAGCTACTTAGGATTACTCGGCGGCTATCGACTACCTACTATCCTAAAACCGATAGAGCAATAGAGCGTATAAACTAGGTTATAGAGCATTACTTATACTACTTTATAATATATCGCTAGGATGACTAGGCCAGGCTACTACCGTAGCGATGCTAGCCATCAATAACTAGGTCGCTATATCTACTAGCTTAAGTCCATTTTTATAACCTATAGCTACGACGTAGACCTCCTCGGCCTAACTAGAGGGGTAGCCGATTTCGGACTATAGAGAGGTCCCAATCGCCTAAGGCGAAGCCTTCGTCGTACGACTAAGGAGGTAGCCGAGTTGGCCTAGGCCGCGATAGCCGCTATATAGGAGCGATAGGAAGAATATTAAACCGAGACGGCAAGTAGCCGAGCAGTTCTATATAGGGGATAAGGTCTAGCTCTACTTGAAGAACGTTAGTACTAATAGGCCCTCGAAGAAGCTCGACTAGCGCAACGCCAAGTATACCATTATAGAGCTCGTTAGCTCCTACGCCTGCCGTCTAGATATACCTCTAGGTATCTACAACGTTTTCATCTCGCTCTTAAAGAGGGCGAGCGATGACCCGCTTCTATTATAGGTATAGGACGATGCCCAACCCGGCGGTAATTTTGGAGGAAACTAGTAAAGAAGAGTAGCAAGTCGAAGAGATCCTCGAAGCGAAGACAATAAGGCGTAGGACAAAGGTGTTGGTCAAGTAGGATATACGTAGCCTATATAGGAACCCCTAAGTGCCTTCCTCGATAGAGGCCCTTAATAGATTTGAAGCGGTATAGCAAGATATCCCCCTAACTAGAGGAGGGAAGCTGCACTTTCGTATCTACGAGGGAGGAGGGGGGTAATATAACGGGCTAAGCCCGATGTAGGGCCTCGGCGGCCCTCGGCCAAGGAGCTAGGCCGTAGCCCCTAGCCCGGCGCCCGAACCCCTAGGCTCGTTGCCCCTAACAACGGCGCTAGGCACTCAGGCGACGACATGACCTATAGCCTCCCTCTAGTTATAGGGAGCGCTCACCGCTAGAATAGCTATTTTCCCTCTTTTCCTTTTTCTTTCCCTAAGTTCAGTATACGTAGAGTCGTCACCAGCTAGTTGCATATACCTGGGACCGTTACAGCCTAGTGTTCCCGACCAAGGCGGAAAAGGCCAAATACGGAACTAGTAGGGAGGAAGGTTACTTACGCTAATAACTCGCTAAAGGTCAACTTCTAGGGTAGAGCTTCTATTCGGCCTACCTTGTGAACCTCCTACGCCTACGCTATAATCACCCTGACGCTGTCATATATCAAAGCCGTCTACAATATTGAGACCTCTCGCTATACGGATTTCCTATAGAACTACCGTCAGGCGACCTGCCTTAGCAACTTCAACGATTACTAGCTTCTAGCTATAAGGTAGTAGGACGATAGCTTAATCGCTAAGAAGGTCTATAACTTAGTTCCTAAACGCTAAGGAATAACGGTCCTACTAGCAAGTAGGTATTTAACGAGAAAGTCGATCCGGATACTGGTACTACGATACTACGCGCTAGATAGGTTGTTTATAGCAACTTCGACCAGGGCTCCTAGGACGCCTAGGATATATACGCTGCTGTTATCAATAGCGTTACTATTAAGACCTTCTTTACCTTAGTGGTAGTCAAGGACCTCGAATGCTATCAATTTGACTTTCAAAACCGCCTTTCTTAATGCGCCTATCCCTAAGGACGCCAAGTACTACGTCGAACTACCGCCAGGTCTACAAACCGCCTAGGTACGTCTGTAAGCTCAATAAGGCTTTATATAGCTTGCGCTAGAGCCTACTATACTAGTTCCCTCGCCATTAAGCTAGTGATGGAATCCCTAGGCTTCGAAGCCTTACTATTAGACCATACCTCTTTCGTATAGGGATCGCAACATCTTGGTTATCCTTTACGTGGATGACCTCCTCATCGCTGCTATAGCTATTGCGCTATCAACGATATTCGGGACCGCCTACGTGCTATCTAACGATCTTAAGGAGATAGGCGAGGTTCAACGGTTCTAGGATTTAATGTAGTGCGTAATCGCCTAGCCAGGAAGATCTTCATTTCCTAGTCATCCTACATCAAGACCCTCTTGAAGAAGGTTGGGATATAGACTATACGCCTACGCCGACACCCTAGCCGAACAAGTTCGAGCTTCCTACTATATAGGAGCCCTTAATGACAGAGCAAAAAGGTTATATAAAGAAAACGGGGTCGATCAATTAGGTAACTTGCAGTATACGGCCAGATATCAGCTATACTACATTACGCCTATACGAGGCAAATTCAGGGCCTTTATAAGCCCACCTCGATCTTATAAAGCACCTCTTTCGGTATTTGCGTAGCATGGTCGATGAAGGCCTAGAATTCGGCGGCCATCTTAATGGCGACGACCTTAAGCTTATCACCTTTGCCGATGCAAGTTGGGCGGATCAGCAGCCCTCTCGTCATTCAATAGGTAGCTACGTAGTATTTATAGTAGGTGGCCCTGTCCTATAGAAGACCAAGAAGCAGACCTTCGTTGCCCTATCAACTATGGAAGCCGAATTTACAAACCTCACGCCTATAGGTTAGTCAGCCCTATAGGTGGCGAAGATTCTCGAGGACTATAGTATACCCCAATCGTCGCTATAGATCATTTTCACTAACAGCCTAAACGCTTATCTCACCGTTATAAACCCTCTCAATGTTGCTAGGACCCGCTGCATCGACATTCGGTATAAATGGATCATTGAGTAGGCGTAGCGTAGCTGTCTGAAGGTGGCTTACGTCAAGGGCATCGAAATGGCGGCGGATGGCCTGACGAAACCACTAATGCGTGAGAAATACGCCAAATTCGTCAGGTTGTTGGGCATGGTTACAAAGAGGATCCCGTAGTCGGATTGAGGTGTTGAACGCACCTACGATGGATTGATACGGATAGATCTGATCAACTTGATCAACTTGTTTGACTAGGAGGCCTACGAAGGCTCAGGCTCTGGAATCGCTCAAAAATGCGATTTCCGTGAGAACCTCAATTTTAAAACAAAACCACGTGACTATGGGAGGACCTGGAAGGACTGGGCATTCAACACCATGGATTTGTATTTAGTTACCCAAAGGAAGGTTGGGAATGGCCTCACTTTGGGGGCAGAGGTGGCTGTCTATGGGGGGTGTTGCGTGGTGGCACGTGACCGACCATATAGCGGTTTCATCCACCACCTTCTGCCCTGGGCTTCTTTTCCTCCTTCAACAACAACAATATCATCAACTTGACCACAAGGCTGTTGTTCCTGCAACATAATCTCTTCCAAAACAAGCCCTTTTACGTTTCACCTTGCCGCTGTGTATGCACTAATTAAGCGAGGGGGGATCAAGCCACGTTTAGCGGCCAGGCGCCGTCCAAGCTTTGCAAGATCCTGACTGGTTGGCCGACAAGGTCAGCCTGGCCTCCAGATGGCCAGCCAACTTTGAGACGCATCAACGGCAGGCAGACGTGGCTCTGCCATCCATCAAGACACGAGCCAAAAATAGACCAATGTTAGAAAGACCCGGGAGGCTCCCAAGATGTGCTCCAGACGCTCCAGTAGCAACGTCAAGTCTAACCACTCCACGATCTTCGCCATTATCCTATTTCGCCACTGCATACAGCTCCCGCAATTACCAGATTCTTCCAAACTTCCCAAGAGACGGACGACAAATTCGATGCGGGCGACTCTTCTTTTCGCTGCTCTCTGTGCAGCCCTGGTAGCCGCCGCCCCCGGGATGACGGTGGAACCATCCAACAACGGGACGTCTGTGTAAGTGGCCACCACTGACCACCTCCAGTTCTGGCCCATCACCTGGTTGCTATCACACGACGTCAAGAAGCATCCTAATGCTTGTTCTACTATAGGTCTCAACGAAAGAGGCTGCAAAGGACCCCCGTGCTGCTCCAATGGCACTTGCTCGCTGAACTCGAGCTACCACTCGACATCCACGACATCAGACAAACAGCTTCGGGGTCTCTCCGTTCATTTCATGGCACAGATTACATTGTCCCTTTTTGCATAGCAAGCATCGCGGGTGTTTGGATCGGGCTGTAAGGGTTACAGCCTGCGGTCTGGTTGACAAATAGCATGGATGGGTCGTTCGGGCAATTGGTCATTGTATTGGAGCTATGGTGATTTTCATTCTTTCTTGAGAACGGGGGAATTTTTAGGCTTGAACAGGTACCAACCGGTTGGTAGGATGGAAAATTGTCAAGCGTTAGGGCATCACCTTCCCTTCAAGACCCTTGGAACCGCTCCGTGAAGTGACCCCCTCCAGCATCGAAAGGGGCTCTGGCCCCTGGCTCTATCTCTTGTTCGTCATTTTTTCTTCCTATCCCTCCCCCCATTCTCTACCAAACTTCATCATTTCACCATGGGCCTTCACCGTCGCCTCCCAATGCTTCCCTGGCACGTCTCTCCCGAGCAGCTTCCCGACATTCCGCACCGCCAGCCCAAGTGCGTCCACCCCATCATTATCCTTTACCCCGACCCCCGCTCCGGCCTCCAACAACCTGGCCACTGCCTCTGCACATCCCGCAATCACGGCCCAGTGCAGCGCCGTCCTGGTCAGTGCTCCGGCAGGCTGGTCCACGTCCGCGCCTGCCTGCAGCAGATGCTCCAGCACCTCGGCATGATCTGCGTCCAGCACCGCCTCCCCGTGGCGGAGCTGGCCCGCCGTCACCTGCAGCGGCTTGGTGCCGCTGTAGGTGCGGGCGTTAACGTTTGCCCCTGTGTGCAAGAGCATGGTGACGGCAACGCGGTCCTGCCTGCGGACGGCCAGGTGCAGCGGGGTGTCGCCCGATCCGGGGATCTGGAGGTTTGGCCGGGCGCCGGACTTGAGGAGCATGATCAGGGCGCCCCGCTTGTGGCTGGCAGGGCCTCTGTGATGTTGGACCCGAGGAAGAGCCGCGAGAGGGCGCGGTCATACTTCCTGTCTTCACCGTTGGGGTCGGCTCAATTGGGGGGTGCTGGAAAGCAGCAGCCAGATGAAATTGGCGTATTCGCTGAAGGGCTGCTGGTCGAGAGCAATGTGTAGGGGAGTCTCGCCGTGGTATCGGTGGTTCGGGTTGACGCCGGCTGCAAGGAGCTCACGGACGCACTTGTTATGGCGCGCGGAGCCGCCTTTAATCGCGCGGATGAGCGGGGCGAGGAACTGGCGCCCTCGAAGGGGGCTCGAAGGGAAGACGACTTTTGCCAGGATCAGTCTGACGGCGAAGGACGAGCCGTTCTGGCAGTGATAAGTTAGAAGTCGCTCGATCTCGGATCGGCTGGGCAACAGGAAGTAGAAGCTGCTAATGTTGGCCTTGATGGTTTCCGAGACGGCGGAACTGCGCGCGCTGGAAGCCATCTCCGAGGTGTTGTCCATGAGCTTTTGGACCTCGGCAGGGACAAGGTGCTCCCGTTTCCTTAAGCCCGCGCTCGGAGATGGCGGGCTGTCATCTGTTTTGGTTAAGTTACCTGGAGTTCCATCTCTCACCAAGATCCACGGTTATTGTAGGGGCGATTCCTGTGGGGGCTTCTCTTCATCATGGTTAGGCGATGATGCTGTCGTTGTAGTCCCATAGTATTTTCCCTTATCCGAAACCCTAGTCCTCTTCACGAACTTCTTGCCTTGTTGCTCGCAGTGACTTGTTCTTTTGCCGGCGCGTTCCCTTTTTCAATCCACTGCCCCGTGTCAGCCTGTTGGGATACGCCCTCCCGTTGCTGAATTTCAACTCTCCAAGGCATTTTTGCAAGTGATTTTGTGTTACTGAAACGTTCCTTGGAAGGTATTGTCCTTTCCACATCGTTCAAGCCATCCGGATGTTCTTCTGAGGCTCTCGGTACCCGCAGAGCATGCCTCGCCGCATCTATCTGTGGGAGGGGTAACTTCAAAGTGCTCCGAGACCGTGTTCCTTGAAATGATTGCTGTTCGGGTGCAACAGAAGATCGGGCAGCCTCCGTTTCTTGATTGGTGTGGAACTGGGATCGCTGTGTGGAATATTCAGAGTCTTTACCCTGAGCGGAAGCGGCCATCGGTCTTAGGGCCTTGCTGGCGGCCCCTTTACCAGCTGCAGCTTCAAGGACAAACGCAGATTTGTCTGAAATTTCTGCCAAGGAATTTCACCTTCTGAGTCACCTTCTTCCTCCTCGAACAACAACTGGTGGTTTTTTGTGACTGGGGCTGGATACTAATTGTATTGGCGGTCTCTAGAGGCCTGTCTTGCAAGAAGCAGGCAAGCGGATCTGCTATCACTCCTGAAGCCGAGGGGCTGCCCTCGGTCGAGTGAATTGAGGAACGATCCGAGAACTCCTCAAACGGCTCAAATGTTGTTTCGTCATCGGAAGACTTGCTCACATACTCGAGAAATCCCAGGCCAGAGTCTCGAAAAGCTCGTATTTGCTTGTCCGGCCCGTGCTTCGCCACCCATTGGGTTCTCGGAGATCTAGGCCTCGCTGGACATGAACTTGGAGAATCGTGGAATTCATAGTATCCCGACGGGTCATGATACTGAGGGCGTTGATATCCGAATTGCTCAGTCAGCTTCACGTTCTTCTTGTCCCGGGCGTGTTGCCTTCTGGGACGCCCATGGTTTTCAGCCCATCAAGTCCATTGTGGGAGATGTGCGTCGAACGATTGCTCGAGCCACTGCTCGATGGAGTTCGTTCTTTGTAGGGACATGGGATTGAGCAACTGGTTTGTCGTGTCGTCCTCGAAGAGGGCTTCAATCGCTTCCAGTGTATGCTTCGAGTCATCTTTGGAGCTCTTTCGACTGGGTTTGATGACCCATAGGTAAATCCTTCGTTGTGATAGTCTTCCTGACACCTGATGCAACAAAAGACGCCAAATGATGAAGACTCGTGGATGTAGCTCATCAGTTGTGGAGGAGTCAGCCGTGTTCATGGTCGATGTGGAGAAGCTCTCTAATCCAACGCAAAGGCTCTCTGTCATGCTCAGGATCCGCTCTAGTCGCCGCAAGGACCTTGTCCCAGCTGGTTAAAACGGACCGGTTGGCATATGAAAAGGGTTGCAACTTGTGGTCTGCTGCGTGAATTCGGATTTGCTTCTCATTTCGGCTGGATGATGGCCGAGCAGCTTGCCGGCCATCTCAAGGAAAACGACGGCCAGGGACCACATGTCACTCTTGGTGCCATGTTCACCGCCACGGGCAAGCTCCGGGCCCCGTAGTCCGTCGGGAGGTCGGGACGTTCCGGTGCTTGTCCTGCTCGTCGGCTTCGATCCCCAGTTGTATGCTGACCCGAAGTCACTGATATAGACTTCTTTAGCCGAGTCGATTAGAACATTGGGTCGTCAAATCTCTGTGTCGTATCCGGTTGGCATAGAGATAGTTCATGGCTCCAACCAAACAACCAAAAAAGCGCCGCAGCACGACACTGTCCGGCTCTTTAACGGCTGACATCTACTCAAAAACTCTTCCAGAGTGAGGTCAGCAACTAGCTTCATGAGATAGGCGATGTACTCGGTATCAGTATAGCTTCCAATGATTTGAACCAAGTGCCGGTGATGAAGTCGTCTTAACTCGCGAAGCTCCTGGATCAGATATTGCTGGGAAATCTCGAACCCGCGGCTGCCCAGTACTCGTCTCCGAGCAAACTTCTCAATACTCAGACGGCTAAAAACCAGGTCAACGCCGCTGTCAAGTGTCAGTAATCATTCCCAATAGCCCCTGGGAGTGTAGGCTCACCCGAAGCCCCCTTGACCAAGTGGCATCTCTGGGACAAAATATGTGTCTCCGCTACATGGAAGAATAAGATGTCGCAATTTTCGGACTCGATGTCCTTGATGTCCGTCAGGTGGAGTCCTGGACCGCAAAGAAGGCAGAGCACAATCCCACTTGACCTCGTCCTTTCTCGCTGACGAATCCTGGGAGCGTCTGCTCGTTGAAGGGAGGTTGAAATCGGTGATATTGTTCTGGATGAAGTCATGCATCAGCTCTGCTGCCCCGATCCTGTGTAGAATGGCGTAGAGTCGTGGCCTCAAGGCCCACCGCTCATCGTCGACTCGACCTAGCCGGTCGTCCAGCGTGTGGAGAAAGATTTTGGATTTCCCGAGGTCTTTGTCTGATATTCTGCGTTCACCCCAGGTTTCCTGGCAATTGGCGATGTACAGAGCCGGTGCAAACTGGACCGTATCTCCTCAATCGGAGAATGGGCTGCTGAGGTCCAGGCGGAGCCCTGCCGGCGAGCCAGTTTCCATGCTCGAACTGAATGCATGGACATGTTGTCAGGTGGATCAGAAGCAATGAATGGGCCAATACCATGCCACTTGACTGTCACACAGATGAGGCAATCTTGCAACGAGCCCTTGTGAAAAAGGGGACGTGAGAGACTCCGTGCTGTTCTCATGAAGAGTCCACGGCCCCGTCCTCAATGCGCCAAACACATGAACTAACTGAGCCACATCAGGCTGCCTCGAGCCAGGACCTCAACCCTCAGAAGTGCGTTCCGAGCCAAGGACGGTTCAGCAGGTTGATGCGTCAGTGTAATCAGGTACTAGTACCGAGGAAATATAGTCATTCTCCAGCAAATGCCTCGGATACATCACCCTTCCCCCCCACATCAACTACGTCTCCAGCAGTTCGAGTGCGCCGGGCGTGTTGTTCAGTCGCTCCGAGTCCCACATTACATACCCCCAGTACCGCAGGTCCTCAGGGATGGACAGTCCGTGGTAGCTGTTGCTGTACGTCCCTTTCCGGATCAGCGTCCAGGCCAGCGGCGGGCGATCTCCTCGGTGTCTGGCGCGCCGTCGCCGCGGAAAGGGAGGGGGCCCCTTCGCTTCTGTTTTTGGTCAAGCCGCCCTGAGGACTCTGCGTTGCGCCTGAGGGACAGTACAAACTCCAGCATCTCTTTTTCGAAATCGAAGTCTTCTGCGGAGCGGATGGAGTCGAGCATCTCGATTACCAAGTCGTGGTGGTCGTTGGTCTCGTACATGACTCTATGCAGGAGCTTGAGCCCTCGGGAGATGGTCCCTGTGAGCATATCCTGCCTGGTATCTGGTACACCCGTCAGCCGGAGACAGTGCAACTACGGGAGGCTCAATAATTACCGGCGTTGTCAAAGTCGTACGAACCCTCTGTATCGGGTTCGAACCTATCGTTGCCCAGGCGCACATCCTGGTGGATGTCGGTGAAGACTTTGTCAAACATGGCCTTGACGAACTTGTAGACGCAGCCGATCTCCTCGATCTCCCAATGCTCCAGCGACCACAGAACCCGTCCAGGTTGAGAGAGGCGCAGCGGTCCCGGCTCGCTCATGAACTCGCAGCCGATCTTGCCCCAGAGGGCAGCATAGCTGGAAGCGGTAAAAGGCGCGAAATATGCGCAGCTGCTCCGTTCTGGTAACGGGCTCGTGCACGCGGTCGAACTTGCTCTTGCCGCTCAGGTTGGCCAAGGCCCAGTCGGCAAAGACGCGGGCGATGGGGACGACGATCTTCCGGTGGAATGTGATGATCTCTCCGATGTCGTTTGCGTCGAAATCGTCTGCCAGGATCGAATACGTCTCAGGGGAGCTTCGGGCTTCGCTGATAACCCTGAAGCGGTCCATCGCTTCGTGGAACTCGCCATGTCTCCGCTGAGGGACCTGACGGTATCACCTGGTGGTTTGCACAGGCCTCGACAGTAACATAGCCCAGGGTCCTTTCAACATATTTACAGAGAATGGGCCTGCGGTCGAGTTCGTACTGCTGGTAGTAGGCAGGCGACGCTTGACCAGGTGCGCAGCTCGTCGAAATCCAGGCTGAAAAGAAGATAGCGGCGGATTTCGGGGGGGAGCTTCTCAATGGGGGCATTTCGGGTGTGTCGTGGCCCCCATGATTGCCGCCCATTCACCTTGGTATGTGATCTGGTGAAATGCTCGACGTGTACGTAGCATGGGATGGTTAAGGATGAGAATTGAAGAGAGGGCTCAACGTCAGAATCACCCCTAGTTCAGGGGCTCTCAGCTGGGTGGGGCGCCAGGCAGGCGGAGGGTTGAAGCTCCGAGCGAAAGAAGGCAGCAGGAAGCCTGCCTAGCTTCGCAGCCACGGCAGAAGCCTCGCCGTCTTATCATTCACAAGTGATCACAGTTGGATTTGAGCAGTTGTAATGAATGACCAAGTCTATTCCGTATGCTTCGCGAAAAAGACACCGCATCATGATTTGCTTGCTGGAAACCTGATGACAAACGAAATCGAACCCAATGTTCCAATTCCATGATCCCCCTCTCCCAGGCCATGAACCAGGATCATCGTGAAAAATAATACCGTTACATCCCATATTCCCAGATCTTATTACCCGTCCGTCCCTATGCATTCCTCAACCCATCCTTCATGCCAATCCTCATCATTTAAGCACCAATAGCGATCCTCCTCACAACAGGCTTTTTCGCCTTGGGTACCGTGATGCTCAAGATGCCGTTGTTCAGGCTGGCCGTCACACCGTCATGGTCGACGCGGCCGGGAAAACTGAAGGCGCGGTTGAACTCGCCGACCGACCGCTCCCAAAGCCAGTACCTGGGCTCGGCTGCGTCTGACCCTGGGTCTGCGCAACCTCCTGCGTCGCAGGCTTCACGACGTCCGTCTTTGGCGTGGCCGCGGGCGTCGAGGCCGGCGTGTTCTCGTCCTCCGGGTCGTCCTCAACGGTGGCCTGGTGGGAGTTGCGGCGACGCTTCTCGGGTTCAGTCTCGGTTTGGGTACTACCAGCAGCGGCAGGCTCCGTGGAAGCAGCGGTTCTGTCTGGCTCTGGGCCGTAGCTGCGCTCGACGCGGCCGCGGATGACGATGGTCTGGGGCTCCGTGAACTCAATGTTCACGTTCTCCTTCTCGAGACCCGGCAACTCGCCGTGCAGTTCGTACGTGTCCTCGGTCTCGCGGACATCGAAGTGCGGGGTGAAGGTGGCGAGCTGCGTGCGCGGCTTCCGGGCGCCTTGCCGGCGGTTGCGGGAGGCGGGAGCATTCTGGCTCTGGGACTCGCGGGAGTAGTTGTCAAAGTCCTCGAGCAGGCGAAAGAGGGTGGACGAAGCTGACGTCGGTGGCGGGAGCGCAGAACGAGCCGGGGAAGAGCGACATCATGGTGGTTGGATGTGCGGTAATGTTTGCAAGAGTCGTTGCTGAGTATCGTGGGAGTGTTGAGTGTTGAGATGATTTGAGTGCTGGGACTCTTCAGAGTGAGATCTGATCAGAGCTGGTGAGGGTTTGAGCACTGTGCTGATTTCTGCTGATAGTCGAGCTCAAGGGACCGGGAAATGGCAGGCCTTAAATACCCGGTTGGCCTTCTCGGTTGCCCTCAAGGGAAACATCTTGAATGCGCCCGAAGCCGTCATGACGAATGCGCAAGCTTTGTCACGAAATGACCAGAAGGTTGCCGACGCTGCTTGCGAACCACGACTGCCTTCGCGACAAATCCAGACAG
Source organism: Achaetomiella virescens (assembly GCA_031001845.1). NCBI lineage: Eukaryota > Fungi > Ascomycota > Sordariomycetes > Sordariales > Chaetomiaceae > Achaetomiella > Achaetomiella virescens. The sequence continues at coordinate 42,412 of JARNGD010000061.1, forward strand.
CGCTGTCACCTGCTGGAACCCGCTGGAAGGGTGGAGAAGCAGCCAGCGATGAGCGGCTCTCTGCAACCAGGGTTAGGGTTGACGTCATCCAGCTTGCAGGTGTTGTCAGATCCACCAAATCCGCTTGGCAGCTCAAGGGTCCGACACCTCCGATCTGTGCTGATCTGTGTTGACCTGTCGAAATCATCGAAATCACATGAACGACCAGCCTCGAGACTCGACGGGGCACCCAACGCCACAACCATGGCAATGCACTACGAAACCTTCACCACCTCCGATGGCTGCCCCCTCGCCTACCAGACCTCCCTCCCCCTGACCCCATCATCCCCCACCCCTTCCCTCAGCCAGCCTTCCTCCTACTCAACCTGCATCCTCCTCCTCCACGGCTTCTCTGGCTCCTCCGCCTACTTCACCCGCAACTATGCCGCCCTCGCCCGACTCCCTCTCGCGGCCACTGGGTGGTCGCGCCGGACATGCGTGGCCCACGGCCGCTCCGGCCACAACCGCTCGCACGGCGGCTACCATGTCGCGCGCCTCGCCGCTGACCTGCGCGAGCTGCTCCTCCACATCCGCCAATCCCTTCCCCAGCAGGAGACATGCACTAGGTTTGTCCCCGTGGGATGCTCCATCGGTGCGGCTGTCGTGTGGACTTACGTCGAGCTCTTCGGCGAAGACTCGTTCGTCGCGGCTACGTCTTGTCGACCAGGCGCCGCTGCAGGATCGCAGCCCGTTTGCTGGTGGCTGGAGATGAGCGTTTTGCACACAAGGGATGTTTTGACGAGGACAGCATGCTGGCCGCGCAGGAGGCGTGGGTGAATAGGAGGGAGGAGCGCAGAGGGGTTTGGTGAGAGGAGTGTCTTGGGTACTGGTTGATTCTGAGTGGAGGAGGGACAGGGGGTGGGGGAAGAGGAAAGGAGGAGGATGAGAATTTTTTACCGGGTGAGCAGCGTGTGTGATGGGGAGTGGTTGGCAAGGTTGATTGCGGATCATACGAGGTATGATCACCGCGAGGCGATTGAGGGGATTACGCGGCCGGTGCTGGTAATGGCGGGGAGGAGGAGCGGGTGCTTTACGCTGGAGGGAATGGAGGAGACGGTGAGGAGGGTGCGGAAGGGGGACATGGGGACGGCGGAGATGAGCGTGTTTGAATCGGGGCACTGGCTGTTTATGAGGAGCCGGAGAGGTTCAACAATGAGTTGTTGGAGTTTGTGGGGAAGTGTACAAAGTGAGAGAGAGATTGGGGTTGGCACCACCCTCGTCTCCGTTCCCATCTATTCAACCGTCTAATCAGTTTGCATCAGCCGGGATCCCGATCCTGGCCAGGACATCGGCAGGCCCCTTCTCCAGCCACAGCTTCATCCTCTCCTCGTCGTGCACCCAGACCATGCCCAGCATGCCGGCTGCATTGGTGTCCGCCCCGTCCCAGCCAGCTGCACGCCTTGGGATCACCAACAGCCAGTTGCGGTCCATAACCACGTTATGGGGCACCGCAGACTCGCTGTGCAGGGTGTGTATCCTCAAAACACTTCTCTGCCTGACAGAGAAGCGATTGATAAACTGTCAAGATTTCCTCTGGCGGAGGCAACCCGTCCAGGAAGTGGTGTATGAAGAACTGATATGGCACGACTGGATTCGTTGAATCCGGCCAAAGGGCAAAATGCTCAGGGTCTGGGGCAGGAAATATCTGCATGTGCTTGTGCATCCGACTGCACCCGCTGTTGAGACCGCAGTTGAACAGTAGCAACTGGCGGCTGTCGAACGAGGATATCACCTGGTGTGCTGCCGTAATGTCATCGAGGTCCAATACTTCGTACTGCCTTCGGAACCCGTCTTGGGTGAGGAGCAAGAGATGCGGCCTTGCAGCAGGAAACTTGTTGACGGCCAGGAGGTGAGTCGGCCCGAGTGTTGCGAGCTCGTAACCGGCTACGTTAATGTCGCTCCCTGGTCGGCATCCTGGTTGCTCTAATAATGCATTCTTCCGTTGGTCGCATGGAGCTTGTGGTTTGGTGGCCAGGCTGCTGAGAATTCGGAACTCGAACTGTGTCTGTCAGATAGCCAATCACCTCGACGGGGCCGGCGGTCACAGAGACAGCAAGCTTACAGCAAACCCTTTGTGCGCGACTTTGACAGTGCGGTAGTCCGCGTTATAGATAACGATTCCCTCAGCCAGAAGACGGTCAAAATGGGCAAGGATACGCCCCGTCTATCCTCGTCTCCATGATCGTGACGTGACTGACGTCTGGGAGCTGCTCTCGACGAGTTGGAAGAGCTCGTCGTTGACTGGGTGTGTGTGAGTGATCGACAATAGGGGGGTTCGAACTACGACGAAATAAAATGCCCACGAATTCAAACAGATTTGCCCAAAGTCTATAATGCTCACTGGGAATGTCTGGTCGTTACCATATTGTCCCGTGGCTTCGACGTTCGTTGTTCCAGCTGCTGGCGGTGAAGAGCTCTGACAGAAGCCTGGAAGTATAGTGGGCCCCCCCGGTGGTCCTGGTGAATGAAACACGCCAAGGTTCCTTCCCGAGACGTTTCATCTCTCCTCCCTCATAAACGATCAATCCCGTCAATTCCCTCACCAAATCAACAAACCACCCACACAAGTCTCGATACCTTCCCCGTCCGCGACCTCGAAATATACCTCGATGATAAGAACAAAACCAGCCTAGTTTGTGCATGGCACCGATGGCTCCGCTCGACTCGATGGATGGCAGCGGCCACGGCGCCTCACACTGTGGAGCCACCATCCTCGCCGGCACCAAAACAGCCAGCTTCGAACACCTTCGAGTACCTGCACCACGCTGACATTTCTCTCCCAGACTGGACGGCCGCTTTTTAATCCGCGGATGCGAGGATATTTCCGCCGGGACCTTCCCACAGCCATGACCACAAGGGTTGGTCCGGCTGCACGCTCGTCCAGTTCGTCTTCCCGGTCATGTCACTCTCAGCTCCGGCAGAATGGCTCGAGACACCAAGCTTGTCTAAGACCCTAATGTCCCGGGCTAGCGTGTAAAAGAGTTTATAGCACGCGAGGGCCCTGCGCTGAGGTTCGCTCAGATCGGCCCGTGAGAGGTTGTGCTGCGCCAGCCAGAATCCGTCCCGAGAAGGTGTTCGGCGGGTGGGCCGAGACGTGGTTGTCCATACCCAGACCTTGAACTGTTGTCGACATATCCGGGGAAATGCCCTGGCGGCGCCGGCGCTATTGGGGGTAAGCGGCCTGTCGAAGGCGGCCTGCCTGAAGGGATAGATGGGGGAGGCGGCATGAGTTCGGCGTCGTTCCGCTGTCCGACTTCCTGCGCCCGGTCGGGAGGTCCAATACCATAGCCTTCGAATCCTTCCTCGAACGCCGCTCCAGCCGGGAGTGATCCTGGCGGTGGAAGGCCGGTTGAAATGGAGAGACCAGTCTCGACGTCAGCTTGTGTAGCATCGCGAGCGTTTTGCGATATCCGGCTGTCTCGCCTGGCACGATTGGTATACGACCTCGCGTTGGACTGGATCGTCCTCAAGCCAGAACCCATGCACTGCGCGGTCAGCAGACTGCTCCAGCACATCGACAGTCCGGGTCACGTTACCATAGCCTCGACAGCCTCCACACCTCCCACACGATCCGCCAACCTCGACCACAGCTCCTTCCGCATCTTCATGTACTCGCTGGCGACATACTCAAGTCTTCGGCCACTATAGTCATGTATACCCCGCCGTTCAACCAGCCGCTCGTACCGCTTCCGACATGCATTCGCCGTCTTCGTTGGGAAGTGTGTCCGCTGGAGGTCGGCCCAGTTCTGTCCCCGGGACCGCGCTTGGATGAGGATCTGATCGTCGTCGGCTGTCCATGTTCCATGGTTGTATATCGAATACGGGTATTCGGAGAGTGTGGCGGTGGGCGGCTGGTTGCCGTGGTATCTCCCCCTTGGGTCGGCGAATGGAGGGTCGTAGTCGTTGGCTCGGATGTCTTCTTGCGGGGGATTCACGAGGGATGTTTCCGCTCCAGAGCGTGGTGTTGCGGGAGGGCGGACGACTGGGGCCGCGGGATACTGAACCGGTCTGGGGCCGGGAGCGGCAGCCGCCTGCTGTGCCGCAGCCAGATCATATCTCACGCCTTCCGTATTGGCTTCCGTGCCGCCGGAGTTCCTGGCGCCCCTGTCTGCCTCCTTCCCGGCTTCGGACGCTCGGCTCGACCGCCGTGGTGGACAGCGATTCCTCGTCATTGATTCCGCAATGGCCCGGTTCGAGCGGATGATGTTCCGCCTGCCAAGTCCGCTTTCGGCGATTGTCTCCACGGCGATAAGATTGTCGACCTCGTTTTACCGTTCCATGTCGTTGTCATGAGAGCGCGGCGCTGTTGGCGACACCCTGGCCACGCACGGAGGACACCTTGCTCGACGATGAGGTAATTCTCCCCGTCGATCGGCTCGTCAAGCAGGCAACCGCGATCCCGGAAGAACAGATCGCTGTGGAACCTTCCACTGCGAATCAGAGCGGGCCCGGAGGGCGCTGCAGATAGTCCGCAGCAGAGGGGGTGGGCCTAAACGGCGGCCGCAGGATATGCGGCCGGTGCTGAGCTGGCTGACCCAGCTCCGGGAGACGCTCGATCCGAAGGACACGGGCTTGTGTCTCGGTCATGGATATCTCTCTGCCGTGTTTGGTCAAGTATTTGGGAGGCTCTAGTTTCCGAGAGCGTGTCGTGATTAGAGTATAGCGAGGAAAAGGGAGTGGGATATTCCGAAATCCAGGTTCATCATGCCAGGCACGTCTGCGATCCATAACCTGTTCTAAACTGCATCTACAGGAGACCCTACGTCTATCGTCTCACCCTGTCTAGTCTCCATTCTCAGTCCCTGTGCCGTCACCACAGCTGGGGCGGCTCTTCCACACAAACAACCGCCCCTCCCCGACCCACCTCACCAACACTTTGCCTCTCGATGGCTGCATCTCTAGCGCCATTCCAGAAGCCTCCAAGTCTGAACAACCTGCTGCTAATCCTGCAGGCCGCGGATGGTTGCATGCCAAGCGAGTTGTCCAGCCAGTAACATCGGTTCGGGACATTACACAACGAACTGCACACCTGCAGCCTGCAGGGTTGGACTGACTCCGCCAGGCCTGCTGTCAAAATATTTGGCACGGTTGCATCCGCGTTGCTTCAAAAGTTTGTCTATCACGGTACTATATGATACAGCGGCTGATGTGCGTCTGGCCGCCAGAAACATAGAGCACAGATCTAACACGAGATATGCCTTGTTCTCCCCATTTTGACTTCGACCCGTTGTTCTTTCCAGCCTGTTGTTTGGGACCATTGAACCCTTGTGGTCCACCCCCTTCGTCAACACCTCTTCCCCTCAACTCATCCCCGCCTCGATCTCCACCGCCATCTCAACCCGCACACAATCCCGATACCCTCTCTTCCTGACCATCCTGATCTGACTTTCCAACTGGCCCGCTGTCAGACCCCGAATTGACAACCGCCCTTCCTCCAGCCCTTCCCACACAAACCATCGCTCCACCTCGTAGTTGACCGGCTTGTCGAACTTGTACATGGTGTACTTGGTCGCGGCGTCGATCCGCTCGAGACAGCTCGCATCGAGCGACTGGAGGAAGAGCTCGGGGTTCTCGGTGATGAGGTCTGCCGCGAAGGCGATCGGGGCAAATTTCTGGCCATGGGCGCCTGAAGACCAGTAGAGCGTGTAGTGCAGCTCGATGAGGGCGGGGTGGTATCATACAGGGGAGAAAGCATTGCGTCTGAGTTTCTGGAGAAAGAACGATTGAGCCAAGAGACAGATGAAGAGCTGTGCTGCTAGATCAGACGGAGAGCAGAGTCTTAAGTTGCTATCTTCCTTTGTGCGCAGGATGAATCTCAAAACTAGGATTCGCATTGTTCTAACACACTCTTCTTCATCCTTCTCTCCGTCTTTGACATGGTCAACTAAATTATTGTCTGGATATCAACCAAGTCAAGAAAGAGCATTGTTAGTTATTGGAGCATTGACTACAGAGTGTTGTCATTGTAGTTTTGGAAAATGTGTTCATTATTGCACAAATCACACCTGCCAGCATCAACAGCTTTACATGCAATCAGACCGCAGATGGAAGGGAAAGAATGCATCTTGAGACTTCGTGCCTGTTGAGAAGACATGGCAAGAGTCAAAACAGTACATGAAAAGAACCGTTGCTGGGATAAGGGACTCGTGGAGGAACTTGTCGGAGAAAGGCTGGGCAGCAATTTGACAAATTACTCAATACCTGGGTGGAAAGCATCCCTGAAAACACAGTAGGTTCCTATGTACGGGTGCGACCTCCCTCTCCCTCGGATACCACACTAACACCGGCAGGCTTTCCACACCAAGATTTTGCAGGACAGTCGAGTTCATCTCCACAAAAGCTGTACAGTGCGCCAAATAACCATCGGGAGCATAGTCTTCATTTCGTTTAGTGCTATAACTTCTGTATCTGGCACCCAGTTCTTCAGTCCGATAAGTCAGCAGGCGGATGTCAAACCTAACTTAGGAGTAGTGAGGAGAGGATCATGATGCAGGCGACCGAACCGCGGGCCATCGGGTATCGGGCCGCCTGAGACTGTTGATCAGGGGCGTGGCGCTTCTGGTCTTCAGCTGGTTAGGCCCCATGGTCTTGCCAGCTGATCCTATAGTTAGCAGAGATCCAAATGCCGAGGGGGATCGCAAGCAATGACGTAACACAGTCAAATACCTAAGGGGGTCGTGGTCTGCTGGGGACTGAGGTTCGACTTCCAAAGTGAAGCCAGAGGGAAGCAATTTGGGTCTGCCACCTGCCGGCCAACTGGCGCCGCAGGTGGGAAGGCGTTGGAATGCGCCCTTGCCGTGACAGAAGGGGAATCGAGAAACATGATGTCTGGAAGAGAACTTGTGGATGTGATCTCTGGCCTCATGGAGCACACTGACAGCTCTCAACTTCAACACACCAATCAGCCGTCACAATGGAAGGCCAAGAAGCCGCACACCTATCCCCAGCTCTCTCAACGCCCCGCCCATGACGGCTGCGACGAGTCGCTAGCGGTAATGATTGACATCCCCGACGCGTCTATTGCGGACAATGCTTCGCTAGTCACCGTCTTACGGACTTGATCAACGTGGTGTACACTGCTGCTGAGGAAGGCCTCTTTGCGCCGACGTATCGGCGCACCAGCGAGCACGAGGTCCGCGAGATCCTCGGCCGGCGCGAATTTCGCCCTCGCTGGCGCGGCTCAGGACTCCGGCGATGGCGGCTCGCGCGCTCCCTCTCCAGACTCCCTCGTCGGCTGCATCCGCATCGTCGATCTCTCGCCAACGCACGGCGACTTCGGCATGCTCGCGTGCGACTCGGCCTTCCGCGGCGCAGGTACCGGGCGGGCGCTTGTGCGCTTCGCAGGAGGAGCACTGCCGCGCCCTCGGCAAGACGACCATGCAGTGCGAGCTGCTCGTGTCGCTCGAGTTCAGCCACCCGTTCAAGGCGCGCAACCAGGCCTGGTACGAGCGCATGGGGTACCGCGTGGTGCGGAGCGTGAATTTTGGGGCCGACTACCCTCACTTGACGCCGCATTTGATCACCCAGGCAGAGCTGAGGGTTTTTGAGAAGGTGCTATGACGGTTGGGACGATCCGAGATGATTAGCGGAGTGACCGGGCCTGGTGTCATAATGGAGTTACTTGCGAAGTGTAACCAAGCCCACCAAAGCTGCATTAGAATAAAGCCTACGACTACGTGACAAACCTGAACGTATAGCAAGTTCATTACGAGTCCCTAAACCCCACGATTACCCTGCTAGCAACTTGGCACCGTACAAAAACCACCAGGAATGTCGGCTAATACGATCACTCTCTTTTCAATCCAAGTACTCGCTACCCTTCGTATAGTTAGTTTTTAGTAAGGAGGCGAGGTTCTAACCTTGAGAGCTAGAGCACTACTTGGGTGTGTAGTGCAGGTGAGTGAGGAGGGGAGTAAAGAGATTTGATAAACGTATTGATATGGACTAGTTGCGGTTAGTAATACTAGAGAGAACGGATCGAGAATGGGTCGCCATTCTGCCCTAGTTATGTCTTTTAGCCCACTAGCAGCATGGTATGTGGCATCAAAGGTCACCTCCAACCCAGGTCACCATTGCTCGGTCACAGGACGATTGTGCTTTCGCGCGTACTAGCTGTCAAGCCACCAGAAAATGCGCTTTTCTTTGCTACGTACGTCCAATCCACGGCATCGTCCAACATCATACTCCCATAGGATAGCCCCACATAACCAAGCCAGCACCAGGTCGACTCCGTCTCCGTCTCAGGCGCCAACCGCACCCTCTGGCCAGGAAGCTTGAGAGCCTCCCAATAGAGACTATGCAACATGAACGCCACCCGTGCAAACTCAAACCACTCTCGCCATAACACGCATGCACTGATCCCCCTGCTACGTCAGGGCAAGAAGGGTCAGGCGGCGACGCTTGTTCTTGGGTCAGGCAGGTGAACTCCTCGTAGGTGCGCACGTACAGCTTTTCCGGCGCTCCTTGAGCTCCCTTTCAAACTTCGTGAACTGTATCATCATGACAGCCGCCATGCTAACAAAGTTGATGCTCGACAGCGGGCGCTGGTCGCCGCACAGGTCGAGGAGGACGTCCGCCTTGGCAGCGTTCAGGAGGGCGCGGGCCTCAAGCTCCCTTGGACGACAGCCGATCACGCGGGCGAATTTGTCGCTGACGGCCCCGTGTCGCGGTAAGGTTGCGCCGGACGGTACAGTAGAGTTGTTGTGGAACCTCCTCCAGCTGGCTTTCTGACATCAGCAGCCCACCGGTCACGGATCGTGTCATTTCCTCAATGTCATCGATGCTCAAGTGCCGATGGGTCCCTCTGGCAGTGTTCGCACGGCCTTGGTGCGCTCCTATGGGTCTGCCCAGGCAAGTAGTGCTTGGATTTGCAACTGAAGGCTTCCGCAAACACGGAGGAAGGAGCCTTCCCATCGGGGAAGAAGCATGGGGCGAAGAGAACTTGGAGGAAAGCGTACAGTGGGATCAGCCGCTTAAGGTACCCCTTCTTTACCAGCACGTTTTGCAGACGGATGTGAGACAGCAGCTCAGGCATCAGCTCCAATAGCCTCATACTGGCGACGTAAGAGAGCTGAAGGCCCTCCGCGAGACCGACGCCGCACAGGAATGGGGAGTATTCTCATGGGTCATTCGAATTGCTGCCGTGAGGGTGATAACTAGGGCCCCGAGCGGTGCCTGTTAAGGCCTCGTATCGCAAGGATGGATTTGGAAGTTGCTTGGTCGACTGGTGACCAATAATCCTTACTTGGCTTGTATGCGATCTTCAAGGGTGAAGTACCAAGCAGTGGTGGTGCTGCGATGAATCCCGTTGCGGACTCAGGACAATGGAGCAATGGTTGGAGATAACGTTATTGGGTTCGGGCTGGCCAGAAGACGCCAAAAATCCGCAGCAATGAATGCATGTATTGTGGGGCGTGTGAGACAGAAAAGAATGACGAAAATGCTGCCCGTTCTGGACGGACCGCTCAGCCTGGCAGTCTTCGTCAGCAAAAACAGCATTCATACTCCCAAGAGCACCCGGGTCTATCACATGAAATTGACATAACAGTCATAAAAGAACAACAGCTTCTAGGCACGCGCAACCAGACGAAATAATGGATGAAAGCTGTGTATGCGCGACGTACTCGCCTGGAGTTCGTGTCAGAGAACCTAAGTGACGATTCAGACTTTTAGAGGTCCCCTCCAGCCACTGTATCACGGATCATGTGACTGCTGCCTGTTTCGTGATTCTTCTGCGGGGCGTGCCCAACAGCGACGACCCAGAAGTGGACAATCCAGGATTCAGTCGACCAACCCGGTTTTGCAGCAGCCCTTGATTGATGATGGAGGCTCAGAATCGCAGTCCCACCCGGGGGTACGTGTACCCAGAGATCTGTGAGTTCCAACTTGCTGTATCCCAGTCAGCCTGTCACGAACTCTCCAAGCCAGTACAAGGCTCAGAAATCTCTGACCGACCCTGCCAGACCCTCCCCAAATCCTGAACCGAGATCGCCCCCTGCGCCGGATCGTGCGATGGACATGCGGCGTGGTCCAGTGCGTCTACGCGACAATCAACAGGCACTGCAGCGACTTATACCCGGAGCACGTGCGAAGTGAAATCTACTTTCTCCTTACCGTCTTCGGCCCCACTATCGTGGGGAGGTTTCCACCATGGAGCTTCGCGCTGACTTCGGCGGCATTGACGCCATTTACAAGCTGCTTTGCTTGTTCCTCTCCACCTTCGAACACTCTATGGTGACCATTTAACAGGGATCCCGCTGGCACGGCAGCCGATAAAGCCGCCGTAAGGCGTGCCTTCTACGAGAGCGTCATCAGCACCATGGTCGACCCCCTGGCTGGTTTTGTTGCATGCCTCGCCGTATATCAACTTGGAAGAGCGGTGCGTTGCCGCAGCCTTGCGTTTGATTTGGGAACTGTCGCTGCTCTGTCGCGATTGTGAGCTTAGCATTTATCTACTACGATCTGGTGGACGACGGCCGAGACGGGCAAGCATTTCCAACTGCCAGGACATCGCAGCACAGCGGCGCCCGGCGGGATTGAAGGCCCGACATGCCCTTGGCTCACCAATCTGCAAGGCAAACGACAGTCCAGAAGCATGTACGACAAGCGAAGCACCCGTGCGGTCCTCAGCCCCGACCACCATGGGACTAGCATGACGAGACCTCCACCGACCTGGCTTCCTCGCATACCCACCTCCACAACAAGACCACAACAGTCAGCATCTGTCACGAGTATCGGGCGCATCATTTTCTCTGTGTGTCTCAATACCCGAAAATTTCAGCTCGTATGTTGCAAGATGAAATCCAACACATTCCAATTTCTCCCAACACAATAGCCACAGCACCCTTAGGCTCTCCTCTTCCATCCCTCAAACGATATAAACCACTGTTATGATGGGCTCAAAATGTAGGGAGAAAAATGGGAATTTTTGATTGAGTTTTTTTATTAAGTCGAAGAGTTGTTGAAGTGGAAGATGGGCACAATGGCTACTTAATAGCCATTGCCGGCAACAAAGGTAGGCAGGGGCGGTCTGTAAGTGTGGAAGGTTGCTCCCACAGAGGGTTGCTCTTGCAACAACCACCCTTCACACCTCGCGGCACCCGAATCTCCGGCAACGGTCTTGGCACACACCAACCATCTTCTCGCTCGTCCTATTCTCAAGGCCCCTCCCCATCAAGCCACTAGTATCACCCACTTGCACGCGCCTCGAACTCGCCACCTTCCCGGTGCACCTGTCGCTCCAAAACTCCCCCTTCAATAACCTCTCCACCTCGTCAACCTGCCCTTTACAGCCCGCCCAGCCCCTGCTATACGCCCTCAGCCCCCCACCACCGTGCACCATGTGCGAGATTGCCCAGCGGACTGCGTCGGCAAAATTCTCTTCCCAGCTTGACTTGGAGTACTCGGTTGGGACTGCCTTGTCGGAGGCGACGATTGATTGCCAGGCTTGGGTCAGGGAATAGGGAGTTCCGATGGATTGGAGAGTGGGGGAGAGGATGTCGAGGAGGTGGGCTGTTTCGTGGATGATGATGCCGGGGTGAAGTCTGGATGCACGTGTTAGTGTGTGGGCTGGGGGACATGATGGCGGCGGGAATGGGGGCTTACGACCGGGTGAGAACATCAGCGCTGCGGCCTCGGGCGTGCATATGCCGAGTCGAGCTGTTTGGGCGGGCTGATGGCCGAGTGTGCAGGGCGTGCCACGATGACATGTTAGCGACGTTTTGGCGGAGGCCGACGGGGATTTTGCCCCAGGTCTGCAGAGGTGGTACGTCAGCGGGTGGCATGTGATGTGGCGTGGGTCGGGTGTTGATCCCGGGACAGAAATCTACCTGGACCAAAGGTTAGATGCTGGGAGATAGGCTCACGTCAAGAATGTAGTCCCACGACTCGTCCGCCTTCTTGTGCCGGCATATTGTCCACGATGCGTCGCAGTCGTCATACCAGGCCTCGACAGCCTCAAAGTCGGCCGGGTCGAAACCAGTATTTTGGGCGTCTGACACGCAGGCTTCGGGGAGATAGCCCGATTCCAGGGCTCTTGTCGCCAGGAGACCTGGGGAGTTCTTTATGAAGATGTCGCTCCTGCTTCGCGTTGGAGAAGGCCGGCTTGACAGCCGGCTTGTCGATGACTGCCCGGAGAGAGTTTGGGGATCGAGAGCGCGGACGCGGGAGGGAGGCTGCTGAGGCCAACGGCCAGGATTGTGGAGACGAGAGTGCAGTGCATTTTCAAGGATTGTGGTTCATGATCTTGACTAGAATGAATAATTGTTCAAGTCTCACATTCGAAGGTTGGCTGTAGCTGAAGTAGTGGTGCTTGGCTGCAGCGAACAGAGGTGAGGGTTGAGCTTAAGAACAAAGATGGCACAAGAACAGGGGTATAGCCTTTTAAAGGTGCTATTGCCAATTGAGACGCGTCACGTATTCTGCAAGTGGTCATCCCAATCCGGAGAAGGGCATCAGAAACCCGATTACTGCAGCTCGCATGATGCCCCCCGCTGAAGAGTCACGAGTCTAAGTGTAACTTGTCATCCAGCACCAGCACGGGTAATCACCAGTCGTCAGTCCCGGTCCTGGTTCCTCTCTCTTCCTTTGCTTTCGAGCCTCAGAGGAACTCCGTGGAAGTAGTCTGCCGAGGAAGAAAGGAAAGAGTATTCGACAATCGGGATGTCATGGGTGACTGTGAAAGGGTCAAGTGTACTGCCCGGCCAAAACCTGACTTATTGTTCGAGACAAATACTCAACTGGGCATTAGGTACAATCTCACAGAAGCGGAACTGTACACCGAACCACGTACCCCCCCGAACCGTGATTATGGCTTGATAGAACAATAAACACTGTTATATTTCCGCTTGATTTAAAAGAAATTGAGCTTTAGTAATCATTGCTAGTACTCTGCTACGTCGTTATTAGCGTTCCTACTAGTAGTCCTGAATCTGCGCGTTTGTAAGCTTTGACATGGAATGAGTAGTGAGGCGCGGGAAACACTAATAAAAAACGCTGTGGTACTATGGTAGAGGGTTGGGGGCTTTCATCTAGCCCTATTCCACTCGAGCTATATCGACGTTTTGGACAGGAACTGTCTACGGAATCTATGCCTGTAGCGGTAGCGGTAGCGTCGAATTTGACGGCTTATTGGCGTCCACACGTGAATCTGGGACGGATTTGGACTAGATTCAACGATTTATGTATTGAGGATCACTACCACATGTCAATTTTATTTCAACATGCATTCTTATCTGTCAGAGATCTATAAGTAACGGCATCCAGCCACGCTCAGACCAATCAACACTTGTAGAATCTCTTGTCGATCCAGGCAATGTTCGGCTGCGTCCTTTCGGGCGTCATGAATACTTCGCCGGGGACGAGTACGCCATCATCTCCCCTTGTCCAGCACCTTGGTGACATTTCCCGTAATTCGAGAGCAGTGAGATTCCATCCCGGACCGTACGTTCCGTATTCTGCCATGAAGGTAAAGTTGTTGTAATTGGACGTGGCGGGGTTGTTGCTCCACTTGGTGTAGCCCTGAGGCAGAATGGTCGAGTCCATGTAAGTCTTGATATACACGCTTCGGTGCAGTGAATTCCATGGCCTTCCCAGAGAGCACTTCCCGACGTTGTTTGCTGCGATGGTCGCGTTGGCGGCGTTGATGAAGGAGTGAGACACGTAGCACCCGTACTTGTTGGTGAAGGTGGTGTTGGTGCCTTTCCATGCAATAATGCCGCCTCCGCAACCCCGAAGCGTGAGGTTGGTCTTCTCGATCCATGCAGTCCCGAAACCGTACAGGAAGTCGGTCTGGCCAGCGATCTCTCCGCCGTAGAAGTACGCGTTTCCGAGGTGGCCAACGTACACGGTATCCTGGTACGAGTAGATGCCGCAGTGGTAGAAGCCCGCATTCGCTCTGCTGATGCTGACGGCAAGGGAAGGTCCAGCAGTTCGTTCTGCGAAGATGTTGCGGAAGTCGATGTTATACGCTCGGAAGTCCACGTTGCCAAAGGGCGTATCGGCGGGCACGTTGAAACCCGATGGGCCTGAGCCCGTGAGACTCGCGTTCAACGTTGGCGCAACAGTCAAAACAGAGGTGTATGCATTGTCGTTGAATCCCGAACCAGCTCCATTGGCGGACGCCCAGTAGACAGTGACGAGATTCTGGGACCTGTCTAAGGGGTGTGCCGTCTGGCCGAGTAGCCGAACGGGGGCCCGCCGTGTGATGTTCAACTGCTCTGTGTAGTTTCCCGCCAAACCAGGATGTTGTACGTTGTCGTGTCGTTGGGGAGAGACTGGATGGCGCCTTGGATGGTTGAGAAATGGGCGAATGGGCTGTCTTTCCCGACGACGAGTGTGCCATGTGGACATCCTTCGAGAACGTTCACCGTTGGGTGCTGGCACCGAGTGAAGTCAACTGGCGATGCCTGAGTCACCAGAGAACTGAAGAAGGGCAGTACCACAAGGGCCTTGACCAGGGATATAGTGAAGGTCATCATCATCGTCGCGTTGCTTTGCTTCCAGCACAAGTGCAGTCTTGGCGACGTCCTATTCGCCGCCTGCTATATAAAGTTGCACCAGAGTGCAGATGTTTTTGAAAATCCCCTCATCCAGGTTTCCCTCGTATTATTGCCGATTCGTGGATGATCAAGTTCCTCTTTTTCATGGTGCTGGTTTGGCTTTGGCAACGAGTAATAGTTCTGTTCACAGTCGCGGATGTCTTTCAATCCCAATTCGTGGAAAATAGGGAGTCAGCCACGAAATGGGTAAATCCGGGGAAGTTGGAGAATTGGGAAATTGCAGACATCGCAAGTGAAATCGCCCATCTCATCACAAATTTGGCCCAAGGGCACTTGTATATAATGAAGATCCTGTGGCACATTATGACTGTGTGACGGACGTAGGTATGCGCCCCCATTGGGAAGCCAGCAACAAGATCCGATGCACGATGGACGTCGCGCGATTCTTTCAGCGTGTGGGGCCTGCAAACCGTCCTTGCACTGGGGGAAATGCCGGAATTTTTGTGCAAGCCTGATGGGCTATTTAGTGTATAAACCCACGAATCATGTCTTCTTCGCGGACGGTCATCCACATAACAAGCTGAATCTGGCCAGCACACCAGGATCCAGCCCCTGAAAGCTTGCTAACCTAAACTGGAACCCTGTCTTCGAAAATAGCAAAAGTCCGGGAGAAGTTTGGCATATATTTAGAGCATGAAGATTCACAGGGCAACTTGGATACTTGGCTGGGATTCTGTAGCGTCGCAAGCTCTGTCATTCTTCGAACAACGACTGTCATGAAGTTCACCGTCTTGCTCTCCTGTGTGGCAACGTTGCTAACGCTATCATGCTAGCCCAGCATGTGCTTCTTACACGAGCCGTTTGCAAGCGGGCGCCAACATGCACAGCTACGGCCAGCGGCAGCAGTGTGACCAACGATACGCCGACAATCGAGTCGGCGATCGCCAGTTGCTCGTTGGGGCAATTGTCATCTCGTCTGGTACCTCGTACTACTCAACTCGGCCTTCACTCTTCTGGTGCTCTGGATGCACCCTGCAAGTTGGGGGCACGCTAAAGATCGCTAGCTCCTCCTCTTACTGGGAGAGGGGCAGGGCGGTCTTCCTCGTGGACTCTATCACCGGCATCACCGAGAAGTCTGCAAACAGCGCTGGCATCTCGACGAAAATGGCTAGGATGTCTGGGATCTTGTTTTGCCAGCAACCCGAGCTACAGATTGCCGATGGTGCTCTCCATCGCAAAGTCCAAGAACATTGTAATCCAGAACCTGAAGTTTAAGAACGCTCCAAACGTCTTCCAGTTCGTGACAAATGGATCCAGCAATGCCACCTATAATCAAGATCACCCTCTCGGCCGTTAGCAAGAGCGGGAACGCTCCGAGAACACACCGACACGGATATCGGCACGTCGACGTACGTGACTTCAAATGGTGCCTCCATCATCATCAACGACAACTATGTGGCGTTCAAGCCGGGATGCAACTACGCTACCGTAACCAACATCACCTGCACTGGTTCGCATGGCCTCTGCAGCCTGCGCGCTCTACACTGAGTCCGTTGCGCAACCACAGGTATCACATACCCGCCATCGCAAGGTTGACTACCCCATCACTCGCGTGATAGTCAGCTCTTTTCGCGTGGAGGCCCTCTGTAAGTCTTCGTTGCTCTCGGGCAAAAGAAACTCCGTGCTTATGCTAATGATCACTGGCTGCCTTTTCATACAGCGCGAAGCTCGGATTGAATCCGAAAGACAACACCAGCGCAAAGCCACCACGCTTTGGTCCAGGCGCCCATGGTGCATTTGATAATTAATTATATTGTGTATCAGCACCAACCATGGACGAACTTTCCGCTTCCAGTTCTCCCCAACACACGACTGTCAAACCACTACGCCGTCACCCCAGAAGGGCTGAACAACAGCTGAACCCTGGATAGGCATCCCTGTTTCCCTCGAGACAATCCAACATGCCCGGAATGCACGCGATCATCATGGGCGCCGGTCCCGCCGGTCTGGCGGCTGCTTTGGCGTTACACCAGCAAATCCACCGAATCATCCCCTATCCAAGTAACAGTCCTCGAGCTCCGGCCCAGCATCCAAACAATTGGCGGCGCTGTCAACTTAACACCGCTCGCCATGCGCTATCTGGACGCCCTTGAGGTTGGGCCGCGCGTGCGACGGCTGGGAGCGAAGGTCACTTACATCGAAATGTTCTCCCAGCGAACAGGTTCCTCGTTAGGCAGACTCTGGCCCAATGTCGACGCCATTCGCGTGCTGCGGCAAGATCTGGTCGAGGCCATGGTGCAAACGGTGCGAGCGGTGCCTGGCGATGAGATCCGACTGCGATATGGAACCAAGGTCACCAGCATTGAGGAACTCGGGGACGCCTCTGGGGACGGCAGCATCAAAGTCCGTTTCACTGACACCGCGAACGGCCGCGAGGAAACCATCGAGGCAGATTTTATCATCGGCTGCGATGGCATCCACTCGTTTGTCCGCAGCTCCCTCGTCGACCCAGACCGCCAGAAGGCGTACTCGGGACGAGCCACCGCCTATGGCTTTTATCCGGTGTCGGAGTCTGGGAAGGCTGGCATCACAGCCGCCGACGGCTCGCCAGCGGTCAACGTCTCAACCATGGTTACCGGACAGCTAGGATCGCTGCTCCTTACCTTCTTCGAGCCCTCGTTTAAGAAGTTGTATCTGGCCAACGTCATCGCCCAGCCGGAGAAGCCAGACTGGCGTGACGGGAAAAGGGGCTACCGGCGAGGACAAGGAGGTCCTGCGGAAGGACTTTTTGCGTCGATTCCGCGGAGGGAAGCTAGCGGGCCTGGAGGACGCCGTGAAGCGGTGCGAGGAATGGGTGTCGTTTCCTGTCTACATGCTCCCTCCTGATGGAGTCTGGTCCAAAGGTCGAGCCTTGTTACTTGGAGACGCAGCCCATGCAGTACGTATTTACCACTCACCGCTGCCCAAAATACACAGACGAGGTTCCTCTAGATCTTCAAGATCTAATCACGAAAGCAGATGCCACCCCAGGGTGAAAGTACCGGACTCGCGATTGAGGATGGCATGCTGCTCGCCCGCGTCTTTAGCCGCCGGGACACTCGGTCCATTTCGCAGATGTTCGCCGACTACGAGTTCTTGCGGAGACCTGTCATCAAAAAACTCACGGCGAGGCGACATTCAGGTGGGAAAATGTCGGCGACAGGAGCTGGTTCGGGATGGTTCTAATGGAGTGGTTGACTGTGCTATATGTCTGGACTATGAATCGTTGGAGCAAGGACAGCTTTGGGCGAGATGTCAGGACTCTGGATTTGCCAGCCTAGGACTAGCATCAGCCAGAGCAGACGCTCTATGCTGATATTCATGCTCAAATGTGCTTCAGCCCTCGACGGGACGTTAAACCCAGGCCCCCTCATGCGCATCACAAACAAACAAACCGAACAAATCCAAGCTTCTTCAAACGCCAACCCTCCGATACGTCTCCTCAAACTCCTTCTTCTCTCTCTCCGCGAACTTCTCGAACGTCCCCATCTCGACACCCCACTTTCTCCCGTCCGTCACCTCCAACAGCGGAATGTCCCGCAGCACCTCCTGCACCACGATTAAAGGATTCTTCTTCTTCTCCTCCTCAATCTCCTCGTCCTTCAGATACACCACTCGGATATCCTTGCCCGCCGCCTTCCGAATAATCTCCAACAGCCGATCCACCCTCACATATTCCCCGATCAGGTCAATCACCTGCCCATGGAACCTCTCGGGGTCGCGGAACGCCGCGACCGCAAAAGCCGCGATATCCTCGTGGTCAATCATGGGCAGCTCCGTCTCGGGGCGGAACGCCAGCCTAATCACGCCCGTCTCAGTCACGCCCGGGTACACGAACTCGGCCTTGGGCGAGAGGAAGTTGGCCATGAAGTTGCCCGGGCGCAGTATCGTCCAGCGGGCGATGCCCGAGCTCTGGACGCTGGCCTCATTGGAGCGCTTTCCACCCAGCGCGATGTTGATTATGTGCATGGGGTCGTCGCTCGCGCCCCGCAGGTCGACGGAGCCGCTGTAGACGACCTGCTGGACGCCAGCGGCGCGCGCCATGCGGAGAATGGTAGCGGCGTGTTCGGTTTCGGTGGCGACGTTGCTCAGGTCGGGCATGACGTTCAGGAAGAGGAGGTCGCAGCCGGAGAGGGCCGCGGAGATGGCGGCGGTGTCGCTCCAGTCGCCGGGATGCACGTGCACGCCGATGGAGGTCAGGGCCTGGGCGGCCGGGGGGAAGGATTGCGGGTGGTGGTGTTGACTTCCCAGCCTAGAGCGCGGAGCTGGCGGCAGACGGCGGACCCCTGGGTGCCGGTTGCGGCGGTGACGAAGACCCTGTGGGAAGACATGGTGTGTGTGCAAAACTGGTAGCCTGGATTCGCTGGGAGCTGATGGTCCTTGGGAAATGCTCACATCTGCGAACGTAGAGGACGGCCAGGTCGAACCACCCGTTATAAACTCTCCTCTCGGCCTTCGCAATCTAACGTGACACCGCCGCCGACATGTTGCGATCCTTCGGGCCAAAGTTTCGTAGTTTATGCTACATGATTCGGAGAGTTTTGTGGGGCTGGGCGCTGCCCCATGTCTCTGTCGGAGACATTCCCAGAGACTCCCCGAATGCTCGCCTGGTTTGTGTCGGGTTCCCTGGAGTCTCGTGCAGCCGCTCAGTCAGCTGAACTTGTCTGCCTGGCTGGCTCCTCGTCTTCTTGGCCTTGGAGGGTTCATCTGAGAGTTACGGCGCCCACTAGATGCGCGGGTCCGCGCAAGATTAGTCAGCCCAAAAAAATTACCCCGCGCCCCTGAACTGCCACTACGAACACTACTCTGACTACCTAACTACAGTACATCTGAATACCGCAAGGGCATGCCTTGAGGTCTTTATAATGGCCAACTGCGTAGCACTTCGAACACGTGGTTGGGGCCCGACGGGCCTAGGCCTCAGCCTCTTCAATTGACTAGGCTCCTGCTTAGTACTCGACCTTAACGTGCATGATAAGCGAGTGGATCATATAAGCGAGCGGATCACTTCAACTCCCATACGAAACCCTGAAAACGCAACTGCACCAAAATCGCAAACTTTTAGTGAACCTTTTTCTAATTTTGAAGATCGACTGCTTGTTACTTGATATCAAATGGAAGCACTAGAAGTTTTGCTAACTGAGCTGGTTTTTCGTTAAGGAATGGTTTGCTTACAGTTTTCATTGCTATGGTCAAGGTTAACTGGGCTTTGACATCCGCCGACCTACTTGAGTGTAATAATCAAAGCTCTATCTTAGTTCCTAATAACTAAACAAGCTAATTTAGAGTTATCGAGACTTTCTGTTAAGGCTGGGTGATTTCATGGCGGTTGCGTTTCCAGGGTTATGTATGGAATGTGAGATGATCCGCTCGCTTATCTGATCCTCTCGCTTATCATGTACGTTATAAGTGAGCTTTAGGCCCGAACCCGAACTAGCTCAATACGCTAGCGAGGCTCAAGGAGCAGCTGTAGGTTGCCCTCGCGCTTCAAATGCTAGTGCGAGTGAAAGGGGCTAAGAAGAAGAACCTCGCCTTGCAAACTCTTAAGCGTAGCAGCCTATAGACTCGAGAGAAGGTGCCGGTGGACTAGGGAAGTAGAGGGTGTTGGCTTAGCTCGTGGTTGTATATCGAGAAACGGCAATCAGGATAGTGCTTAAGAATCCAAGTATTGTCGGTGGACTCCTTTATAAGGACTGAGAAAGGACAACCAGTCCCTCGAGCTGTTGTCTTTCTTATTCGCTCTCGCTCTCTTCTAGTTATTGGTAGTATGAACGTTCGGTCGAATGCGTAAGTGACTATAAGCCTCCCACTCTTTTTCCTTAGTCGATTTTCTAGTCGAAAGAGCGTAGCCTCGAGTAGCAGCCTACTCGTTGATAGACCTGAACAAGGCCTCTCGGGGTCGTATATAGCTTCGGGGAAGGCAGTCCCCTAGGAAGGCGGCCATGGCGATGGCGTTGGAGATAGCGATGTTGCTGTTGGAATTCAGGGGCGCGGAGTTGATGCTACGTTAGATGTATTTTTTGTGCTGACTAATCAATTTGGGCTGACTAAGGCGCACATGATGTGCGTCTAGTGGAGCCGCACACGTGTGTGCGCTTATGTAAGCGTGAAACTGCTTATGTAAGTCTAAGAATGCATCTAACGCGGCCTATTTTTTCCCCCCTTTTCCACCACCACAGCCAACGTATCGCTAACACTACCGCCATGGCGAGTACTGTAGCCGTAGTCAACACTGTAGCCGTGGCCAACACTGCAGCCATGGCCAGTACTGCAGCCGTGGCCAATAAGACCCTCCTCCGTCGCCTACTTGTACGGGTACTTTTACACGTATCTACGGGCTTCCATGTATACATATACTTACTAGACGTCAAGAGCCTCTTCTTCTTGAAGACTTCCGTTCGCACTAGCGCTTAATACGTGATGGGGCTCCACTTCACCTTTTAGAGCCCTACCGTATAGAGCCAAAAGCGACAACAAGTAGGCTCCCAGTGTCAAGTACGAAGCGGGAGCCTAGTGAATTCGAGGTCGTCGAGGCAACACAGGCAACGCGGCTAAGCGGCCAAGCCAGTGTACGGCTTGCGGTGAAATTGGCCATATACGGACCTCTCGGGTGTGCCCGAAGCGTTATTCAGATATTGTACGGATTGATTGAATGGCTGGCTGGCGGTAGTGTTGGCGATACGTGGCTGTGGTGGTGGTGGAAAAGGGGGGAAAAAATAGGCCGCATTGGATGCATTCTTAGACTTACATAAGCAATTCCATGCTTACATAAGCGCACACACATGTGCGTCTAGTGGGAGCCCACGTGTGCGTCTAGTGGGAGCCGAGAGTTACATCCTGATGACCAATCTTCCCAGGGTACGCGATGCGGCCCAGCCAAATGTTGCGGGATGCAAGGCATGAATCCACCCGTCTTCCGTAGGCCGGGTCTCAGATCCTTCAAATCACCGTTCTACCCTAGATCATCTACAGCCATGTTTGTACGGTAAGAATGACGGTGGAGATTCTGCAGCATATCGGAGATGAGAATGGTTAACGTGCATTATCAGCGAGTGCACCATATCAGCGAGTGCACCACTTAACAAGTTTTGGTGGGACTGTGCGCAAAATGTGTTAAAAAAACGACAAAGCCACTACCATTGTTTTTAGCATATTTTGCGCACAGTCCCACCAAAACTAGCTAGAGTGGTGCACTCGCTGATATGGTGCACTCGCTGATATGGTGCACTCGCTGATATGGTGCACTCGCTGATAATGCATCGTTATGTTAGTGTTAAACAGCATATTCAGCACCTGACCACGGTGGATTTGGAGTTCTCTCTGCTCTGAAGTCTCGAAAACCCCATCCTGTTCGGCCATTCAGGAGGCTGCCGCCGCTGATGATAGGGCTGAAATCTCATATCCCTTGGAAAACATGTGATGATCGTTAACTATGGGTTTCTCAGACTACTCTGGCGGAGCCTGGATCCGACATGCACCCTTTGCGGCAAACTTCTCGATGAAGGCTCATGCCGGGTTCCACCCGAATGGAACCCTGACCCAATCTGTGAGATTTGATGGTATCACCCAGACGAGCCCGAAAATACAGTAATGTTCTGTTGCCTCCCGTCGCCGTTGAGCGGTGAGGACTTCCATATTTCGATCCGACAATGAGCACTTGATAATCCGATTTCAACGGGTCTCCATGAGACGATCCAGTGGAGAAACCCCTTGGATGCGCTCCTGCGATGCCCCTTTTCTGCCAAGCCCCACACCAGATCTGCCCGCCTTGCTCCAGCACTGGGACCACCCCGCACTGCATGTCGGCGGCCCGAGCCCAACCATTGCACTTGGCGTTATTGACGTCGCGATAGTCGCGCCTTGGCAGGGCAAACGAGATGGACCCGGAGCCCCGTTTTGGACACTTTGCGGCGCCGCTAAGGCCTCAGCTTTGCCGAGAAGGGTGACGTCTGGTGCCAACGGGGTGGTGGCGCCTGGGGGGCCCTGGGAAATCTGGAAATTGGATTTTTGTGAAGTTTAGTTTCAGGGGAAGGGGGTAATCGAATAAAAACCAGTGCCGTCTCCCTTTGCTTTGCAAATCACAGCTGTTCCTGCAAACCTCGCTTCCTCTCTCTGCCCACATACAACCCTCAAATCCAACTTGGTCACTCACTCATCCACTTGGTCACTCGCTCATTGCAACCACCCCCAAAACCAACCGCAACCATGTCCTCCGAAGCCCCCAAAGTTGAGCTTCACTCCGAGCAGCAGCCCCAGACTGCCGAGCAACAGCAGCAGCAACAAGCCTCGCCCAAGCCCACCGACGAGAAGGAGGCCGCCACCCAGCCGGAGAATACCACCGCCGGCGACGAGAAGCCCCAAAACGCGGGCGAGCCCGCCCCGGAGAAGAAGCCCAACCCGCTCAAGAAGGTGCTCGACGTCGTCAAGACCATCTTCAACTGCCTGCGCAAGCCGGCGATGAAGGAGCTCGAGGACCAGGTCAAGGAGAGGGGCGTGGAGGAGGTGAAGAAGGGGGTGGAGGAGGAGTGAATAACCAGGTTGCGGAGCAGGCGCAGGGCGGTGGGAATGAGAAGGAGGCCAAGGTCGAGGCTCAGCCTGCTATTGCAGCTGGGGAGGACAGCAAGGAGAATGCGCAGGCGCAGGGGCCGGTGACGACTATTACAGCGGGCGTTGCCAACTAAATGGGGATTGAATGTGCGCGCGTGGTGGCGTCCCCCCGGGGGGGGGGGGGGGGGGGGGGGGGTGACGTCGCTCACTCGCTTGCGGCGACAAGGTTTTGCTTTCGACCCAGAGGGGAGGGAAAGGGGAGATGTTGCGGTTCAGGCGGATTACATCTTTTAATTGCCGTTGCCGTCTTTCCAAGTTTACTCGTCAATATACCCAAGGCTGGATTTTCTTTTTCTCTTCCAACGTCTTTCCATCCCATCGTCAAGATTGCTCCTCTTCCACCTCTTCGCACCCTCCCACATCCCCGGCACCACCCCTCGCGTCCCTCTCCTCCCGTCGACTCATCCTCCTCCCGTAACTCGTCTTCTCCTCATGCCCCACCCCCTCCCACGTCTTCGTATCCGGCAATCCGTATGTACTGATCCCCCTCCCCCAAGTCGTCCACGGATTCGTCCACCTCCTCACCTCGCTCGGCACATCCTCCCCGGGCGCCAGCATCTCCCGCCAATCCTTCGGCTTATCCCTGTGTATAAGATAGCCGCCCAGATGACGATGCCACACATCAGGCGGGACCTCGTCCCTGCCTTCACCCCGCGTCCAGTGCCGCGCCAGGGACAGCCGCACCTGCCGCTCGATGCCCCGATGCCCGGTGATGGTGGACAGGCGGTGGGCCCAGCCGTAGCAATACACAGAGCGGTTGAGTGGGGAGAGGTCACGGGCGACGGGGAGGGCCATGGGCGGGAGGCGGCCGCTGGCGATGAGCGGGGGATGTCCTGCAGGGAGACGTCGCGGACGATTTCGACGGGGAGATGCAGGTCCGCGGGCACGGGGACGGTAGACCATTCCTGCAGGTTTTGGCGGAGGGTGGCCGGGGCGGAGGTGGCTGGGGCGGAAGAGTCTGACGGCGGGAGGATAAAGGAGGCGCGGACCTCTTCGGAGTGCGTCGAGATGGCGCCGATGAGTTTGCGGAAGTAGGCGACGGCGGAGGCGGTGCAAACCAGCTTGCGCCCGCGCAAGGCCGGGTAGAGCACGCTGGCGAGGATGTCCTGGCGCGAGACCAGCTCGTGATTGTCGGTCTCGTGGTCCAGGATGGAGCGGGTGATGATCCGTCGCTGGGATTCCGGCTGGGGAGGGACTGGCCCGTGGTGAAGGTCGGTAACCAGCGCAACCAGCGCGCTCGGGTCGAGGTTGACGGTCTTGGTCAAACGGCTGCAGTCATCGCCCACCAGTGGGTCGCGGTCCTGGATGAGCGCCGTGATGGCGTCCTCGAGGGCGGGGCGGCATCGGTGAGGAATGGACTGCCGGCGCAGCTGACCTCCACTGTGACATCGTCGCCGCCTATCTTGCGTCGGATGTAGTGGAGCATCCGATCCACGAGCTCAGACTTGCCCTCTTGAAGCCCCGGCAGGATAAGGTGGAGACGGTGGCAGTGATTCCACTGCGCGGCAAGAATGATCTTCCTGACTGTGTCGGCAAACTCGGTATGGCCCAGACCATCATCCCCCGCGCCGCCTTCTCCATCCCCATCCTCGTCTTCCGACTCGCTGGCCCATCCCTCTGCCACCACCTGGTACTCCAGCGTCTTTGAGGTGATGGAGATGAACTTGATCCAGGTCGCGCCGCTGTCAACGACAGCATCTACAGTGATGGGCCGCTCCTGGAACGGCTGGTCCTTGTATGCCAGCCAGCCGGCGTCCGGGGCGACGGGCAGCCTGGGGCTCCGCGGGAAGTCCTTGTTGATGGCGGCCAGGCCGCGGCACTTCTTGACAACGGCCCACCTGTCATCCCAGCAGCAGCTCTTGATGCCGTAGTACTGGGCGGGTGAGATGGCAGCCGCGGATGATGCCCGATGCTTCTGGATGGCTTTGTCGAGGGCGCGTTGCTGCACCTTCAGCAGCGCGCTGAGCCCCCGTACGGGGCGGCTTGCTGCGTCGGCTGCCTGCTGAAAACGCTGCAGCTCTCCGATACAGATCTGCCACTGCGCGATAAGAGACTCGATGCACTCATCCAGGGCGGCGCCTCCTGGCAGTTGATTGCTCTTGGGGGTTGGTGCTCCGGCTGCCTGCTCTGGCGTTGTGCGGGTGTCCCCATTGTTTGTGGGCCCTTCTAACGTCATCTCCTGGCATGCAGCGGTATCGGGCCAGAGTCTTGGGAGGTTTGGTTGATTGCCCCTGCTAGTCAACGAAAGGCCACGCCTTCCTGAGGCAAGAGACCCAGGCAGCAGAAGCTGGACCAGTCAAGGCTCTTGGCAACTGGGCAAATTTGGTCACAGCAAACATCCAAGCTCTCACAGTTAGGGTTAGGGTTCTTGCCAAGTTCATTTCCTCTACTTCTGCCCTTTCTTGTCATTCACGTTTCTGTGTATCGCTTTGATACTTAAATCAAATCACGAGCACCTTTGTACTAGCAAAACCGCTGGGAGATTGATCAGGCAGACTTCCATCAGTGAATCACCGGATTCCGGAAGCTACCAACGCTGCGAACTCCGTGCTATGGTAAACGATTATATAACGTACTTTATAAGCGAGTGTGCAATATAAGCGAGTTTGCAGCGCTAACAGATTTTGGTATCGCTGCATGCAACAATTTGTTAAGGCCCACTAATAACTTTTCAACATTTTTACAACTGCAGGCCCACCAAAATCTGTTAGCGTTACACACTCGCTTATATTGCACACTCGCTTATAAAGTACGTTAAGCGTTTAACGTTACATTACCTATGTCTAACTCATTACCCATGGGAGATAGCACCTATGACCATAGGTAAATCCCAAAGATACCCATGGTTATTGGTACTCACCCATTTGGGTATGTGTTAGGTCTGGGGCCAACTCACATGAATGCCCGCGGTAATTCCTTGCCCTACCATCTGCTCGGGCTCCTGCTGCGACGCACATATAATTATCGCTGACGCCGCTGATGGCATGGTTTTGGGTCAAGGCGTCAGGAGGTACTGCTGCACTGGGAAGATGGGCTCGTTGATGGGCATCCCGCAGACGTCAAGGGCAGGCTGTCCGTCGGGCGGGTGACCGGGCTGGGGAACTCGGCAAAGTTGGTCCTCCACGGGTCGTTTTTGTCCTTAACCCACATGTACGACTCGTCCATGTAAATGCCAGCTGCTAACCGCAGGCCCGTGACGGATAGCTGGGCGAATGGCTTGGGCTCGCCCCTGCTGTTGCGCTTAGGTCGTTGAAATGGGTGTAGGCGCCGTCGGCCACCGCGAGGCACAGCTGACGGATGACGTCGGCGGGGAGGCCACCCACGGGGTGGCGTCACGGGCCTTCTCCCAGAGCCTCTTCTCCATGCGGCTGCTACGGAACATGGCGTCTCGATGGGCGTGGCAGTTGTTCAGCAGTTCCGGCATCTTTTCCATGGATAGAGCAGGGAATTACCCACCCACGGGCTCCATGATCTCTTCAGTGGGTATTCCCAAACTAGAACCTACTACTCTGGGACTAAATAGTTTTACGCATATAGGTTTGACCCATATAGGTGCCAAAGAATTTCTAATCGCTCTCCAATACAATACAAAATAATAGACACAATTGCATCAAAAATAGCTTTCTGTGGTGCGGGACCCACTGGTCCCACACCTTCATCTCAGCCTCCACCCCCTGCCCCTGAGTTCGCCCATTTTCCACTCCTTTCCAACAACAACAACAACAACCACAACACCATAGCGAATATCACCACCTTCGCCGGCCCTCGGGCCGCTTCCCCCTTTACATTTTCTCAGTTGAATTACAGCTATAGAAGGCGATTACATGGGCGATTACACTACCCATATAACCCATTACACATGGGAAATACCCACGGCCTACCTGTTGCAAAGAGGTCTTTGACCTCCCACACCTACAAGACCGCTCCGCCGGCCTTTGTTGCCTGAAATAGCTATTAAGCAGCCATTGCACCCATCTTCCACTTCTTCCACAACTTCAACTTAAAATCAACAACTCAATACACACATCCCCAGTTTCCCTACATTTGAGCCACCATCGTAACGCTACCCATATCCGAAGTTGTCCTACCCGCGTGTGCGTTTGAGCGGGAGGCAGTCAAGGTCGCGGTTCGGATGAAGGAGCAGAGCGTGCTGAAGGTTGGGTGGATGCAGTGGATTGTGGGGCTATAGTTAAGGTTGTAATATCTGGAGTTCAGCCGGAAGCGGAACATTTACGAATGCAGGTGGTTGACCCGTGCTCGGGGTCCACGAGATGGTGGGCACAAAACTGGAGCTCACCAGGAGCTTTCCTCAGATCAGCCCCCCTGCCGCGTTCCAATCCGGGTATAACCATACTTTTTCTCCCCATTTCCCTTTCTCATGTCTACTCTTAAGTCAATCATTACCTTTGAGGAATGTCTCGGTTTTTGAGATCCCAAGACTTATGGCAATGAGCAGTTAAAACTGTTAGCCCTTTGTTGTTGTCTTGTAATCTTTGACAGCGAAGAACTTATGCTTCTGTTAAACAGCGAGGGATAACGAAAGTATGTACTGTGTCCTATCTCCTTCAGTTTAGCGCCATTGAAGACCTTGCGTATATCGTTAAAACTCGGCCAATCTTCCCACCTAAACCTATAGGGAACCACGAATGATATTGACATTATCCAAGGAATAGACAAAAGCACATGATCGTCGGCTATCTTCTCTGGCTGCTCTCAGGTCGGAACATCTGGGTTTCGATCGTTTCTGTCACGGCACAGCGCGTGGGATCACATGGGTTCTGCGCAGGACGTGACAGCTCATATGATACAGCCAAAGTGTTGGATCGCTGGGTTCAATCATTGGACCGTTTTGTGGGAGCATGGCCAAGCGGCGTGGCTGCATGCTCGTTGCCGTGACAGTTTCTCGAGTCTGCATTGCCCGCCAAGGCCAAGAAAGAAACAATGAACCGGAGGCGCGGGTTGGCTAAAAGTGAAGTAAGTGGTTAGTATTGCTCATCCGTGAACAATGTAAGAACGTGGTTCTTTGGTGCTGTACCTGGAGCAAGAACTGGATGAGTTCACAACGACAAGACACTAAAGTCCAGCTCTCGTGGCGGAGCGCATAGATTTCGAGGCAAAACGCTAATACGAGCACTTCTTGCAATGCAGCAGGAGAAAAAATAAAGAAAAGGGAGGGCAAAAGCTAGTATTGTGAGTTGAGTCGAACTCGAACGCGCGGTGTAAGAGTTGAGGAAGAAGCTTCCCACGACGAAACTTACTACCGCACCATTCCCGCAGGCATTTGATGCACTTCGACTAAACTATAACCTTGGGGCCCTTATTTGGCAGGTTCCATCGCTGAAAAAACAAGAGTCTCGCAGCGTTCTTGTGCATTTGGTGCGCAAGCTGGCCTTCGCCTAGAGTAGGAATTTCGGTAGCCCAAAGCGGAACAGCCGCGGCGAGATGCTGCCTTATTACGACCTCGCTTTCGCTTCCCTCGTATTTGTTCACGACACCGGTACGAGAGCTGAACCGGCATCTGGAGCGAGACTTCACAGAACTGGTCGAACTTCTCCGAAGTCCGGGTCCTGACGGTGTAGCCCAACGGTAGACCGAACCTCGACCGCAATAGAAACCCGGTTACGGTCCCTGCCTTCCCGGTCAGAAATTTCGGCAAGCGGCTCGGGTCGAAGCTTGATGCGACCGAGATCTACGACAGCGCTGAGGAACCGCCCCAGTGGACGAAAGCGATTCTCCACGTTCAGACGCCGCCTGCTGACGGCATGGATGAGACTCAAAGCTGAGAGCTTACGGATGATACGGATGGAACGAAAACTTGACGCACCACTGCCAGAAGGAGAGTGGGAGGATATGTGGGATTATTGCCCAGAGGATCGAGAACTGTTGCAAGAGCAACCTTCTGTGGGAGCGACCTTACACACTTGCAGACCGCCCCAGCCTGCCTTTGTTGCCAGCAATGGCTATTAAGTAGCCATTGCGCCCATCTTCCACCTCTTCAACAACAACAACAACTTCGACTTCAACAAGCAACTCAATACACAGATCCCAATTTTCCCTACACTTTTGAGCCCAATCCACCGTAACAAGAACAGTATGTACTGTGTACATTCTAGCACCTGACCACCGAAGTGAGAGGTGACGTTGGGGATAAACTTGCCAAGGCAGGGGTCCCACGCCGCCAGAGGGCCGGCGCGGCTTGGAGAAAGACCCCACGCTGGACTCGTGCCTCTATTTCCTGACCCTAACCCCGAATTCTTGGTGATCTGTTTGTGTTTGCCTACAATCTCTCCTGATTGGCAATCAATGCCATTCATTTACTTTTTCGACTGCCTTCCCGAACTTCTCTATTGACATTTGTTATACATTCTTTCTTTCTGCGATTTGCAATGTGCTGGGTTGCTATCGTTTCTGCTGTTGTGGCGGCTGTATTCCTTGTTCACAACTGCGTCGGCCTGTTTCTTCCATGCTATTCAGTCTTGTTGCCACCATCAGTCTTGCCTTTCGGGCAATATTTGTCACACCGGTGCTCAGTAATCCTCCTCTAATCGCCCTGCTGACAATGTTGGCATCTCAGGTGGACACTTGGAAAACTGTAAAGCGCAGGGC
Source organism: Achaetomiella virescens (assembly GCA_031001845.1). Taxonomy (NCBI): domain Eukaryota; kingdom Fungi; phylum Ascomycota; class Sordariomycetes; order Sordariales; family Chaetomiaceae; genus Achaetomiella; species Achaetomiella virescens. The sequence goes on from JARNGD010000061.1 coordinate 72,201, forward strand.
GGGATGGGGATTTGGAAGTACGCGACAATGGGCAGAAGATGCTGACTCCATCTTCATTCCAAAGAGAAGATGTTCCAGACTTCCATGAATCGTCACCGAACGATTCGGTTTCCTAAAGCATTTTCCGGCACCTGGACCTGTCTGCAAAGGGGTGCGTGAGGTTCCATTGCCGTCGTGAGCACCTTCCGATTCTGCCCACCCCGCCATGTCTTAGCGGCTTGGCAGCCCCATAAGACCGCCGAGTCCCCAGGCGCCACAACGGGTCTTATCTCTCTGCCGGCGGCGCTGCGGATCTGCATTGTTGCATGCCCGTTTGGGCTGATACTGGCTCGATGTCCAGCCAAGCCGCCTGCCCCTCAGCCACCGATGCTTGTTTGCCAACCTGCCAAGCGCTGCAAATCTGGGATGCCGCGGGCGGCTTGCTGTTTGGGACACCGAGGGGTGCCCGCCTCTTTACCCACTCATGTGAGACCTTCCAAATCGCCGGCTACGTCCCGGACAGGCACCTCATTTCTGCTTCGAGAAAGCCTACCCAGTCGCGCCTGCTAGCACCTGACCAGGTGGGCTGTTGGCGCTCCCCGCCATGGCAAGGTACCCCCAGACCCCGGGGAAGGCACTCGGATCACGTCAACGCAGACCAAACGGGGATGATGGTGGATCCGGATCCTGGAATGCAACCGTCCTCTCGTCCCGACGTCCACTGACCGGCGACGCCACGCTTATGGGTTATCGCACGTTTCCACATCCAACGAGAACGAGTACCAAGGGGCGGGGTGCTGACCGGGCCAACTGAGGTACGGTACCCTGCCAGCACATGCCATCCGGACAGCTGCATCGCAGGCAGAGATCGCGTGTTCTTCCCCTTTGGCATACCGAATGGCAGCCCGACGATAGCCTTGTCAGTTCTCGGCGCGCAGATCTGCACATAATATATCGCTGCCGCATCCCTCCCCGCAATCTGCATTGATCGTCCGTGCTTGTTTTTCCTCCTCTCTCACGCTCTAGGTGTCGGTAGGGCCCTTGGGATACTCGATTCTCACTTGAATTCAATAATAGGACAATTTCGCAAAGGGACAGTGCAACGACGCATCGAGAAGCACACACCATGGCGGGCTTCTTCTCCAAGGCTCGCAGTGATGAGAAAGGCGCCGAGTCGCCGCCTCCGGTCCAGGAGATGGCGCCGGGGGAGTATAGCAGCGAGGAGGGCGTCGTCGATGAGGCTCAGGATGACCTGCACAGAGGAATGAAGCCGAGGCAGCTGAGTGCGTGTTTTCGCGTTTCCTGGGCGACAAAACTGGCATGCTGATATGTGAGGCTGCAGATATGATGGCTATTGCGGGCGCCATAGGAACAGGTAAGAGACGCACACCACCGAGCATCAAGCCTCCAACGCTAACTCCAACATCAGGTCTGATCAATCGGCACCGGCACAACCCTTAAATTCGGTCCCGCGTCGCTCCTTATCGGGTACGCCCTCATGGGCCTCGTCGTCTACATTGTCATGGTTGCGCTCGGCGAGATGGGTGCCTGTGCCGCACAAGAAGAGCTTCTCGGGCTACGCCTCGCGGTTCGTCGACCCGGCGATGGGCTTCGCGACCGGCTGGAATTACTTCTTCAAATACGTCATCGTGCTGCCGAACAACCTGACCGCGACGGGCATCATCCTGCAGTACTGGCTGCCGAACATTAACGTGTCGGTCTGGATCGTGGTATTTGGCGTGGTCATCATCGCCCTGAATGTGAGTGACCAAAACCCTGGCTTCACAACAACTGCTGACACGTTCGCTCCAGCTCATCCACGTCTCCTTCTTTGGCGAAGCCGAGTTCTGGATGTCGCTGATAAAGGCCCTCGTCATCCTCATGCTGATCCTGCTCTGTTTCATCATCGCCCTCGGCGGCGGCCCCAACGGCGTGCGCACCGGCTTTTACTTCTGGCAGAACCCGGGCGCTTTTGCCGAGTACTCGACCACGTCAGCGGCCAGACCACCGTCATCCACGGCGACACCGGCCGCTTCCTCGGGGTATGGGCCTGCATCGTTCAGGCGACTTTCGCCTACCTCGGCACCGAGCTCGTCGGTGTGGCATTTGGCGAGACGCCCAACCCGCGCAAGAACGTTCCGAGGGCTGTCAACCAGACACTGCTGCGGATCGTGTTCTTCTACGTCGCTGGTGTGCTGGTCCTCGGCATGGCGGTGCCGTACAACAGCCCTGAGCTGCTCAAGGCGACCAAGGAGAAAACAAGCGGCTGTACGTCCTCGTCTCTACCTTTCCCACCTCACCCTCTCCTCTTCTGTCGCACTGACCGCATGCAGTGGCCTCCCCCTTCACCGTCGCCGCCCGCATCTCGGGCATCGAAAAGCTCGCTGACGCCGTCAATGGCCTCCTGCTCATCTTCACCATCTCCGCCGCCAACTCGGACATCTACCTTGCCTCGCGCACCGTCTGGGCCCTCGGCAAGGACGGCCAGGCCCCGCACATGATGCAGCGCACCAACAAGCGCGGCGTGCCCATCCCCGCCGTCGCGCTTTCCTCCATCTTCATTGCGCTCGGCTTCATGAACGCGACCAAGTCGGCCGCGACCGTCTTCGGCTATTTCGTGAGCTTAGTCACGGTGTTCGGCGCGCTCAACTGGGTGGCCGTGCTGGTGAGCTACATTGCCATGATCCGCGCCATGAAGGTGCAGGGCATTGAGAGGAAGGTGATGCCGTACAGGAATATCCTGCTGCCGTGGGGCGCCTATTTTGCGTTGTTTATGACGGTGCTGGTGATCATCTTCAATGGGTACGCGGCGTTTATTCCAAAGTTTCAGGTGGACAAGTTCTTGACGAGCTACATTGGCATTCCGGTCTATGTTATCAATGTGCTGTGGTGGAAGTACTTCAAGAAGACGAAGAGGGTCAAGCCGGAGGAGATGGATCTGGTTACTGGGAGGAGGTCGTGGTAGGAAACGGCTCGGCATTGCATGGAGCATGGGGTTGTTTCTTTTTAGCGTTGTTGGTCATGATATACCGGCGATACGCCGGGAATGAAATCTTGCCAGTTCCAAGGGCATGAGCTCTGTATTGCATCTGGGTGATTTTCTCGTCCTTCAGGTTTGGCAACCCTCCTCGTATCCCGCCCTCGCGGCTCCGTCCCTGTTCCAGCTCCGGATGAATCCAACTCAGGTGTGCTTCTCCGCATGGGATGCGCTTCCGAGACGATTGATCCGACTGGAGGAAGCGGCGCGGCGCTGCCAGGTCGCACTGCGCATGTATGAACGGACTCAGTTGTGATTTACATAGATCAGTATGCTTGACGGCCGCCTCTTGTTTAAGTAGTATGGTTGCTGATCGTCTCTCTTGCACAGCGGTATTCAGGAAGAGCGACGGAGAGGGCGACCTGGGGTGCAGAGTGCGCGGGCTGTGTTACCTGCCGACCCAATATATGGTTGTAAGCCGTGCTTGAGACACGGAGGAAGTGCGACATAGGGATGGAGGATGAGGAAACGCTCCTGAGATCGACACTGTGTTGAGTTTGGCTCATATCTACATCTACTGTCTCACCCCTAGCCGTCAGTAAGAACGTCGTCAAGAACAGGGTTCTCCTGAGTCCAACGTTGTTTCCTATCTTCGGTCGTCCATCCATAGGTTTTTCGTTAAAAACGGAGCCAAGCTACCCAAGATGAAGAACTACAACTCAATCATGCTCGCTGCTAGCATTGGTGTCCAAGCCTTGCTGGTTACAGTGCACGCAACGGTCTAGCAGGCCAGCAGCCGGTCAACAGACTTTAGGACACATGCGTTCGACGAGTTTGGCTACGTCTCGGCAAGCAAGGTCTAGGTTATAGACAAGCTGAACAAGAACTGCGGCAAGCGGCCTTCAAGATTGCGAGCAAGATCATTGCGGGGCATTATCTCGTGAGGGCGGAGGCGGCAATTTCCTTGCACAGTGCTGGGCAGAACCAGGGGCCGCAGCTTTACATGAATTGTTACGTAAGTTCTGCTGCATTTATATTCCTCGCCTGATATCCATCAGAAACATTTGTTCGTGGTCTTATGCGCTTACGCCATGCTAATCAATCTTCAGACTTGAGCAAGTCAAGGTTGCTGGTAGCTGCCAGCGGGAGTCGAGAATCCGGGAACCTTCAGCGCTAAGGACCCTGACATTCTCATTGACATCCGAGGTAACAGCTCCAAGGAGTACACTATTCCTGGGCCGGCTCTCATCGACCAGAGCTATTTCTAAGTGTTGGGTGTTAAAGCGCCAACATCGTCTCCTCGACTTTGCCCCAAGATCGAAGGGAGGAAACATGTAGAAATTTAACACGCATGCATACACAGCGCGGCAAGACAAGACTGGTTTCAACCTGTCGAACCATATAGTAAAGAGTCAAAGAGCTGGCCTGTGCGGCGCAACAACTGAAAGAACTCGATGATGATGAGCTACGAAGAGGAGGCTGTGGTGGGCAAGTGGGCAAGGAGGCTGTCTGCAAGTGGGGCAGGGCAAGTGCTCCGGCCCACAGCTGCAATAAAATAGACTGATAGCCTCTTCCGTTTCCCTGAATCCGCCTGGTGGCTGCCCCTTGCTAGAAATTAGTGACCCTAACCCTCGTCGGTGATGTCGTCATTCTCCCTGTTCCTGAATCTCTGCGCTGACCGACTCGGACAACCTGCCTGAAACATCCCTTCCAGCTTTTGCCTCATCTATAAAGTAGGCCTTTTGGAGACTCTTCTCAATTTTCTTTATTGCTGTAATAATAGCTAAACTTAAAGATAATAAAGGATTTGATTAGAATTTCATATCCAAGACAAAGGCGACAGCCACCCAGGCTCATGCGGGTCTCTGCGGCTTGCGCCCCGCTCACATTTCCGTAATCGCTCAACGCGTGAACAACTGCCTGTCATCCTCTATCCGACTCTCATCCACTTTCGTAAAGAGTTCATCCCATCTCTCACCTCGCCAACCCGCCACCACCATCCCTCTCCGAAACCGCCCACGCCGACATCCACCCAACATGACGCTCAAGACGCAAGAACCCCTCATCACCTCGGTCACCGACCTCCCCACCTCCGAAGCAAAATGGGTCACCCTCCGCAAGATCAGCTACCTCGACCAGACCGGCAAGCCACGCACCTGGGAGGTCGCGTCCCGCAAGACGCGCGCCACGTCGGCGGGCGTCGACGCCGTCGCCATGGGCAACGTGCTCCTCACCCGTCCCGCCCGGCCTCCACCGTGCTCGTTATCCAGTACCGCCCTCCGTTGGACGCGTACACGGTCGAGTGGCCCGCGGGGCTGATCGACGAGGGCGAGACGGCGGAGCAGGCGGCCGTGAGGGAGTTTCGCGAGGAGATTGGCTATGACTGCGAGGTGGTGAGCGTGAGCCCCGTGCAGGCGGCCGATCCGGGGCTGAGCAGCGCGAATATGAAGCTAGTTATGGTGGAGGTGAGGTTGCCCGAGGGGGAGGAGATGGTGTTGCCGGAGCAGAGGCTGGAGGACGGGGAGAATATCGAGAGGGTGGTGGTGCCACTGGCGGAGCTGTACGAGAGGTTGGTGGAGTACAGTCGGAGGGAGAGGTTTGTGGTGGCGGCGAAATTGTTTCATTTTGCGGCGGGGATGCAGTTTGCGAAGACGAAGGGCGCGGAGTATGGGTTGTGAGTTGGTGTTGGACCACCTTTGGAGGTTTGGTGATGGGAGTATGTATCATATGTTGCCTTCGAATGGCGACCGCTATGGGTGGTGGTCTCAAGGCAAGCAAGGCATGATATAAGTCAACTCCATTGAGTCTTGCGGCCCCTTGAAGTGTTCTCACAAGCCAGATTCCGGACCGGCGATATCAACTGGAAAAGTCTGTGTCCAGCCTTTTTTCCGCGTTTCTCCGCTTTCCGATCTCTCTGCGATCCGTTCGGTTTTGAGGGCTGCTGCACTCAGAGCCATGCGATTGAGCCGGTGTGGTTGCGAGCAAGTCCCGAGGTTGTTGACCATCAGGGAGTCGAAGGAAGGCCTTGAGCAAACCAGGACATGAAAGCAGCTGTTTCAGTGTCGGAACAGCCTGACCGACAGTGACTTGCATCAGCCGCAGGGTAGAGTACTGTGCCGAGCAGGCTTTCACATGCCATAATTGCCGGCCAGGCTGCCAGATGACACGCTTGCAAACAATTGATCGTAGCAGGTGAAACCTACGAGCAAGCTCATAAGCTGAGCATTGAAGCGGGAATAGGCGATATAAATGCCTCTTTCAGACGCCCCAATGTCGGCGCGGCCGGGTCATGACAGTGTGTGGGGCAACATGATGCGCCTTTTGCAGCCTGATGGATAATGGTCCGAGGATCTCAACCATGTGCTAGCCTTGTTCTTTGAACGTGATCTGTGGGCGAACGGGAACCGCAATAATCCAACCAAACTGCTAGAAGGCCTCCAGAAAAGAAGAAGAATAGTGGTAGATTCCAGTTGGGGCTCTTACCCTGAGGTACTTGTCGAATGGAGCATTCGAGGTTGGGTTGTTGTGAGGTCAAATTGCGGACTTGGGTCCACAGTACGGTAATCAGCTGCTGCAGACGCATGATCCCGCCAGCCTGGCCAATGCTGTGCTATGCCCAGTCTGCCCCACCTGACGCACGGTTGCCAGGGAGCCACTAGCGCATGCAACGACCAGGAGTGTGACGCCCAGGACGCCAAGCCAAACAGCCGCCGCCCAAAGGGGATCCTCCTTCCATCCTCTGACATCGACACCCACCCACTTCGACAACTAAGAGACACCAGCCGCGCACCAGGTAAGTCCGCCGCGCGCTGTGAAAACGCGACCTCGGAAATCAGCGACATCGCGGGCAGCAGCCCCGCACGCTTCAACACCGACACCTCGACGGCGTCGAGTCGGTCGGGGTGGCCAGCCCTCCATCGCGGCAAAAGGCGGAGGTGTGTCGACCCGACACCCGCTAGAATCGCACTGCTGGAGACGACTACATCCAACGCATTACTCTGCTACCCTCTGACCCTGGGAGCGCCCCTTTTTCCTTTTTGCCGATCACGACCCACCGACCTTCCCTTTGTTGTCTTACGATACCAACTCGCGACACTCTCTTCGATTTCCTTTGCGTCCCTTTTCACATGCGAGGTTGCGCGGCACAATAAGCCGCTGCCTAAACAAACCAAATGTCAGAACCACCGTCATCGCCGCCGAGGGCAGGAACCAGCGTCGAGGATGCCTTGGCCTGGTACAAGTCGCAATACGAGGTGCTGGAGGCCGAGCTGTCCGAGTTCCAGGCCTCGAGCAAGGAGCTGGAGGCTGAGCTCGAGAAGGATCTAGATGCGGCCGACAAGCGGGAGCGGCTGCTGAGGCAGAAGGCCGAGGGGCTGACCTACGGTGGAGGAGTGGAAGGTATGCCACCAACGGCACCTACCTATGGCACCCGCTGACACGGACGACAGAGGAAATACAAGGAGTCCAAGGCCGAGGCGAACCAAGTGCAGAGCACGCTCGAGAAAGAGATTACGAACCTCCGCGACACCAACAGGACGCTTCAGCTCAAGCTGCGCGACATCGAGGTGGCCAACGATGACTTTGAGCGCCAGGCGCGGACCACCACGTCGTCCCTCGAAGACCTCGAGTCCAAGTACAACGTGGCCATCGAGAGGGCCGTCATGCTGGAGGAAGAGATCAAGGCTGGGGAGCAGGAGCGGGAGAAACTCCGGGTCGAGTCGCAGAGACTGCGCGAAGAACTGGCCGATCTCAAAATCGAAGCCGAGATCCTGCAGGACAAGCTCAAGAAGCAGGAGTCTCGCCACCTCTCGACCATCTCGACCGACATTTCGTCGATTCCAGGCTCGCCTTCCTTCTGTAACTCGCCGCACTCGACCGCCAGCTCGCCGATGGTCATGACCCCGCCCGATACGAGGTCGTTGTCCACGGCGAAGGCAAAGAAATCTTCACTGCAGGATCCACCGTCGCCGCCCATGTCCGATGTCTCGCTGCCTTTGCCCAGGATGCCGGCGATCAAGACTCCGGCACCGCAACGGAAAAGTCGCCTCCCGTCCGCTGACAGCAGCATCACACCGAAGCCGAGGGCGATCCCGGGATCCACGTCGTCTCCTCGCGCTAACCGCGCGGTAACGACGTCGAACGCCATGCGGGCGTCCGTCCAGCGCTCCTCAGTAGCCTCCGCAGCACGAGCTGCCCGTGTGCCGTCACACAAAATCCCCTCTTCCAACTCCCTTACGCACATCCGCACCCTCACTAGCCAACTGCAAAAGCTTGAAGCCCGCGTCCACTCCGCGCGCTCCAAGCTTCCAGCGCCCGCCAGCACCCCGCCCCGCTCCTCACCTCGAACTGGCACTACCGTTCCATCGACCGTCACCATCCGCAGCCGTAAACGCGCCGTCGGCTCGACCGCCTCATCCAGCGCCGCCAGCCTCGCCGGCTCCGAACAAGCAACCCCCTCCCACGCCCGCCACGCCCCGTCTGAATCGCGCAGCAGCGTCTCCAGCAGCAAGCACGTCCCTCGACTTAGCACGTCAGGCGTCTCGCGTCTGTCCTTCGGCCCGCTGCCCAACCGCAACCCCACCGCCTCCACCACCACCACCACCACCACCACCACCCACCACACGACCGCCTCCTCGCACCACAACCCAGAATCCGAGTACTCCCGCCCAAGCAGCCGAGCAAGCCACTCCAGCTACGCCCGCCCCGCAAGCCGCACCGACTCCCACACACAGCGGCAGGTAGTATGCCCCCGCCGCGACCCATGTCACGCGCCAGCCTGTCCGGCACGCGTACACCACTGAGTAGACCGCGCAGCAGCATGGGCATGCACAGCCAGCACCAAGCCCACTCTTACGGACATGGCCGCTCGGGAAGCATAAGTTACAAAACAGCCCCCACACCATCATCGACAGCAGAAGAGGAGGAGCTAGACGAATTTCCTGTTGACGTTACGAGCGAGCTCCGCACGCCTAGCAGGCGCGGGACGTATTCCAGGACGGAGCATGACAGGGAGAGTACCGGCAGTGGGATACCAATGCCCTCGGGGAGCTCGAGTGGGATTCCGCTGCTGACTAGTAGGCGGCAGAGTGGAGGGGGAGTGTCGGTGAGCAGTGGTGGAGGGGGAGGGACGGGGAGGAGGACAAGTGGGGCCAGCGTTACTAGTGGGGGGAACTTGAGTACCGGTTTAGGGGGAAGGGGAGTCGTGGATTTGGGGGAGACATATTGATATTCAGCAGCATGGGATGCGTCTGGGTTGAATGGAGTGGAGTGGAGTGAAGTGAGTGAGCGGGTGGTGGTTTGAGGAAGAGCTGATGAGGTGGGGTGGTCGGGGTGAATAGGGGCTTGCTCAGTACCTGGGGGCGGGTGATTTCATTCGGGTTGGGGACTGCTTGGCTGGCTGCGTTGCTGGATGTTGATTGCAACTCGCGGATACCTTGGTTGACTTGGCTTGGCTCTGCACTTGACTTGCTTGGCTTTGTTCGGTTTGCTGTGGGGCTAGGGTGGGCTGGGTTGGTTGGGGTGTTTTGTGATATGGAATACCTCTTATACACCTATTTAACTCCCTTTTTTCCCTTTTGTACAAAATTGTTGCGCTTTAGGTTGTTCTCGATGGGCTGATTGTTGTTGAGATACCTACATTGTCAGTGCCAAGAGCTGAAGTTTCCAGACCATGGAGTGGATACAGGGTCAGAAAGGATGCTATCCGAGTCAAGCACCGAATTTGTTATTGGGCATATACTTCTCGGGGATATGGAGCAGTTTGCCATCACAACCTTTTTCTTTTTCCTTTCTTCTCCTATTTCTCCTTTTGTTTGATTTGATGTGTCCATCTGTTTTTCCTTTTGTGGTTTCAATTATATGGAAGGACATTGTGGCAGTGTTCTGGGAGGAGCCGTGTCTGAGTGCCGCCATTTCTTGCTCCCCCTTGGATCGTGTTCTGAGGAGACCCCGAAAAGATCTTAGAGTTGATACCCATTTTTGCACTCACGGCTCAAAATCCCCTGTCTTCTCTTTGGCACTTCTACACTAATCTTGATCCCAGAGATCCACAGCCTTGTTGTTTTGTGGTGGAGAAGTCGTCCTCATGGGGCTGAGAAACGTACCGAATCCGAGATAAGAATACAGGCATTTCTTTCAACGTTGTCGTGTCATTGCTAGGCAAGAACACCGGGAAGAAGAAATGGTAGATCAACCTAGGAAAGAAACGGGGACGGTTGAGGGCCGAAGGGATGGACTGTCATCTTACATGAGGAAGACAGGTTGATATAGGGATTAACACACATGCTTCGGTAGACACTCAATCTTGGCTCCCCCGAGCCAAAGCCACGCAATGCTCCCGCGAGCGAAATGGTTCGTTTGCCAAAGGAGTGCTGTCTCGGGCACCAAACGGGCTTCGAACTCCGGTTTCGTAGGGCTGAAAAGGGGCTCCGTGACTGGCCTGGGTTCGGACGGCAGTGTGGGTTATCGTACGATTCTTATGTCAAGCAGCAGGGGTGGGTCCCGTCCTTCTGGGTCGCCTGCACTGCGATGTCTGACCCGCGCAGCGGCACCTAGATCGATCTGTTCCCAGGTCTGCGGCGTAGGTTCGGGCACGCGCAGGGTGCAGGGAGTTTATTCGGGTTATAAAATCGGCCAGGCGCGCTGTAGGATAGCGAACGGTTCAACCTTGAAGCTCATCCTCATGTCGCATCAGACGACGGCGCAGTCCTCGACAGCGCTTGCCGCTGCGCCAAAGGCGACACGAAGAGGTAACAGGTGCATGCATTTCCCAATTCGACTGGGCAGCAGAGAAGGACCCATGACTTCCGGCTTCGACAACGGCGCCAGCCCTGAGGTGTTTAGGACACGCCTGAGGTGTTTAGGACACGCCTGAGTGTTCTGCTCGACATCAAGTTCGGCCGCTGGCAGGAACTGCCGGCCGACCCGGGTTTCCATTGCTCCGGGCATTGCCCGGCGCAGAGGTTTCCAGCAAGCGGACGGACGGAAAGCAACGTCGGCCCTTCCAGCTACAATTTCCCTGGCACCTTACTGAGACTCGCAGCATCCAGGCTGCGAGCGATCTCGACGGCTCCCCATCGTCCAGACATGCTTGTTGATGGTGCTTCGATCCAACAAAAAGTCGACAGCTTGCCGCCACTAACCCGAAATGGAAGCTACTTCCCTCCGGACGAATGTTGGGGATTTGCGGGTCCAGCTCCGGACCCTTGCGCTAACGTCCTTCGTCGATCGGTGGCCGGGTCCGGGTGGGGACTCAACAATTGGGGTTCTCTAACATCGGGCGAATGCTCTGCCTCAACAGCAAAGATCCTTTCATGCCCACGCCTCGAAGCGATGCTTCTGAAATCGAGATGGTGGAACAATGGGCTCACCGAAAACTGGGGAATCTCGGATCAACGCTCTCGGATTCCAACTCTCTGGCGCATCACCGCTCGAGGCACACAATAACCTCTTGCTCAGAAATTCCCCGAGCTCGGGTTCCACTAAGCTGATCTCGGAGGGAGCAGGGGCCAGAAGCCGAAGGAAATGGTTGAATCGTCGGGTTTCGGTTGTTGAGACTGCCGTTGTCCCGCTGCTAGCGGCCCCACTGGCCCCAGGTCTCTGAGCTGGAGATGCCCAGCAATGGAACCCAGCAAACAGCAATTCTGGAGCAGCCCGAGAACGCATCCGTGTGAAAACCTTGAGAGAGATCGCTCCTGGGAATATTTGCAGAGAAATATGCCGTGTCGAACGGTCGATTCCGGGGCTGGCTCTCGGACCCTGGATGGCGCTGCCCGAGCATTCGATGGCGTTTTCCAGCGTGGCTTGGCATACCACAGTATGCGCCGATGCCCGACACCATTATCGCGTCCTTCTGAAGCCGCTCTTCGACTTCGGGAGAGTGACCGTGTCTTTTGCTCGCTTGAGCAAGGCTCCATCCGGACAATTTCAGCATGACATTGCCCATCCCAGAATTCTAGGTTCCTCGATCACTGATCGGAAAAGAGTGGGTCTTCAATGCTTGCCCTGCGTTCAGGAGTCTGCTCTGCAGGCTGACGATGTCACACAGCAGGACCTTGACTGCCGGGTTGCACAGGGTGGATGGGGTTTCCCCAACGCCCCGGCGGCGACTAGCCAACATGGAACATAACCATGGAGAAAGGAATGGATGGACAAAATGTTCGAGGGGCCGAACCCACCCTTCCGCGAAGAATTGGCTGGCTGCTGCGATTTTGAGGGGTGAATGCGGGAAAGAGCGGGGTGGGGCATGCCATGCAATATCACCTGTGGAGTGGAAGCAGCAGGAACCGTCCACCACTGCTGCCCAGGGATCCGCGGACCACCGCACTGTCAATCTTCGGTCCTGGCATGGGTCCCCACCTTCCCGTCCCATGCGTACAGATTCCCACCAGAAAGTGTCAGATTGCCATTCATCTACCCGCCTTCCGCTCGTTCCTGCCCGCAACGAGAAGACCACTCTCTCTCATTCTTTCCGCCAATTCCCACAGTCCCCTCCCTACGCGGCAACCACTGCGCACGAGACCGACCTTCGCTTCTTGTACTCTGCTATTTTACGCGGTCCCCTGTTCTAATCGGTGTCGAGTCTCCATCCCTTCCGGAGTTCCACGCTGCTGCCCACACCACCATCCATCATTCCGCGACTTTAGAGACAAGCATTGTTCTCGCAGAAGCTCTGTCCGAGCATCGAGGTTCGAAGACCTCAATCTCCAGCCCCAGCTGCCACTGTCCATGCCGTCTTACTGACGCCTGGTGTGACCTGCAGTCAGCGTTGCAACCGATTGCGTTGCTGCCCCCCCACCAAATCTCTATCGGAGTCCGATTCAGGAATATCTCCCGACACAGCCGTCAGCTCCACCGCCTGTCTTGCACCCACCCTCGCGGTTCGCACAGAGTGGTAGCTATCGGGCAGGGCTCATCTCTTGTTCTCCCACGTCACGATCTTGGACCCCGACAGACGCAATGGCTGAGAAAAACGGCACCGGGAGCGGCATCACCGTCCCCCAGGTTAATGGCAAGGCGACGTACGCTCAGAAGCACAACCTCGCGCCACACTTCATTGGCGGCAACAGGTTGGAGAATGCTCCTCCATCGAAGGTGAAGGACTTCGTGGCCAGCCACGACGGCCACACCGTCATCACAAATGTGAGCCTGCCCGGCGGAGTGAGGTTACCCCTCTGAACGCCTGCTAACCTGCCCTCTCCAGGTGCTGATCGCCAACAACGGTATCGCCGCCGTCAAGGAGATCCGCTCAGTGCGGAAATGGGCGTACGAGACTTTCGGCGACGAGCGCGCCATCAAGTTCACCGTCATGGCCACGCCAGAAGATCTCCAGGCGAACGCAGACTACATCAGGATGGCGGACCACTATGTTGAGGTTCCTGGAGGCACAAACAACCACAACTACGCCAACGTCGAGCTCATCGTCGATGTAGCAGAGCGTATGGACGTGCACGCTGTCTGGGCAGGCTGGTGAGTTAGAAGGCAACCGCTGGGCAGAACTGGTCACTGACAAGGGCATAGGGGACACGCATCGGAAAACCCGAAGCTTCCCGAGTCGCTAGCGGCATCGCCAAAGAAGATTGTCTTCATTGGCCCTCCCGGCTCCGCGATGCGCTCGCTCGGTGACAAGATTTCGTCCACCATTGTCGCCCAGCACGCCGATGTCCCCTGCATCCCCTGGTCCGGCACCGGCGTCAGCGAGGTTGAAATCGACGAGAAGGGGATTGTGACGGTCCCGGATTCAGTCTACATGAAGGGATGCGTACACTCATGGCAGGAGGGTCTGGAGAAGGCCAGGGAGATCGGCTTCCCCGTCATGATCAAGGCCTCAGAAGGCGGTGGTGGCAAGGGTATCCGAAAGGTGGTGAGCGAGGAGAACTTTGAGGAGCTTTATAAGGCGGCCGCCAGCGAGATTCCGGGCTCTCCCATCTTCATCATGAAGTTGGCAGATAGCGCCCGCCATCTCGAGGTGCAGCTGCTTGCCGATCAGTACGGCAACAACATCTCGCTCTTTGGCAGAGATTGCTCGGTCCAGCGGAGACACCAAAAGATCATCGAGGAGGCCCCGGTCACGATTGCCAAGCCGGCTACCTTCAAGGCCATGGAGGAGGCTGCCGTCCGTCTCGGCAAGCTCGTCGGCTATGTCTCTGCCGGTACCGTCGAGTACCTCTACTCGCACGCCGACGACAAGTTCTACTTCCTCGAGCTGAACCCCCGTCTGCAGGTCGAGCATCCCACCACCGAGATGGTCAGCGGCGTCAACCTGCCCGCTGCCCAGCTCCAGGTTGCCATGGGTCTTCCCCTGCACCGCATCCGCGACATCAGGCTTCTGTACGGCGTCGACCCCAGGACGGCGACCGAGATCGACTTCGAGTTCAAGAACCCGGAGAGCGAGAAGACCCAGAGGCGCCCGACGCCCAAGGGTCACACCACCGCCTGCCGCATCACTTCCGAGGATCCCGGCGAGGGCTTCAAGCCCTCGAACGGTGTGCTGCACGATCTGAACTTCCGTTCTAGTTCGAACGTCTGGGGTTACTTTTCAGTCGGCTCCGCCGGTGGTATCCACAGCTTCTCTGACTCGCAATTCGGCCACATCTTCGCCTATGGCGAGAACCGCGCCGCGTCGCGGAAGCACATGGTTGTTGCCCTGAAGGAACTCAGCATCCGCGGTGATTTCCGCACCACCGTTGAGTACCTCATCAAGCTGCTCGAGACGGAGGCGTTCGAAGAGAACACTATCACGACCGGTGGCTCGACGAGCTGATTTCCAAGAAGCTCACTGCCGAGAGACCCGACCCTATGCTGGCGGTCGTCTGCGGTGCGGTCACCAAAGCTCACATCGCGAGCGAGGCCTGTATCGCTGAGTACAAGGCTGGTCTGGAGAAGGGACAGGTGCCCGCCAAGGACATTCTCAAGACTGTGTCCCTGTCGACTTCATATACGAGGGCTTCCGCTACAAGTTCACCGTACGAGATCGAGCACCGACAGCTACCGCCTCTTCATCAACGGCTCCAAGTGCACGGTCGGTGTGCGTGCGCTGAGCGACGGCGGCCTGCTCATTCTTCTCAGCGGCCGCAGTCACAACGTCTATTGGAAGGAGGAGGTCGCCGCGACGCGCATCTCGGTCGACGGCAAGACATGCCTGCTTGAGCAGGAGAACGACCCCACCCAGCTACGGACTCCTTCGCCCGGCAAGCTCGTCAAGTACACCGTCGAGAACGGCGCTCACGTCCGCGCCGGCCAGACCTTCGCCGAAGTCGAGGTCATGAAGATGTACATGCCCCTCATTGCTCAGGAGGACGGTATCGTGCAGCTCATCAAGCAACCCGGCGCGACTCTCGAGGCCGGAGATACCTGGGTATCCTCGCTCTTGATGACCCAAGCCGTTGTCAAGCAGGCGCAGCCCTTCTTGGGTCAGCTCCCCGAGTACGGCATGCCGGTTATTGTTGGCACCAAGCCTGCCCAGAGGTTCGGCCTGCTCTACAGCAATCTGCGCAACATCCTCCTGGGCTTCGACAACCAGGTTATCATGCAGGAGAGCCTCAAGGGCCTTATCGAAGTGCTCCGCGACCCAAGCTGCCGTACAGCGAGTTCGCTGCGCAGTTCTCGGCGCTTCATGCCCGCATGCCTCAGAAGCTTGATGCCCAGCTAAGCCAGGTACTGGAGCGCGCCGCTCAGCGCCAGGCGGAGTTCCCCGCGCGTAACCTCATGAAGGTGTTCACCAAGTTCCTCGACGAGAATGTCCAGTCTAAGAGCGATGCCGACCTTCTCAACCACCCTCTCGCCGCTTACCTCGATCCTGGAGCTGTACCTCGACGGCAGAAGGTTCGTGAGCTGAACGTCATCTCTGACCTGCTGGACCAGTACGCCGAGGTGGAGCGTCTGTTCTCGGGTCGTAGGCTGCAGGACGAGGAGGTTATCTTGAGGCTGCGCGATAGCAACAAGGAGGATATCCAGAAGGTCGTCCAGACCGTCCTCTCTCACAGCAGGGTTGCCGCCAAGAACTCGCTGGTACTCGCAATCCTCGAGGAGTACCGTCCCAACAAGCCCAATGTCGGAAACGTTGGCAAGCACCTCCGCCCGGTCCTCCGCAAGCTGGCTGAGCTCGAGTCTCGCCAAACTGCTAAGGTCTCACTCAAGGCTCGGGAGATCCTCATCCAATGTGCTCTTCCCTCTCTCGAGGAGAGGACTGCGCAGATGGAGCACATCCTCCGCTCGTCTGTTGTGGAGTCCCGGTATGGCGAGACCGGCTGGGATCACCGGGAGCCCAACTTGGATGTCATCAAGGAGGTCGTTGACTCAAAGTATACCGTATTTGATGTCCTCACCCTCTTCTTTGCCCATGAGGATCCTTGGGTGTCGCTGGCCGCCCTCGAGGTCTACGTCCGTCGGGCCTACCGTGCGTACATCCTCAAGAAGATTGAGTACCACACGGATGAAACCGATACACCATCGTTCGTCTCCTGGGACTTCGCTCTCCGTAAGATCGGCGAGTCGGAGTTCGGACTGCCTGCGCAGTCGGCCGCACCGTCCTCCCCGCCACCCCCGTTGGCCACAGCTTCCAGCGCATCCACTCGATTAGTGACATGACGTATCTGAAGCAAAAGACGACCGAAGAGCCCACCCGCAAGGGTGTGATTATCCCGTGCAAGTACCTGGACGATGCCGAGGAGCTGTTGGCGCGGGCTCTCGAGACCCTCCCGGTGTCCGCCGGCTCCCGTAAGAAGAGCGCAGGCATCCTGTCCGACCTGAATGACAAGCGCCGCCCGGGTCCGCCTGCTCGCCTCGAGAGTTCGGACGAGCTCTCTTCAGTCGTCAACATTGCCATCCGCGACGCCGAGGGCCGCAACGATGCGAGATCCTAAAGGATATTGTCCCGCTGATCGAGAACTACAAGGCCGACCTCCTTGCGCATCGTGTTCGTCGGCTGACGTTCATCTGCGGCCGGAATGACGGCTCGTATCCGGGTTACTTCACGTTCAGGGGCCCCGACATCTCGAGGATGACAGCATTCGCCACATCGAGCCATCCCTTGCCTTCCAGCTCGAGCTTCAGCGTCTCTCCAAGTTCACGATCAAACCGGTGTTCACTGAGAATAAGAACATCCACGTCTACGAGGGTATTGCCAAGGAATCCTCAGTAGACATTGACAGGCGCTTTTTCACGCGCGCTGTCATCAGGCCCGGCAGACTCCGCGACGAGATCCCCACTGCCGAGTACCTGATCTCGGAGGCCGATCGTGTCATAAATGACATCTTCGATGCCCTCGAGATCATCGGGACCAACAACTCGGATCTCAACCACATGTTCCTCAACTTCACCCTACATTCCAGCTGGAGCCCCAGGAGGTCGAACAGTCGCTGCAGGGGTTCTTGGACCGGTTCGGTCCCCGTGGTTGGCGCCTGCGTGTGGCGCAGGTTGAGATTCGCATCATCTGCACGGACCCGGCCACGGGCCAAGCGTACCCTCTGCGCGTCATCATCACGAACACATCCGGGTATGTCATCCAGGTTGAGATGTACGCGGAGCGCAGGTCTGAGAAGGGCGAGTGGATCTTCCACTCCATCGGAGGCACTACCAAGATCGGTCGATGCACCTGCTCCCTGTGTCGACGCCGTACCCGACCAAGAACTGGCTGCAGCCCAAGCGGTACCGGGCCCATATCATGGGCACCCAGTACGTTTACGACTTCCCCGAGCTCTTCCGCCAGGCGATCCAGAACAGCTGGACAGAGGCGGTCAAGAAGCACCCCAGTCTTGCATCGAAGCAGCCGCCGGTCGGTGAATGCATCGCCTATAACGAGCTCGTTCTGGATGATCATGGCAACTTGGCCGAGGTGTCCCGCGAGCCTGGTACCAACACTTGCGGCATGGTCGGCTGGATGATCAGCGCTCGCACGCCCGAGTACCCCAAGGGCCGCAAGTTGTCGTTATCGCCAACGACATTACCTTTAACATCGGCTCCTTCGGCCCAAGGAGGACAACTTCTTCTTCAAGGTACAGAGCTCGCCCGCAATCTCGGCATCCGCGCATCTACCTCTCGGCAAACTCTGGTGCACGCCTGGGTCTCGCGAGGGAGCTGATGCCCCACTTCCGCGTCGCCTGGAACGACGTCGAGAAGCCTGAAGCCGGCTTCAGGTACCTCTACCTCGACGACGAGACCAAGCGCCGGTTTGAGAACGAGGTCATCACTGAGGAGATCACCGAAGACGGCGAGAAGCGACACAAGATCGTTACCATCGTCGGTGCCGAAGAGGCCTTGGTGTGGAGTGCTTGCGCGGCTCTGGCCTGATTGCCGGTGCCACCAGCAGGGCTTACAATGACATCTTCACTTGCACGCTCGTCACCTGCCGCTCAGTTGGTAAGTTTCCCTTTCGCAGACAGCGCATCGTGTGTGACGCAAGCTGACCCTCCCAGGTATTGGGCGCCTACCTTGTGCGCCTCGGCCAGCGTGCCGTGCAGATTGAAGGCCAGCCCATCATCCTCACTGGTGCAGGCACTCAACAACCTTCTCGGCCGTGAAGTCTACACATCTAACCTCCAGCTCGGTGGTACGCAGATCATGTACCGCAACGGTGTCTCTCCCTGACCGCCAACGACGACTTTGCTGGCATCTCCAAGATTGTTGAGTGGATGTCATTTATTCCCGACAAGCGTAACAACCGGTGCCCATCAGCCCCTCGGCCGACAACTGGGACCGTGATGTCATCTACACGCCGCCGCAGAAGCAGCCCTTCGATGTGCGGTGGATGATCGCTGGTAAGCAGGACGAGGATGGCTTCCAGCCCGGTTTGTTTGATAAGGACTCTTTCGTCGAGACCCTGGGCGGCTGGGCCCGCACCGTCGTTGTCGGCCGTGCCCGGCTTGGTGGCATCCCCATGGGTGTCATCGCCGTCGAGACGCGCTCCGTCGAGAACGTCACTCCCGCCGATCCTGCCAACCCCGATTCGATTGAGCAGGTTACCAACGAAGCCGGCGGTGTGTGGTACCCCAACTCGGCGTTCAAGACGGCCCAGGCCATCAACGACTTCAACAACGGCGAGCAGCTTCCGCTCATGATCCTCGCCAACTGGCGTGGCTTCTCGGGCGGCCAGCGCGACATGTACAACGAGGTTCTCAAGTACGGCTCCTTCATCGTCGATGCCCTTGTCAAGTACGAGCAGCCCGTCTTCATCTACATCCCGCCGTTTGGCGAACTGCGTGGTGGCTCGTGGGTGGTCGTCGACCCGACCATCAACCCCACTGCCATGGAGATGTACGCCGACGTGGAGGCCCGCGGTGGCGTGCTGGAGCCCGAGGGTATCATCGGTATAAAGTACCGCAAGGACAAGCAGCTTGAGACGATGGCCCGCCTCGACCCTGTCCTTGCGGACCTCAAGAAGCAACTGGCCAAGGAGGGCCAGACTAAGGAGCAGACTGACACGCTCAGAAGCAGATGGCGGAGAGCGAGCGAGCAGCAGCTCCTACCGGTGTACGCCCAGATCAGCCTGCAGTTCGCCGACCTGCACGACCGTGCCGGCCGCATGAAGGCCAAGGCGTCATCCGCGAGGTGCTCGAGTGGCGCAACGCCCGCCGCTTCTTCTACTGGCGCGCTCGCAGAAGACTTAACGAGGAGCACATCCTGCGTCGCATAGCCGCTGCTGAAGAGTACGGTACCAAGGCCAAGACTGCGGAGGCCTTGTCCGAGAAGAGGCGCGCGCCCGCCGCCTGCGCCTCCTGGAGGCCTGGTCGGGCATCGCCAACTTCCAGACGAGTGACAAGGAGGTCGCGGCGTGGTATGAGGAGCACAGGAAACTCATTCATGACAAGGTGGAGGCGCTGAAGAGCGAGGCAATTGCGTCGGAGATGCGGGAGCTTGTGCGCGCTGGTGGAAGCGGGGCGTCGAAGGAAGAGATGGGCGCTGCGTGGAAGGGTATGAGGGATGTGCTGAGGGTGATGCCTGCTGAGGAGAGGGATGCGGTGTTGGAGTATCTTAAGAGGATTTGAGAGCCGGGGGCGGTAGACCGTATGAGTTGATGAGGTTGAATCAAATGGTCGCCGGAATGTTGCGGATGGGCGGAATGAAAAAGAAAGGGATGGTAATGGATTTGTTTGTTTATACAGCGGGTAGACGTTTGGGTTCTTAGGCAAGATTCAGCGTTTGAGTGTAGGGATAGAGGCGATCTGGAGACGGAGTAAAGTTAAAGGTGTTTCTGGTTTGGTCGGATTAGCGAATGCTATTGCTTGTCCACGTGCTTCTGATGAGCGTCGAGTCAGCTCCCGGTTGCGTCTCCTTTGGATCTAAGTCTCAACGTATCTGTTTCGTTGTTACTCATTGAAACTGCGACCCTCACCGCGGCCGCCTTCAAATGGACGTTCGCACCAGAAACTGCTCAGGAACAAACTTGAAGGTGGTCTCGGATATCGCGATGTTGTAAGATTAGAGAGGAGGCGAGCTGTCAGTGATGAGACAGTTAAACATGTGGATGATGACATGGCCCAGCTGGCGATAGTACACAAGAGGACAAAATAGCGAGGAGTGTTGGAATTTAATGTATTTATGAGCCAGATATCGTATTCAGGCATGGTTTGGCAGCTCAGGTTAAGGGGCGGAAGTCTGGAACTGAAAGGGGCTATGGAGGATCAAGGTTCGCAAATCCAAGCCTGTGCTCGTTAAATGTGGAGTTCGACTTTTGATGGAGGCTGTTTTTAGGATCAGTTTGCTGTTCATTAGGGATCTGGAAAACGAAGTTTGTGTGTCTGTGAGGTGGCCTTACTTCTTGCAAGGTTTCACTGCCAGAACTCTTGTCCGATAGATATGACTGCTTCCTCCTCCGACTTACTGGCAAGGAACTTTCATTACCCAGGCGCTTCTTGTAAAAACAACCCGGTTATCCTGTAAAGGGTGAAACAACCCTGGAAGCTTCCTTTTGCATTTGCTGGCATTGTCACTGGCGGCAGGATGGCGTTCTGCTGGAGTTGATGCCACCCATCTGATGGCGTGGATACGGATGCCGTTCGTGGCAGGTTTCGCAGATCTGAGATGGCATGTGGAGTTTGTGCTTCGTCATTATGTTCGGCGCAGATCGGGATGCAAAGCCTGTGGTAGGAACAACAAACAAGCAGGTTTGAAGTGATAGGAGCATTGTTACAAGGTCAGCTTGAGTGCTTGGTGTGTTTCCTCAACAGTTGATAGCCATCTCTCCAGAACAGTTGATGTTGTCATAGAGTATGTCAGTCTCATCCCAGATCCAGCCCCTGGAGCGGCGTAGGACTCTGCGACGAAGCAAGACGACCACAGATTCTCACTGTACCTCTACTTGATACATGCAACACGTTAAGATGTCATCTTCCAGAGATGACAATTAATATCGACTCCCAAATTCAGAAGCAGGATAAATACCTCGGGGCACCACTCTTCTTTTCTCTCTCTTCTGTCCCCTAAGCAGACTAGCACACTCAAACCTTCATCTGAAAGCATCAACAACAATGAATACCACTCAGCGGAATCTCACCTCCACAGAAAGCTACCTGGCTGCTTCCAGGGGGCAACTGTCGTGCCATCCCTCAAGCTTAAATTGCAGCTCGATGAAACGACCCATGGCGACTCCGGATGTCAGCTTCCACGCATCGGCGAACCTTTTCAAGTTAGACGGCACGCCAGTAGAAGGACCGCCCCTCCAGGACACCGGAGCGCGCCGCTGGCAAGACGGAAGCCGCGTCTTTGTTGAGTTTACCATCCCAGCGACTCAGGTTCCTGCGGCTGGGACCTACTATTATCATGTTGCAGTAAGCGGTCTCAAAATTGTGGATGACAAGGGCGGCAACCTTGTCCTTGCGGATCTCGACACAAGCACCTTTGTTGTGTATTAGCAAGAAACCCAGGGTGCGTACAGTACTTAGAAAGGACTGAGAAGCGCTGAAACTCACTGATATCCAGTATCGAGGGCACCTACTGGCTCTGGGGGTAACAACCATGGATGGCATTGGCCGGGCCAGATCTGAGTAGCGGTGGAAAATGGCCTGTTAACCTGTTGGTCAAAGAGTTATTAGGGCGCCGAACGGGGTTTACTCCCAACTGATGCGAGTCGGACAGTTCAGCTTTGCCACGGGTTGCCCTTCTCATAATTCAGTTGGAGTGGCTTAGGAGCTCGCTAAGATTGTAAGACAGATGTTTTGAATGTTTATAGCAAAATACGCAGGAATATACCCCATCCTTCCCCTTTCATTTTTCTGACTTACAAAGAGAAACATCACTCCCAGATTGGGTTGTCATTCCATGTTTAGTAACAAAGACTTAAGGCACCGCTCTAGAATAAAGAAATGGGTGATGAATTGAAGCAACTTGGCTAATCGGAAACACAACTGCAAGTGGAGTTGACTATAGTTGGAAGCGGAAGTCTTAAATACTGTTGCAGTACGTCTTGCTCAGGAGCTCGTTCGACAGAGGACATACCAAACTTTGGCCTGCTGGGCGAAGAGGTATGGAAGAAAAAAAATATTGCAAAAAATTATCGTCTTGACGGGAATTGAGCCCGACGTGGGGGTCGAACCCACAACCTTGAGATGACGGAGATACTCCTTAAGAGTCTCACGCTCTACCGATTGAGCTAGCCGGGCAGGCTAATTGGTTCTTATTTTTGGTTCGGATTGGAAGTAATATTAATCCGATCTTTTCCGAGAATGGGTCTTAGGAAGGACTCTGTGATTCTCGCACGACGGGACACAGGGCCCAACGTTACATGTCGACCCTCCTTAAGATCCTCATCTCAAACATATAAAACCGCAAATCCCTATCTCAACCCCTCCACCCTCCCTCTACCCTCTCATTCCCACAACAACCATACCTCGAAAACCACCCACACATCCTCGCCGCCTCAATTGCCATACTCTCCTCCTGTGTCAAGCATCGAGCCTTCTATTTAAAATCACTCCAAAAGAGAAAAAAAAGAAATTAAAAAAAACTCCTCGCTCTCCGCATGCCGACGCCAGCCTTCCTTATCCCAATCGGCGCGATGCTTGCCTCCGCCTCATCCGACTCTGTCATGTGGCCTGTGTCTGGGTGGACGAGAAGGTTCATGTCGTAAAGGCCGCCGTGGGTGAGAACTGTGGGGAGGAGGAGGAGGAGGAGGGTTGGGAGAGTGGTGGTGAGGTGGTGAGGTGGTAAGCGTGGGGTGGTAAGCGTGGGGCGGAAGCGGGTGGGGAGGGAAAGGCAGAGCTGGTGAGTCCGGAGAATCGGAAAGGTAGGATAAGATGAGGGATTGGGGGTTTTAAGGGAGAGCAGGGAGGTGCAGGAGGTGGCGAAGCAGCTGGGTGGATGGGTCTGATATAACACAAGGTGGGAAGGGGGTGTGATTACCGGGCGAGGTCTGTGACGTGATGGACCGTTGCAGGTGGGTGTTGTCGGTGTTAGAGATTTCTCGCTCGTGAGTTGTAATCAGTGAATTCGTCGAGTCTCAAGAATTGAGACTACAGGTTGTTAGTCCTTGGCTTCAGGTTTGCTAATGAAGCGCGCCCAGTCGTCGGCAACAGCGACTCAGCCGCCTACAGGCGTGCCTTGGTGTTTTATCGGTTCCCCGACACCCTCTACTGTCTCGAGAATGAGCCACTCCCTACCAACGGTGTCATTCTTTGCAGTCTGAGCTTCCCCACCTCTAAACACGGCGCGAAGAGGACCAGAGGACGTCCTTGCCTACCCGAACTATTGCGCCTTGTTCACGCGGCCATGGCATCGGCAAGCCGAAGCGATGGATTGTCTCTGGGTGGCAGCCGCATGATCTCCCATTCCAAAGAAGCAGTCGGTTCCAATTCAGCCTCTCGGTAAGCCACGGCAGCCGCACACTTCTTGCGTGCTTTTCGGTCCTGAATCTTACCAAACCCAACTTCCGCCTGCATCTCGCGGAAGATGTCGACGTCGGCCACCATCATGACCACTCAGCGACCAGATGAGAGAGGACCACCGAGATCTCATGCTCGGTACAGCATCGTCCGGCAGTCCCATGAACCCCATCTCCGCCGGCTCGCTGTGCGGCGAAAGGAGCTCCCGGCCGCCCGAGTTAATCTACTCCGTCGGCGGTCTGATGCCCTCGGAGACCGGGCGCCCAATGAACTCGCCGTTCCGGAGGCTCCATACCGGAATCTGGCCGCCATTAGTTAATCCTCGAGCCAGTTTGTGGAAAATGTGAGGCCCGGGCAGTGTCAACGCCGTATCGACAATCGCCAACCGCCCGCTAAACCCCGTTCTTGTACTCGAGCATGATGCCCCTGCAGTAACCCGGTCAGAGTCACACAGTACATCGACCCGGACGACCTTCTCCAGCGGAGCCGACGTGTGGACGGAAACATTGCGGGGGATGGTTTCCTATCTTCAAGATCAAGAAGCTCTTCTATACATTCTTTGGGCTATACCTGCTGGCTGGGTTTGCGCTCGGCATGGACCGTCACAATCGCAACTCTCTATTTCTTCCACCTGCGACGGTAGGTGGAGAGATCAGGCGTCCTTCGCGAGCTGTTCCATCGGCATGATTATGGGCAACCTACGCCGTATTTGGCAGTGGGATTGATATGCTCCTCTGGAACGAAGACTACGGACATGAAGAAGAGGAAGGGGAATGGATATGTTCCGGCTTCCAGGGCTGGCTGGTATTCCTTGTTGGTGAGGGACAGTATCACATATATTTTGTGCCAAGCAAGTAGGATAACAATCGGATGAGGATCTTCTGATCAAACCGGCTTGACACACTTGAAGGTTAACAGGCCTCGAACACGGCAACGGGCGTCTCAGACGGCCATGAGTCAACCAATTCCTTACTCCCTTGACCCCCCGGCCCGGCTAATTAGGAACTACTTTGCATAGTTTGTTGGATCACTCCGTCACTGCATCCCAGGACTAAGCACCTTCTCTGTACCTCTTTGGACTTCTTCCAACGTTGCAAGTCCCGTTCGGTTGTAGCGGGAAAGACGGCATCCATGTGCGTGATCCCCCTGCCCGGCTTACCCCTATTTTCAGGCTGCCACCGCCAAGAAGTGGATTGGTCTGTTGGCTCAATATCACCCCGAGAACTGCCTCTTTCATATTTATCAGCCACTCAACAGCCAACCTCCAACATCCGCCATCAGAACTTGAAACCGCGCCTCTTCTGTTCCAACCATGCGCGTCGCTGAGCCATCTTCCAAGGATGCGGGTGTCGACCACCTCCGCTTTAGACCCGACTGCGGCCTCTGCTGCAATGCTGTGGGAAACAGCGACGAGAAGATCGTAGCGCGTGAGTCCTGCTCCCAGCCCCCTTGCATGGAGTACATCGCTTCAGTTCATGCTGATGCTCGCTTTTTGGGAATTGATGCAGTACTCGGCGAGCCCAACAGTTGCACTTTCTTACGCTGGTGGAACATCCCCAAGACTCGCCTCGACTTCCCGCGCAACGTGCCCGCACTGAGTTTCAAACCTCAACGCATTTGTCAATATTGCAACTGCAAGGCATGTCCCCTTTCTCCGGACGCGGTCTTTGTGCATGCTGCCTGTCTTCAGGTGTCCAGACGGCAGTGGCGTCCCAAAGGGCCCTCTAACGCCGAGATGATGGACCGCCTATACTTGACAACTGCTTGGTCCTATCCATGGAAGTATGCACCTGCTCTACGCCTCAGCCCGCCGCATGTCCTGTTGCAGGTACCTTCCTCGGTAGCTGTCGGCCTGGGCCTCCCGCAGCTGGCGACTCTTCCGCTGGAGATTGTTGAACGGATTCGCAGTCACTCGGCTGGCAGCCCACTCTGGCGCTATCTGTTTCTTACGGCTTATGGAAGCGAGTTTGCTGAGATCCAGCCAAGCCCGTTTGTCTCGGTCCCTCTGAACGAGGTCTCGAGTTGGAAACGTGGAGAGGCTTTGGTGCGGGTGCTACCATCTGAGCCAAGTGGGACTCGGAATTCGTCTGCACACATCCGAGTCGTCTGAGACGTATGAATCTGAGGGTTCTGAATCTGAGGCCCATGGTTCATCAGCTGAGCAGTCGGTAGTCCGTGTGACAATCGACTGGCGAGGCATCCGGGAGATAGAGAGACTGGAGGAAGCCCCTCGGCATCGCACCCATCATCCGATGATCTTGCTTTCGCCGTCCTGAAAGGCGATCAGGTCGACAAGACAAGCGTGCACTTCAAAGTACGACCACCCCATGTTGGCACGCCCAGCAACTCACTTCTTCCTTGCCTACCAGCCAAATTTCCTAAAGTTGCCTAAATGTTGCAGGACGGCTTTGCCCGCCTCAAAAACCGGCAGGTACGCGGTACGTGGAAGCGATGGTCGCCCGACATCTGGGACACTCCCACGCCCCCGACCTCGAGCGCGAGTGCTTCCTCCTGCCAAGCCTCCTCATCACTTGATGCCCTCCGTACGTTGGGGTGCAGCGCAGCTAGACTCGGACAAGATTACCGGTATTACCTTCTTCTCCGTCGATGACCGCATCGCAGCCGTCCACTTCCACACGTCCGCCTCCCCCACCGCAACGCCTGTCTTTGAGCATCTGGAGCATCCCAACGTCAACGCCGAGGCTGCTACGGACGGCTCCTGGCTCTATATGCCGATCGCACCGGGCGACGGATCCTGGAGTTTGGTGTCCGCTTGCTTCCGGACGGCTATACGCTGGGTATGCCTGAGGTTCCCTGCTTCTTGGTAAGTCTGGCCACTCGCACATAACGGCTCGTCCATTCCTCCGGCATCAAAGTCAACTGATGCGGTACGTGTACATTCAGTTTCGCCTGCGCCTCGCGGGCGACGTGTGGATCGGGCCCGCCTATCGGAATGAAGACGATGAGTACCTGCTCAGCAAGGGATCAACTGCGGACACGCCGATGACGTTTGTGCATGGAGTTTGCACAGTAAATGGTGGGGTGTGGTGCAACGTCGAGGTCGGCGCTTTCACCAACGGCCGGGTCACCTCCCTGAAAAACGCAGGGCCAATGATTCCCCCTTCCGGCGGCCTCCGTCGTCCTGGGAATATCCAGGGCCCCAATACCATGAATGGGATGACAAAGACGAGTTTGTCCTGCAAACGATCTATGGCGCAAACTACACGGGCGCGCCGCTCGAGAACGTCGTCCGCATCGACGTCTTCCACGAACCGGAGACTGGCTTCAGCAGGGGCCTGCTGCTCGAGTACGCCAACGGCGGCCAGCGGTCGGTGGGGGACTGCCGGATTGGCGTCGACTCGTCGACTCGGTATCTCAGGCCTGCCCGTCTCTGCTTCCGCCTTGCGAAGGACAAGGTGCATGTTTCCTGGGTTGCTAAGGTTGAGTGTTGTTCGAAAGATGAAGAGGATGAATATGTCCAGCTTGCTGAGGAAGGAGGGTGGACCTGTTTTGAGCTTAAGGGCTGGGTGAGATTTCGTAGTGGAAATGGGCATTCGCATGTTGAAGTTGTCCAGGATGAGTAGTTTCAGTGATGCTTCAGACTTTCACTTCTTGCAAATGCTAATGATATATTACCCTATGCTCGATTCATGTATTGCCGCTCAGCCAGAGAGGCGTCGAGGCCGGGCAGCTTCATGTGCCTATCAACCTTCACATCCCACAAGTTATCCGGCACCATCTATTCACAGTTAAAAGCCTCGGAACATCTTAAGCAAGGATCTCGTCACTAAGCACCACTAGATAGTTTCCCAGGATAGAAGACCTACCATACCAATGAATGACGATAGTAAGTAACCATCACCTGGCGTGTATGCAAACGCCCTCACAAGCCCCTCCTACTCCATCCATGTACCTCAGAAGCAACAGTCGACGAACCAAAGCAAGCAACCAATAATGCCTTCCATTTCCGATCTTCGACGGAACAAGAACAACACAGATCCACGAATGGTAACCAGATGCGCTCAGCACCCCCAACTTGCCAGTCGCTGCTTCATTCACTATCCGGAGCACAATCCGGGGGGGCCGAGTTGGACCAAACGCAGAGCAAGCCTTTCACATAGAAGCACTTAGTTCACGGAATCTGGATCAACACCACTTTGTCGCCAGATGCAGAGCTCCCTGAATACTTACGGGCCGCAAAGCTGCATCTCACGCAGCCATTAACCTCTTGTTCGCACACCATTCTATTTCCACCAGCGCCCGACGCGGGCAAAAAGTTACACCCTGATACCGGGGCCTCAAAAAAGGATCCGTCCGATCCAACCTTAACCCCAAAGGCTGCTGCTAATTATTAGGCAAGATTCTAAGCGCAAGAGGTGGTGAACTCAAAAAAGCCACGCCGTTTCAATCGCTGTTGCTGATCTATCCGTGCATCAGGATTCAAATACCAGAGCAGGTATCACCAGGTTCGAGCCACCCACCTGCTCAACCGCCTAAACCAAACCAAAAATCGGAGAATGCGAAAAGCGGTTAAGGAAACGAACACTGAGAGATGGCGTGGGTACATCCGACCTATGTCGTGCGTCGCACGCTGTCGGGAGAGCGTCAGCAGAGGAGCACCTCCCACGGTGGCAACCCAGCCTTGCCCTCCGCGTGTCGATTAAGCTGAGAGCCGGGGTTCCGAGTCTCATGCTGCCTCGCTGCTTGCTTTCTCTCTGACACGGCCGTCTTAGGTAAGCGGTGCTGCTGTGCCTGGGCGCTGCCGGGGCGCCGGGGTGCATCTTTCCGTTGCGCTCGCGCTTGAGCTTCTCGTCCAGGACACGGGCTGGATGAGGCGGCGGCAGTCAGCAACTGCCACAACACAAGCGAGAGACAATACGGAAAAGGGCGCAACGAACTAAGCACGTCGTAACCAAACTGGGGAAACTCCAGGCACAGGCTGCGGAACTCCTCCTCGGCCTTGGAGCGCAGGGTGTGGGACGGCGTGGCCCAGAAGTTGGCGACAGGGACCCGGATCGCCGCGTCGTCCTTGGATGCGTACTCGTACACGTAGCGGGCGTAGGCGATCTCGCCCTTGGCGGTCGAGTTAACACAGTGGATCTTGCTGGATGCCAGGTTCTTCAGGTGGGTGAAGCCGAACTTCTCGGCAAGAGTGTAGACCTTGGGCGTGCTTGAGGAGCTGCTCTCCGTCATGTCGACATCGGGGATAGACGGGTCTTTCTCGAGCGTGCGCTGGCCAGGGATCTTCTTGGGGAAGTAGTCGCCCGTGTACAGGAACTCGAGGAAGCACCCCATCGCGTCGAGGTCCTCGCCGGGGAGCTCGATCTGGCGGGGCTGTGCGGCCAGCAGTCCCAATCAGCTCCAAGGCCACCCCCCAACGGAAAATAAGGATGCGGTTGTTGGCATACGCTCCCGTCATCAGCAAACTCCGACGCCGCTTTCGCAAAATACGGGCTCTGCACCAGTAGCGCCTGGTGCGCCGTGAGGATCGTCTCCATCTCGCCGCTGCCGATCAGCAGGGTCACGATGGGGCTCGCAAGGTACTGCATGAAGGTGGTGCTGGGCGCAGGCAGGTCGTCGGGCCTGCCTTCGGCGAACGGCAGCCCCGCGGACTCGCCGTCTTCCATTGAGGCAGTCGGCACGCCGCCAGACTCGGTCATCTCGATATCGGCGCCGTCCCTCGAGGCGGGCGCCGGGGGGGCGTCCCCCAAGATTTCTTTGTTGACTCTGTCGTCTATTTTTCTATTTTGTGTAGTGGTATGTTGGTGGAATCAGGAGGGATCATCGGAACACCGATCGGGAAAAAAGCGATCGCGATTGAAGGATCGGTGTTTGGTCGGTCGATGCGGCGGATCGCGTGTGGGAAGCTCTGGAGCCAACGGTGGATGAAATAAATCGCGAGGGACGCGCGATTGGAAGTCAATTCAGAAAAGGGAAGGTGGGAAAGCCAAAGCTGGAGTAAGCTGGCGTCGTTCGATGCTATCGCAATCGCAATTGCAAGGGCGACTGGCTGGGGAGATCGTGGGAGGCTTGGGGTCAGGAAGCTCGGGGACTGCGGTGGATGACCGTTGCCGTGCTACCAATTGGCATGGATGTAGCTTCCGAATTAACGGCTGCCTGATGCACACACTGCATGCCGTACCATTGCCTCTGCTGAATTGTTTTTGATAGGGGGGTTACTGTCCAGGAGAAAGGCACGCCATCGAGTGTTCCAGACAGGACAGCTGCAGATAATTAACTATATACTCATTAAGTTCGCTGCCAAAAACACACTGCTCGACCACTGCCTCGACAAGCAAAACTGGAAATCCAGATACCTCCCCTTCCCACCTAGGAGAAGGTTCACCTTCTCAATAGTACATATTACACCCGGGCACGCTCGCACCAGCGTGCATGCACAGCTCCTGATCAATCCTCCCCCAACGCCCTGGCGCTCGCCCTCCGCCTCCTCCGCTCCTGCGGAGCCCCTCAATCACCGCGCTCTCCCCCTTCAGCTCCCCGCCTCTAAGACCCAAGTTCACGCTCCCGCTCTCCTTTCTCCCCCTTCCTCGCTCCTCAGCAGAGCAGCAGACCTCTCCCGCCACCCCTTCCGTCCTCTCACCCTCATCTCCTCGTCCGGCCCAAGGAACCGATGCACTGTCCGATGGTCCAGCACCCTCTCCTCTTTGTCCCCCTTGCCCGCAGGGCACGTCTTCGGCCAGACATATCCGTAGAGCTTAGAGTGCCGCTCGCATCGCCAGCAGCTCGAGCGGGTGAAGTAGGCGTCGTGCTGGACGAACGCGGACGAGCAGTTGGTGCAGTGGATCCAGGCCGATTCAGGGACCGACAAGAGGAGAGGGGTGAGGGTGTAGTCGCCTGGTGTGCGGGGCCTGGTGTTGGTTGTGTTGGGCACGAGTGAGTCTGAGATGGGGGCTTCGGCTTGGCTGGCGGGGCGGCCTCTTTTGGAGTTGGTGGCGGTGGTGGGAGCTGGCATTGGCGCGTCCGCGGTTTGGGAGTCGGCCGTGTCTGTGCTGGTGTTCTGATCTCCAGAGCCTGTTGTTTCTGTGGTGCTGGGGGTAGTCTCGTTAGGATGCAGTGATTGTCGAGGCTCGGGAGTGACAGAGACGGGCGTTGGAGTATCTGAGACGGCTCGGTTGTCAGCCAATGAAGACTCTGGGCTCCCGTCAATATCCGCTGGAGTCGCCTCGGGCTGGATGACCTCTGTCGCTAGCAAAATCGTGATCTGATCGTTCTGTCCATCGCACGCTGGCGAGATCGGCTCCGGCAGTTGCTGTTTGTCAACTTCTCCACCAACCTCGGCCGTCTTCTTGATCGGAGGGATCAGGGGATAATATGTGCAGCGCCGGTTTTTCGGATTCGGGAGAAGTGGCTTGAGTACTGCCGCCATTTCCGTCCTCTGAGAAGATCGAGCTCTGCGAGGCCGTAGTCTCCGAAGAATCCCTGGAGATGGCCGAGCCCATCGGGATAGAGAAGATGTCGTACTGCATCGTCTTGAGGCGTTTGGCCGGTGTGACAGGTGGTGTATCGAGGCCTGCTCCTTCTCTGCTTCGCTTGTGGGCATTGTCAATCACACCCAACCGCTCGGGCTCGGGCAAATCCATCGTCGAACACCGTTCGCCCGCCATCTTCAGACTCCTCTGCCTCTTCAGAACCCGGGGGCGGATATCAGGCGTAACAGACGAGGCCCGCGACCCGGCACCGCTTTCAGTTTGATCACGCCTCCGCCGGCGGAGCGAGTATCCCTGAGCCAGCGGGTCCTCCTCGATGCTCCGCTGCACCGCCACCTCGCCATCCCGCGGCTTCCACCCGTTTGTCAGATTCTTCTCGCACGTCTGGCACAGGCACTCGCAGTTATCCACCCCAAAATAGCTCTCGCTGTACGTCACGGTGATCTCCTCGCCGACCTCAATGTCCCTGCAGGCAATAATCTCAATCCCCGCCTGGCCGCGCGTAACGAGCCGGGCGTTCGGGTCGCAGTCGTGATTGGCAAACCGCGCCGGGCCCATGAACAGGCTGGTCAGCTTGCTCCTGCTGCTGACTACCAAGCTGAAGTCCTTCTTGCGCAGGGCCAGCTGCGCCTCCTCCTCGCGCGTGACCGTCACCTGAATGCCGGCCAGGTACTTGATGGTTTCGTTCCGGCGGATGAAACGCCTGGCCGTGATGCTCGCCTCGTACGTCACTATGGTGTAGCGGTTGGTGGCGTTGACCTCGAACGGGCAGTCCGGGAGGTAGATGGACATGTAGCGCCGGAGGTGGGCTTTGAAGTCGTCTTTTTCTTTGGCTGTCTTGAGCGAGTTGCAGAATTTCCGGAGGCCGTCGGTCGCCAGAAGCTTCTCCTCGGCCAGTGCCATGTTCGGGTCCACAATGAGGTGAGTCTGGATGAGCTTCGTGATCTCCTCCTCCCGGATGCCGCGCGAGGGGTGGTATGAGGGTCTGTTTTTCGGTATTGTTGTCCAGTAGTAGGCCTAAGCTCTGTCAATTTATTTCAGTCCCAAATGAGGTCCATGGTCCAGACACCTACATGGTCGATCAGCGCATCTGTCAGAATATCATCGTACGCGGCAAGCTGAGCAAAGGTCAGCTGCTGCCGCTTAGGTGCTGGGGCGGTTTTGGGAGGCATGATGATGGCGTCGAGCGTATTGGGTTGCGTGGTGGTAAATAAGAGGTCGAAAGACGGAGAATGAGCGCTGCCAGAATTGAAAGAGAGGATGTCGG
Source organism: Achaetomiella virescens (assembly GCA_031001845.1). Taxonomy (NCBI): domain Eukaryota; kingdom Fungi; phylum Ascomycota; class Sordariomycetes; order Sordariales; family Chaetomiaceae; genus Achaetomiella; species Achaetomiella virescens. Next base: position 104,685 of record JARNGD010000061.1, read on the forward strand.
CGGAGAGAGGCCACCTATGCCGGTGAAACAAAGGAGAACAACCGAATGCGCGGTGTCAGTGCTGCAGAGAACCCTCGGGCAGATCACGAGCGGCGTTTCATGCTCAATCTGCGGGATGCAACGGCGATGCAAGCGGTCCTTCTGTGAATGGCCGAGGGCGAACTGCGGCGGCTACGTCGCTTGCGCAGCTGAGACAGGTGAGGGAGAGCCCGCTCAGCCTCCTAATGGAATCCTCTGCTGCAGTGGAAGTCCAATTGGCGGCAAAGGATGCGCTGTTGGAGTCGACAGCCCAAGCGCACGGGGTCGTCAGTGAGGTGGATGATCGTCATGCCATGGAAACGGAAACAACAATGAGATTGCGAGGATTGCACCTGATGAAAAAGGAGAGGAGCTACCGTCGCAAAAAGATAGTGTGCGTAAGAGGAAGAGGTGGCCGCGTGACCTTGGACGCCGGTTTCCGCTATTTTCGAGGTTTGAGTACCAGAAGGAGAAGAGAGGATGTGCGAGAGCTGCATGGAGCTGTTCTGGGTCTCTCGTCTCCAGCTCTGTTGCTCCAGTCCTGTTGCCCTGGAAATTGGGGGGGCTAGGCGACCTGGCCGCGGAGGGGGGAGGAGCAACCATGCGACAGCCGCTTTGCGCTGCGATGGCCATTGGTCAGGCGGGGCGCCAAGGCGTCCCGCAATGTCCACGCCCTCGTCTTTGCAGCACTGCTCCCGATTGGCCAATGGTTTTGCTAGAAAGTATGACATAAGCAGGACAAGATCACGGCTCCAGCCGCGAACAATTTTCCCGGGCCGGCGGGCATTGGTCGGAAGCTTCGATTGGCGGTTGAAGTGGGCTTCGACCTCGACGTACAGACTCGAGACCCAGAGAGGTTGCTGTCATCCGGCCTGAGGTTGCTTAACGGACATCAACACTGCTGGCAGGCGTCGTGTCGGACCCAGGCGAGCCAAGATGATCCAACTAAAGGTGCCTACTATCATCTCCCACCCGCCCATCTTCCCCTGCTGACAGACCGCTGCCCAGACGATGCTCAACTGCATCGACAACTCGGGCGCCGCCATCGTCGAGTGCGCCCAGATCGTCGGGCAGAAGCGTCACGCCTCGATCGGTACGAAACACCCTCCTCCAGCGGACCTTTATATCACTCTTTCGTCCTCGATCGTTCTCGATTTGACCCCCCTGCCTCTCACCCGACTAACCGAGTCCTTCTACAGGCGACAGGATAGTCGTCGTGGTCCAGAAACAACGCGGCGCCCTAGCGGAGGGCATGGCCGCCTCCTCGGGCGCGAAAGTCAAGCGCGGCGACATCCGGCACGCCATCGTGGTGCGGACGAAGCAGAAAGTGCAGCGGCGCGACGGCAGCGTGATCCGGTTCGACGACAACGCCTGCGTCCTGATCAACAAGGCCGGGGACCCCATCGGCTCGCGAATCAACGGCGTTGTTGGCCAAGAGCTACGCAAGAAGAAGTGGAGCAAGATTTTGAGTATGGCGCCTATGCAGGCTTAAACGTGGAGGGGGAAGTAAGGCCGGGTGACTGGGGGTGGTTGAGGTTGTGGGAGAGGAAGTTATGACGGATTGTTTTGCTTCGTCGGACTGGATATGGTGGTCTGACAAGGAGTTGATCAGGTAGACAGCGGACAATTGTCAGGGGGCGTGTCATGCCATAGAGGCCGCGGCTGGTGGCATCAGACGACATTATTGGGCGTCGTGTATACTATGTACAATGCAAAACGGGCAAACAAACTCCATGATATGGCTCGCACAGCACTCCTAATCATTCAGCAATGTACACACAACATGCATTGACCCTAGAGAAGAACGCTGCGCCGCACCCAAAGCCCAATATCCCGCCCGAAGTTATCCTTCTCGCTAAACGCCTAGGCCTCCCAATGCCATCTATGAACCACCGCACCGCGGGGAATGCCCAAACTGTAAACCGCCTTACTGGAAGATGTTGCCGCAATCACAGCAGACATAGAAAAGTTTCTGAAGCAGTCAGCAACGCGCGGCTGTTTTTGGCCTTGAGGATGCCTCTCACCATTCCCGTTTCAGCGCTGCGCTGCTGCGACTGGAAGAAGACGGCCTCCTCGTGCTTGCACGCGGGACAGGTGCGGTTGGCTCTGGGCAGCTGGTGCCAGAAACAATAGTCAGCCCCTGGGCATAAGAATACTGCACAAAACACACTCCGACTCTTCCGAATCGCTCCTAGGTGTCCTGGACACTGAGCCTGTCGCCGCAGGGCGGACGCGATGGCGTTGTATCGATGAAGCCGTCGAGTGCATGTCGTAACTCGTTCAAGTCGTTAAAGCAGTGGAAGTCGTTTGAGCTCGTAGGTCGTCAAGCAGCAGATGTTTGGTGCAGAAGGGAACCGCCGAGGAAGGGCGGATATCCTTGATAGGCGGCGGAGGCGTCGGTCTCGGGCTCCTCGTCCAACTCGTCGATCCCCATGTCCACGAGTCCGAAGATGCCTTGTGTCCGCGCCATGAAGGCAGCCAGGTCGTTGATGTCCTCGCACGGCAGAATCTCCACATCTTCCAGCCCTAGGTCGCTGTCGTCGAACGCCATAAAGTTCATCGTCTCGCCATCCAAAGGCGGTGTCTCCGAGCCAGCGGGAAGTACGGCAAAGCGGATCCCACAGCACTCACACACGACTATGCGGCCGCAGTGAAGGCACGAGACGTACGTCCCCGACACGGCCGGCTCCTCCGACACCGGGGGTTCATGGGAGCAAAAGAAGAGGGGACAGGGGGCTACCCACCGTAGGATCGCTGCCGACGTCCTGCGTCACGCCGGCCGTCTCGCCGGCGGCGTTATTGAGCACGTTGCGGAAGATGCACGACGACGTCGCCTCCTCCGAGAAGCTGCAGGTGCGGCACGTGAACATGAGCTTGTGCTCGTTCTCGTCCTCCTTGGGATACAGCATGTTGCTGCACTCGGAGCAGAAGCGGAACGTGATCTGCTCGGCCGGCTTCTTACGGTCGCCCGAGGCGGAGGCGGCGGGGGACGACATGGTTGCCGGTGTGGAGGTGGTTGTTGTTTGTTTTGTTGTTGTTGCTGCTGCTGCTGTTGAGAATGATGGCTTTGCGTGGCGGGTGGTGTTTTGCAGTGTTGGCTGGTGCGATTTGATGTCTTGCCGTTGGCAGCTGATGTGGCTCTTGATGAAATGCAGCAGGGCGGACGTGCTGTGGGCGATCACTAGTGATCGGGGGTGGTGGCCAGTGATGATGGTTTGTAGGTGATGAAACCTGGGAGATGCTTGTTGCCCAGAGGAAATCTTCTGGTCATGAGATCCTCCGGGTATTTATCAAGAGTGATGGAGAGAAAGGCAAACCTATTGCAACGACTCCCACAGCTGAAGTGGGCGGAACCTGGAAGGCAGGCGGTGATGCGATGTGCCTGCAAGAAATCTTGAAGAGCACTCACTGAAGTTCCAGGCGCCACCGAAAACGGGGCGCGCTTTACCCTTTCGGGAGTACGGGAGCCTGGAAGATCGGTACGTAGATACCTCCGCACCCTCGTCAATCTCGTCCATTCAGGACGCAGGGACCGCAGGGACCGCAGGGTTCTTGCGGTTCGATCTTCATCCCATCAGCAAAGAGAGGCCCAGGCGAAAAAGGTTGGGCAGTAGGTTCGAAAAATCAAACGTTGTCAATCCCCTAGCAAGTGTGACTGCGTTGCGCACCCGTCTCCCTGCCAAGACTCCATGGCAGCTCCAAGTACGAGGGTTCCTCCATCCAAACTCTAGGTTTCACACCTGCGTGTTTCTTCCAGGAACCAACAACCCCAAATACCCGCCAGTTGCCGCGCTGGTTTGGCCCAGGTGTGACGCCGCGCACCTCTCCCCGATCCCCTCGTGACTTCTGATCCGACGAAGTGGCTGCCACACAAGAACAGGTGACGGTGACGCAGGCGGGCGCTGGGCGGGTCCTCGACCACTGAAACAGGGGTCCTGGTGCACCCGCCCACGAGTGCCCTGGCAACAATCAAGGCGCCAAGCGTCCCAGAACCCCCACCAGATTCCCATCACCCCGCCTTTCCGCCCTCTGCACTCCGCATCCAGTGCCTTCGATTGACAAGCATTGCAACCTTGTCTCTCTGCCGGGCCGTTATTTAAGTCCTAGCGCGTCATCGGTGTTCCAGGAATCAGACACTCGGTCGGGTTTCTTTTTTTTTTCTTTCTGGGTTGTGTTTCGTGCCATTTCCCAGTCGCATCGAATTTGGCCATTGTATCGAGCATCAACAACCTCAGATCCGCTGCCAGCCTTGTCGTCGTGTAGTAGCATCAAGACCCGTAAACCAACCGCAAGCATGAGCGCCGTGAGTGACCCTGCCCAGCCTGTCGCCGACGCTATGCCCAACCCATCATCATGTCTTCTGCTAACCCCCCCCTTCCAGCACGAGACCGGCCTTCCCCCCAACTGGGAAGTCCGCCACAGCAACTCCAAGAACCTGCCCTACTATTTCAACAGCGTGGAGAAGATCTCGCGCTGGGAACCGCCCGCCGGCACCGACACGGAGAAGCTCAAGCTCTACATGGCCGAGTACCACAGCCACAAGCAGCCGCCCCAGCCGGCATCCCACTCCGGGGGCGCCCCCGCTGAGTCGGGCAAGATCCGCGCCGCGCACCTGCTGGTCAAGCATCGCGACAGCCGGCGCCCGTCGAGCTGGCGCGAGAACCAGATCACGCGCAGCAAGGAGGAGGCGCTGCAGATTATCAAGGACTACGAGCGGCGGATCAGGAGCGGCGAGACCACGCTAGGCACGCTGGCAGTCACGGAGAGCGACTGCAGCAGCGCGCGCAAGGGGGGCGACCTGGGGTTTTTTGGGAGGGGTGACATGCAGAAGGAGTTTGAGGACGCGGCGTTTGCGCTGCAGAAAGGGGAGATTTCGGGCGTGGTAGATACGGCGAGCGGGTTGCATCTTATTGAGAGGTGGGTGGCTTTCGCTGGGTTCGGCGTTGGTTCCATGGTTGGGGCGGCTGCTGACGTGTGTGACAGGATCGAGTAGCGTCTTACGGGGGAGCGTGACTGATCTCGTCTTCGTGGTTGTGGGAAATTGTGTCCAGGTGTTGACCGGGTCCCAGGTTTTGACATTCTTGTCTCGGCAAGGCCAAAATGGAACAATGTGTGGTTCAAGGTCGGATTTGGGGGAGGGGGAAAGTAGTTTCTGGTCATTTAGTTCATGCCTCCTCCAATGTGGAGGTAAGCCAAAGTCAAAAGCAGGCCATCCTGCGTGCTATTCACAGCGTTATGTGGTCTCTATCTACTATCCTAAATTCAATGAGAATCTCTCTCAGGATGCTAAACAAGTACAGGCCGGCCATCCACACGAGTCCACGGGGTACTGCGCCGGAACACCATTATTATCCAACACAGTTTGCCCGATGCCTCTTCAGGAGGCTTCCAGAAACCGACCTTACACCTCGGAGAAGAGACGTCCATGCGCCCTTTTCCTGGTATGCCACCCGGAACAGCAACCCACCCGTATGCACTATCTTCTCCTGGTATACCCAACACCCCATATCCAGCATCCCAACTCAGCCAGGCACTCCCGGTTCTTCACGAGCCGACCCGCTGCACAATCCAGCCCGCCAGAGGCGCGATACTCGAAAACACCACCGTCATGATCCCCAGCGCTATCATCGACAGCGCGGCATGTGGTCCCGCGTCGCTCTGCGCCTCATACAGGTATGCCGTGCCCATAGCGGCGGCATTAATCCCCACAGTGACGCCTGCCGCAACTGTCAATGGGTCGTTGGCTCTTTGCTGAGCCCGCGCTTTCGCTTGAGCTGTTATCAACATCCCCCCTCTACCATCTCCGCTTGACGTCGGCGGTTGTGTTTGTGGCGCTGGTGCTTGTGTCTCTTCCCGTAGCTGAGTCCGCGTCTCCTCGTCCGTGTCCGTGTCACCGCCCCTGTCCCTGACTCTGGTCGTCTCCCTCTCCCCGTCTCCCGCATCCAAGTTTTCACTTTGCCCGGCCGTTACCCCAGTTCCATACTCGACCTCCTGCCAATCTTCCCTCCTTCTCAACCCATACCTCCGCAAAACCCAACCGCCAACCCGCCCCTCCATCCACCTCCCCACCCCCAGCCCCAACCCTATCTGATACACAATCCCGCTCCCTACAACCATAGCCGCATTCAACCCCCCATCCCCCTTCAACATGCCCATCACGGGACTCGCCAGCGCGATCGTCACACTCCGCGCTGCAAACGCCAGCGCGCGGCTGGCGGGCTCGATACGCAGTGCGTGGGCGAAGAGAGGGAGGCAGGCGACGTTGAGGAGCGCGAGGAGGGAGGAGACGGTGCAGACCGTCAGGCCGGCGCGGGACAAGAGCTGGGCGCGGTGCTCGTAGAGCTTGAAGCCCCATGCCACGAGGCCTGAGTTGAGGAGCGTGACTGCCATGTCGCCGGAGGCCATCCAGCCCTTTCCGACTTGTTGGATTTGTGGGGAGGGGGGAGAGGGAGCTGATGAAGAGAAGGTGGTGGCGTGCAAGATGAGACTCGACAGCGGCGTGTGCGTCTGCAGGGTCTCCAGCATCTCACCCAGCGACCGCCCGCTGATGGCGCTGTCGGCAAAGACGTATGCGATCATGCAGAGGGAAGTCCAGAGCACTGCGTTGGAGACGCCGGAGAGGAGGGTTCTTGCCCAGGGGTGGAGGGAGGGGTGCGATTTGATGGAGGATTGGATGGCGAGGGTTGTGAGCCACGTCGAAAAGAGGAGCGAGGTCGCTAGGGGAACGTCTTTGTGCTGGGCATAGCGGAGGGGCAGGCCGAGGAGTAGGGTTAGAAACCAGAAGAGGAGGAGGATCGGGTTGCGGAAGGCGAAGGTGCGGAGATGGAGCCAGCGGGAGGATCTTTTGGGGCCGCGGGTACTGTTTGGTCGGGGGCTTGGTTCGTCACTTTCAGAGGAGGAGCCAGCTGATGAGTCGAGGCCAATTGTTAGGGAGCTGGTCGTCAGAGAGTCCCCGCAGAAAGACTTGGCTGGAGTGCGCAGTTTCGGAGACCTTTGTGCCTCTCCCATTTCCGCATCGGTGTTCCCGTCAACCCAAAACTCCTTGTCATGCCGAACCATCAGACACTGAACGGGGAGGGCGAGGAAGTAGGCTAAGACTGTGTTGAAAAAGCCCGTGAGGACTCGACAATGTCAGCAGCTGCGTCTTCTGCTTGCATGGTGGCAGCTCACTGAAGCAGATAATGATCATTCCGACACTGCGGTCGTCTGCCAGTGGGCCGTGGCATAACATGACAACCGGGATGGTGAATCCGATGGACATATGCCGGTTCAGGAGCTCCGTCTGCCCGGGTCAGCACGCCCCTTGGCGATATCTGGGGGAGGTACTCACCGCTCGTTTTAATCGCTTCCGGTAGAAGTCTTCCACCCCTGGTAAGACAACACCAGCCATCGAGAACACCAGAAATACCGTCGCCATGGCCAGGATTGGCGCGGGAAAGTCGACTCCCTCCCGATTCAGACCGTGTTGGATTCCGGCGATCAACAACTGTGCTGCGAAGGCAATGAACACCGCAAGCATCCCGTCCTGGACCTTCCCTAACAACTCCAGCCGTGTTGGACATGATAACGACGACGAAGGTGATGCTCCCAAGACTGTTGTCGACGTCGAGCGCACGGGCGCCGATGAAACCGTCCCCATCTCCCACCCAGCCCCACGGCACCGGTACTCGGAGAAATGTTTCGGTTGGAGCAAGACAGTATGTGGACGGCAGATGTTTGCTACTCACACAGCTGCAACACATATCAAGCAGTGAGACATGGCCTTGGGCGAAACCTGAGAGACAGCAAGAGGATGGCGACAGTTGCACTTAAAGCGGACGACATTCGGGAACACCCTCACGGTGTCTGGGTCACGCTCTGCAGCGGGCCTTGCGTTTGTATCCCAGCGGGCGGTCTCACCTAGCCGCAGTGACGGTGAAGTTTTGGATGGGGCCCTCGGGTCCAGTTTCGCCCACTTCTGGAACGCCCGGGTACGAACGCCGTGCCATTATCGGCCAGGAGCTCCGCGGATATGGAGACGCCCATGGTTCGGACCTATTCCGGAAAGGACGATCCGTCTGAACGAATGGCGTGGATGGCCCGGGTGCTGCAGTAGGCTGTGTTTGACGGGAAGGGCCCACGACATGTCCCTCCAGCGACCTCTGGGAACGACACGTCAACATGTCGGTGTAGACGGCCCATTTTCGGAACGGAGTAACCAGAGGATTCTGGTCAACCTCTCCCAGCTGCGATTGCTTGCAGGCTTGGGTCAAACAGAGAGGACACAAAGCTCCAGGAACAGAGCACAACAGGCGGCGAGCCGGGCTGTTTGTACGCTCTCCGGGGCGACGGGAGAAAGGCAGAGGGAATCCAGAGCCTCCGACCTGAGCGTATCCCAATCTCCTAATCGAGCCCGAGCTGATGGTTCGACATGTGATGGCTCGTTTCTCACGGCCCGAGAGACCCGTTATCGTGGCGACTAGTTCATCGAACCAGCCGATACGGCCCGTGTTTTGCATGTCTTGCATCTCGTCAACGACAAGCATGGCCCGGCACGGGGGGGCGGCAAAGAAACCGAACGGCAGAAGCTCGCCGGCATGTCGACGCCACACGGCTCCCCCGCAAACGGGCATAGGGCTTGGCTGCCACTCAGAAGAGCAAGCCAGGCCACAACGCCGAGAATATCATGTCAGATTTGACAGGCGAGCGGCAGCTAACGCCCGCCTACCTGGTGATCGCTGGTTTCGCATTGAACGGCGTCGGCGGTCCGCCAGGGTGCCCGATTCGGAAACTGAGGCGCCAGGCACAATCACTATGGCATGTGGAGCGGGCGCAAACGAGGAAAGGCGCGAACAGCCGGCCGGCGACGCATCCGTAAACAGGGCAGTGGACGACCGCAGGGCCCCGGCGTTGGTGGCTGACGCATATGCGGCTCGCCGCATCGCAACAACGGCTGGCTGCGGTTCGAGCCGTGGTTTGACCCAGGGCTGTGGTGGTATCACGCTTCGCCGGCGCACAACAGGGTTGGTGGTATGATCGGGTCGATAGCGGTTGGTGAAGGGTGTCGGAGGAAGCAGTCCAGATTGGGGGCGGTTTGACATGCTCGCTCGCAACGTCGTGCTTGTGCTGCCCCGGCGAAGTTAATTCAGACGGTGGTTCTTCAGCAGCTGGCCCCGAACAGCTAATACGCAGCCATGCCATTATGTCATCCTGAGCAGGCTGCTCTTCCAGAGTCTGGAGCGAGAGTTAGTCTCGGCCAAATCCAAGGACACGAGATGCTCTGACTTGGCATCTCACAACGAGACTGCGCCTCCGATGATCGCATGAGCTTGCTGTTGTGCCACGCCGTCGTTGAAAGATTGGGAAGGAGCTTAACATGATTGTCGGAGTGTTGTGTTGACCTTCGACTGGCGCTGCTGACATCCCCACTTGGAGCAGTTCAGGCCTTAGCGAAGCAACGGATTAAAAGCTGCGCTAATCGAATGGCCATCTGGCGGGCGACCCTCTGCCAGTGCCTTGAAGGAAACCTCGAGAGCGTCCTTTGGTTAGATGCTTTCGACCATCCGCACTGCAACCTCGAGCTGAGCTTGAGAAAACGAAGCTTGCTAAAGCAAGGCTGGCCAGCTTTTCATGCTCGGTTCAATTTGCCAATGACAGAATCTGGCAGCTCGACAAGAGTTGCCACGCGGTCTCTTCATTGCGAACGCCGATGGATGGCTTGTTGTGAAACAAGAGAGATCGGGTGAAAAAGTGGGATCAAAGACCTCCCCAAGGGAGAAAGAAACGTTGACAGCCGACATGTGAGGCCATCTTCGACGCGGCCGCTGCGATGGGAACGAAGGACGAAACGGTGGCTTGCGCTGTGCAAAGGGAACAAGCAAGCACTGGCATTGCCGTCATCTTGAGGGAAGGTGGCAACCAGTTGGCGCTGTCCGGTTATTCGGGGAACGGCAGTCGACTGCTTGGACTTGAGGGAGCGATTGCTGCGTACGGACGTAACAACAGCAAAGAAGGTGAACTTTCACCACTCCCTCTGCCGTGGAGGAAGGAACAGGGCTGGGGATGCCGGGTTTTCTTAAGTGCCGAGATTTAGCGCTGAAGCTTAGGCCACAGAGGTTCAGAGCTGCGGTTATTGCGGGGCTGATCGTCCAGGGAAAAACAATGGCCATCTGACCCACTTTTGGGGGATGAGCAATTCACCACTCACCACTCATCACGACGCCAAGTCACATGATTCCATCTCGATCTTCCCTCGCCTCACCGACACGCTGCCTTATGCCGCGACTCGCCTACCATAGCAATGGATGCCGAGTCGTTAATCCGTATCCTGAGGGCGTACGACACGTCGTTTAATGCAGCAGCGGTGAGGGCGGCGCTCTCGGACTCGACCGCGACGGACCTTGTGCGATGGGCCACAGTCCATCTCGCCCCGGACACGCTCCTCACCGTGGATGAGCTGAACCAGTAGGTGTGTCTCCATTTACTCTGGGGCAGTGCTAACTAATGCGGATTAGGTATGTTGCTCTCGAGGAATCAGGCCTGGCAGAGGGGCTGGCCATGTCGTCAGACCTCGCCGCAGCTCGTGTTCTGAGCGACCAGGAGATCAAGGATGCCATCGAAGAACTGAATCGCTCAACCCAGGCCATAACACGGCATACAGAGACTCTCAAGCAGCAGCAGGAGGCCCTAGATCGTCTCATGAATGCCGGTCGCCACGGCACTGACCAGCGGGCCGTCATCGAGGCTGGACATGGCCGGAAATGGGAGGCCCAGCGCAGGGACCTTGCGTCATGGGTGTGTAACGTCAAGTCGCCTTGGTTATCGACGGACTCTGTTGACTGGGTGAGCAGGCAGACGACTTGTCACAGTCCCTCAGCTCCCGCGTGTTCGAACTCGAACAGCGTAGCACAGGAGCTAGCGCGACCATTCAGCAGACAGTGGACACGCTGTTGCGCTCCGACAACAAGCTCTTATCCAGTCTTCAGAAGCTTGGCTTGGAGCTGGACACCGAAGATGCCGAGGATCAACAGGATGTCGTCATGCTGCGCGAGACGTGCGCAAGGTTAGTGCGCTCACCCGGGTTGGTTGGGGCAGAGAGTTCACACACCATGGCAGGCTGATCAAGTTCACGGTTGAGGGGATACGGACGAAGTTGGACCGCATTTACCTCGAGTCTCTCGAAACCTCGGCACGGTCAGGAGCCGCCAATCGAGTCTCGGCCGATGAGGTGACTGGCCTGCAGCAGGAACTCGAGTCTCTCTACGCCGAGATCCTCCCTGTTGCGCAAATGGCCACTGAGCAGCAGTTTCTTGAGCCGGCGCTGAAGAGCCTTGCCGCTAAGAACGGTCAGGGACTGGAAAGATTGGCCAAGGCGACGAGCTACGTGAGTAAAGCGGCATCTCTCGCTCGTGCCCAACTCACATGGTGCAGATCCACGACTGCCTCGACTATCTTATCGACCGCGCACAGGACCTCACAGCTCGTCTCGAGGCCTTCCAGGTGTATCAAGTTGCCACCAATGCCGTGCTCGAGATTGCGAAGTCGGAACTGGCCACTCAAGTCGAAGGCTCGGCCACATTAAAAAAGGCCCCCAAACAGCTGGAAATCGTGTCACCTACCAGACCCCAACCCAAACAGCGGTTGAGATATTCAATTGGTAATGTTGACCATGAACTTCCATTGGAAGAAATACTGCGCTCTCTCGCCATCAGCCTCCCCCAGCACGAAACCGCCGCCGACGGTCACGTTCAAGTGAACGAACTGGCCTCCGCGCTTGTCAACCGTCGAGCAAAACTGCATGATGTCGCTCGCAACGTTCAAGAGACGTTCGAGAGCACCGCTACGAAGCAGGTCACCGACGCAAAGCTAGCCATACAGCTGGTTCGCGACTCCATCCTCGCTGAGAGTCCGTTTGGAGAGGTCCGGCTGGTGGATCCAGAGATTGAGGGTTCCATTGCCGTGCTCTCACGGGAGCTGGCCAATGTGGATGAGAAGCTTAAGGAGGTCGACTCCAATGTGGTGAAACTGAGGGCAGGAACGCGAAGAGGGATGAGCTTGTTAGTCGATGGGGTTCATGAAGTCATTTCCCACCATGCATAGAAACGAGTCTGAATTGGACATTCGAGGAAGCGTGATCTGTAACCTCTGCCATTCCCTCCATCCGCATGTCAATCTTTTTGATCTGCATCCATGCTACTTAGTCCTAATCTCTGCCTCAAGGGCAATATTTACTTTGGCACCCTCCCATCACCTTCGAATCTCCGTCATCGTGAACCAGGCTCTCGTCACCCCAGCAGAGCATACTCGTCCTCGGAGATCAGCCTCAGTGTCTACCAGAACAGCCACCGCTCCGGATTATGCACGGGTTGTTCAGAGGACGAGGTGGTCAAGCTTCATTATTAAGTAGAGGTGCAGGCGGCAAGACGGTGCGGTTTGTGTCGTAAGAAGTGGGACACCAGAGGTGTGCTAACCATGTGTGCAAGCAGGTGGGTGCGATCAATGATTTCCCGTGACACCAGGGAGCCGAGACACAACCTCGCATCCAACGTACTATGCACATGGGTTGGGGTTCTTCTGGCTTTGTAACCGGCTGATGGAGTTGTGAGCATGTCACAGATAGATAGTGACGGGTTGAAGGTCTGCCATGTTTAATGCTGATTGCTGGCATGATATGATCACGACCTCCGTGGCTCCTCAGTCCACGCCGTGTAGTAAAGGCAAGTCGCAAAATGTCAACCATAGCGGCTATGCTTTGAGTATGGAAAATGCAAAGAGAGGGAATACATGATTCTTTGTTGCTGGACCCTTTTTGTTCCCTTACCAAGCCCAAGGCCGTAGTTTAGGCCGGAAGCCTCAACCTCCCATCCTCCCCTCAGGCCTCGACGCCACGAACGCCCCAATCACGATCAGCACCCCCACAGGGTCATCATCCAGCCACCCGTAGACCCAGCGAAGACGGCCAACGGCACGACCAAGGCGACACACAGAAACCATGACAGCAGCAATTTATCAGACTCAGGAAGGTATCAAGTTGCTGCCTTTTTACCCCCCAAACCTCGCTCTCTCCTCCGCCTGGCAGATCACACCTACGCAGAACCCCACCACCAGCTGGTCCGCCACATGCCACGCCATCCCACATACCGCGGCCCACCACGGGATCTCGTGTATCTGTGCGGCAAACCCCCAGATCATTGAACTTGCGATGTTGTAGAAGGCGCGAATAACGATTATGGCGGACACGGACTTGCCGCGCGGGGTGGTGAAGTCCAGCGGGAGGAAGAGGCGAGATTGGAGAGTGGTCACGGTGGGTGTTGGGTTAGGGGAGATTTCGAAAGGCTCTTGGACCTGCTTCATGGCCTCGTTCCAGACGTGCTTCTCCAGATCCTTCTCGGCAGCGACATCGTCAGGGGCGTCGTCGGTACCGTCCCAATCGGGGGATTCATTGCGGGAGATAGAGTTGGAGGGGAGGAAGATGGAGGCGCCGGGCGTCGTGGGTTTTGATGCGGAAGTCGGTAAGGGTTGTTGGGAAGGTGAGCGGCATTGTGGTGGTTGAGAGTGGAGAGTTGAAGGGACAGTGACAGTTCGGTAAAAGGGTGTCGAGGAGTTTTGGAGTGATGAGGTGCAGGTCAAATTCTGAGCTTCGCGGTGAAGAGATCGCGAGCTGGCGCGTTCGAGATTGAGATTGGACCTTGGAATTGCATGCGCGCCCACCCCCTTTTTTTCATGCGTGGACAGGCGTTGCAGGGGTATAAAGTACATTAATCTGTACAAGGGGAAAGCATCCCGAGCTTGCTTGGCATCGGAAGACAGGCACAGCAGCCCCATTTGACCACTCAGACACACTATCCAACCACCACAGCCAATGCCGCCACCCACATTCAGGCCGATCCCACACAGCCTCTGGGACGGCAACCCTCCCCTAAAAGACAACACCGCAAGCGACAACCTGCGTCAGCTGAACGAGTACATCGGGATCCCCCGAGGCCACGCCCACGACTCATGGGGCTAGACCGTCCTGCGCACCGCCTACACCCCCTAGTCGGACGCACTATTCCCCATCGCGCTCGAGTGCCTCAAGAGCTATGTGCACTACTGGTGCCACTATAGCCGTTTCTCGGCGTTCGGCGCGCTGTGCGAGAAGCACCGAGTCAATTATGACAAGCCCAACAAGGAGGTGTTCCGCCGGTCATAATAGAAGCTATTGAGGACCGCAAGGGTCTAGCGCATCTCGACGGCGACGGGGATAGCAAAGGAAAGACACGCAAGAATCCGGTCACGGTCGTTAGCGTCTATACTCTTCTCATTGCCATGATATGACCTACTCATCTCGCCACTCCCCTTGGCTGCCGGTTAATGCGTGCCATAGCTTCAGCAATCTCTCAAAACATGCTGGCGGACTCACGTCGAGGGGTTCATGAGTTTGATCCACCTCTGGCGTCCCTACCCAGACGTCATGAGAGACTTTCCTCTGCTGGAAGCGAGCAAGATGGAATTCTTGATATCAATACCCCCTTCCCCTTATCTCCTGACCCTGTGCTTCGTAACCCTCCTGAGCGTCCCAATCATTCGCCAATAGCACCAGCCAACGGGACTCTGAGGTCCACCTCGCCAGCACTGCTGAGATCCTCCGCCTCGTCGAAACCTGCTACACCGAGATCTACTTCTCCTCCGCCACATGCCCTCCAAAGCTCTCTACCTGCATCAACCTCATATAGACCTCCGCACCGATCCCGCCGCCCCAGAAACGACTGACGCCGCGACAGACATGCTCGCGCGGACTGAGGCCTTCTCGCGTGAACATGGTCCGCCGCGCATGGAACATATCAAGAAGCGTGATACACTGCTTTAACACTCTCCTTCTCCTTAAATATAGAACTTCTCAGAAACATCAATCTCATGCTTTGGGGACGAGCATTCATTCCCAAAAGTGACCAACGTCAACTTCTGTGTAGTCAGACTCCTCCACTCCAAAATCTACCACTCCGCCACAGCCCTCTACGCGATCCTCTCCCTCCAAAGCCCCTACGCCATCCCAACCTCCCCCGAACTGGAACTGTCCCGCGCCCGGCACGCGAGGGTGTTGTTCTTCCTGCTCGAGACAGGGATGGCCACGCCGAGGGTCAAAGAGCGGATGACCTGGCCCCAGGTGGTTGCTGGTGTAGAGGCCGTGAGGGCGAGCGGGGATGAAGAAGTATGTGGGGAGAGGCCCGCTGGGATGGGAGAGATCAGGGATCGGCACCGCCGCTTGTGGCGAGGGGGAGGGAGAAGGGGGGTGGCATGAGTGTTTTGGTAGATTCTGGTTTTGGTTTTAGTGAAGACGACGATCAGATAATATATACAAGATGTCTGGGCACCGAGGCAACTATGTAGTCTTGTGCTTGTCCCAAAATACGTGATACCGCTCGACAGCACCTCGACCTTCCTGCGAACCCGCCAGCCATTCTTCATCAGGTTCTGGCAGTAGCTGGCAGTCATGTGTTGCCCAGCGTCGAGGAGGCTCGACAATATCCCAGTAGTGTCTGATAATAGCCGTATTCAAAGCACTGCCGCATTTACCTCCACGCAGATTGACATCGACCAACCACCCTCGCCGAAGCGACCAAGCTGTACCCCGAAACCAAGCGCGAAAGTGCGCGAAGCCATGTAATCACTCGAAGATGCGGCCACCACATGGAGGAGAACCATGAACGATACTACGCGATAGGTGGTTTCGAGAGAAGCACGCGTGTCTTATACACAAACGTGCTCGCGGGCTTGCCATTAGCGGCCTCTATGGATAATCCCACGTCCCTCAGCCACTACAAGCTCGCCTAGCGTTGAGGTCCAGGCTGCGCGAGCACATGCCACTTTCACTTCCGTTTCCGGCTTCTTGCATATACGTAACACCGCCGTGAAATAAGGCGAGTTGAGAAGGGAGACCAAACATCGAGTTTGTGCTTACCATATCAATCTGGTGGACAGCTGAATGTATGGTGCAAGCGCTCTGAGCGAGGTTCTGCAACCCCATTCAACACAAGGACTACCTAATCCACCAACGAGAGGCTAGTAATTTGCGACAGGAGTAAGACATATTACACATGCAGTTCCCCGCCAACCTAGGAATACAAGTCGGGGTGGGCAGCCTTGATCATGTCCGCGCCCTGGCGAGTCCAGTCAGCTACAATAAACCACAATGATTGAGAAAAAGGCGGGTGTCTCTTACCTTCTCACCAACCATGTAGACGGCCATCTGGATGCGGCAGTCTGGAATCACCGGTATCACCGAAGCGTCAATGACACGCAGGTTCTGGACGCCGTAGACGCGCAGCTTGTTGTCGACGACGCCTTGGCCGATGTCCTTGCCCATTCGCGTCGTGCCACAAGGGTCTGCGGGTTGTCAGCTCACTCTCCGTAAAGTCAAAGCGAGGGGCAATTCAGGAGCAACTGACGGAACCCAGTCTGCGACCGCTCTAGGATCATCTTGTTCATCGCCTCATCCGAGTTCCGTGGCATCGGCCACGGGTAGTCGTCACCGATGATATCCTTCATCCCCTCGCCCGTCATAAGAATGTCATCTACCCAGCGCACCCCCTCGCGTAGCGCAATAATATCCAGCTCATTCAAAGAAACGGACATTAACATTGGGAGGGTCCAGCGGATTGGTCGACTTGAGGCCAACCGTACCCTTCTTCGACTGCGGTCTCAATAGATCCACAATCACTGTCAGATGATCCCCCCTGGGCGGCGTCGGGATATGCCACTGGAACGCATCAGCAAACATGGGCACGAAATCAATCTCAAAGTGCGGCTGCCCCCCCGGACCGAACGGGTCCCGTCCGCCGTTTGCCTCCTTGGCCGCGACGTACTCAGGGATCTTGCCTAGCCGCTCGTCGATGCGCGGCAGGCCAATCACCTCGAGCAGGCCGCTCGTAAGCGGGCCCTTGTTCTTCCAGCGGTAGGCCGACACCGCCCCGTCCTTTTCGAGCCCCGCCCGGAGCAGGTGGTTATCCAGCCCGTAACCATCCTTGAGGCGGAAGACGTGCGCCAGGATTGGGTGGTCCAGCAAGTTCTGTCCGACGTGGGGGGACTCGACTATGGTGTTGATTCCGAACTGCGAGAGGGAGTCGCGGGGTCCGATGCCTGAGAGTAAGAGGAGCTTGGGCGACTCGAATACGCCGCTTGAGACAATCACTTCGCGCTTGGCTCGGAACGAGTAATCCTTTCCGTCCGGCCCGAGTACCTCGACGCCGACGACCGTACCGTTCTCAATCAGCAGCCGCTTGGAGTAGGTCTTAGCCATGACCACTACGTTGGGCTTGTCAACGAGGTATAGCCACGACGATGACCGCTTGCCGTCGTAGATGCTGTTGACCGACTTCCACAGGCCGCGCATTGTGCCGCCAAATACGTCGTCGGTCAGCGGGTGACCCTTGCTAGACCAGGCATTTGTCAACGCGACGCGGAAACCCTCTATCTCCGGAACAAGATCGGAGTGGGACACGGGAATGGGACCGCCCTGGCCGATGTACTTTAACTCGGGCTTGTAGAGGCCGAGGTCGTCGTGGTAGGTAGCCGGCTTGTAGAGATACTCGCGGCATTTCTCCCAGGTCCAGTCGTCGCCGCCATACTCGGCCCAGTCGTCGTAGGTGGCCGCACTGCCCGGGATCCATGTATAGTAGTTGAGGCAGCTGCTGCCGCCAAGCACCTTGCCGCGCGTATTGGGCTTCTCGACGCGCGTGTACTCGGGGCGGTCGATCAAGGTCGTCTTGTAGGCCCAGTCATGCTTGCTGTCGCGCAGTTCAAAGGCGCGAGCCGGCGTGGTGATAGCGTCGATGTCGCTGGGGTTGCCGATGCCGGCTTCGATCACCAATATATTTACCTTAGGATTCTCACCCAGGCGGCCGGCTACAGCGCATCCAGCGGTGCCACCTGGTACGAATGAGCATGCTGGTAATTTGAAGGGAACTGAATGGGAACGGGATTGCACGAACCGCCAACGACGATGAAGTCAAACTCGGTCATGTTCTCGACAGTGTTAGTCATTGTGATTATTTCTTTGGTGCCTGGCAGACGGTTCAGCAAAAGCAGAGTCGGGGATAGCAGTGATGCTTGAAGCAGTTAGGCGGTTTGAAGGGCTGAATAGGAAAAAGATGCAGGCTGTTTCAAGAGGGCTGGGCGAGACTCTTGAAGTGTTGGAGAGGGGATAAAATAAGTCCTCGGGGCTGATGGTCATCAAGGACAGTACAGAAAAGCCAGACGGTTGACGTTGCCTGCATATATAGGCGCTGGCTAACATGTTGAAGGCGGTTTGCTGACCAACAAACCCTTTGGACCCGGCATCCAATCTCTGACAACCATCCCTGGCGTTATGGCTTCTCTGAGTGGTTTCGGAACCGAGAGCCAAAGGTTGTCGATAAGATCAGGGGATAATGACGAAGAGACGGTGTCAACTGTCAAAGCACCAAGAAGCTGGAGAAGATGGTGGTTGCTCCTGGTTGGTTTGGCAAGAAGGGGAAAGCTGGAAGCGCCAGCCGTCACCTATTGCTGGTTCAGGGCCCATACCTAGAAATGATGTAAGTCTATGGTTTTGAGAGGGGCCCCCGAGCTGATGATAAGACCGAGACTTGCTGAGAAAGATTGGCGGTCCACAAATCGCTGAGACCCTGGAAGGTAGCACCGAGTCAGTAGCTTTACCAGGACATGATGAAATGCAAACGCAAGGAATACCAAGAAAAACATCGCGGAACAGGCAGAACTATGGTCTCCAGGGTTGTATGTTTTGAGATGTCAAAACGAAAGCATATTTCCTGTACTAACGACAGAAAAACGAATGTTGACGTATATAATTTGAGCTGTGAACCTGGATGGTGATAAATATTGAACAACGCAGCAAGCTGTACCGCTATACTAATACCTGGTCTGGAGGTGCCATCCCTGTCTCAAACCAATTCCCACCGTCCTTGCAAATACTCCTCGCCTACTGCTCTTCAGTTATTCATCTCCACGCTTTTTCCAGACCAGAGGTATTCTTGACGACGCGAGTCAACCAAGATAAAGAATGTGTTCAGCCAAGATGTCGACGCCTCCAGTTTACACTCTAGCAGAAGGCATGAGCATCCACCACCTCACACGAGGAGACTTCAATCTGACCTCTGCTTCGAACACGGGGCTGACACATCACAGGTTGCCCTCACGCCGATGCCACGACTGCCCAACGATTCAGCGACGGCGCGCCCGTTAAAGCCTTGATGCTGCTCCAGGACACGCAGCTCCTCGAGACTCTGGCTCACTTTAGCCGTGAGCGCATCCCTGACCGTGTCGTGCACGCCAGCGCCGTGGGAGCCTGGGGCGAGTTCGAGGTCACCCACGATATTTCCCACCTGACGTCTGCCAAGTTCCTCACAGGCATCGGCAAGAAGAGCAAAACGTTGGCCCGTATCTCGACCGTAGGCCCCGGGCAGGTACGCCGACACTGTGCGCGATGTCAGGGGCTGGGCTCTTAAGATCTTCACCGAAGAGGGTAACCAGGACTTTGTCTTTAACGACATCCCTGTCTTCTTCATCCGTGACCCCATAAAGTTCCCGTCGCTAAACCGGTCGCACAAGCGCCATCCCGCTACGAATATCACCGACGCCACCATGTTCTGGGACTTCCATACCCAAAACCAGGAAGGCATCCACGCCGTGATGCTCCTCTTCAGCGACCGCGGCATCCCCAAGTCAGCACGACATGTCAACGGCTATAGCGGGCATACATACAAACTGACCAAGCCAGATGGCGACTTCCACTACGTCAAATTCCACTTCAAGTCCAACCAGGGCAACGACACTCTAACCGACGCGGAGGCGCACCGCCTGGCAGGCGAGGATCCCGACAACCACAAAGCTGACTTGTACGATGCCATCGAAGCAGGAAACTTCCCCTCGTGGACCCTGTACATTCAAGTCATGGCGCCACACGAGGCAGAGACGTACCGCTGGAACGTATTTGACATGACCAGGGTGTGGCCGCATTCCGACTTTCCGCTGCAGCCGGTAGGCAAGCTCACCTTTAACAAGAATGTACGTCTTCCCAGACTAATGCCTGCCCCGTCTTCACCACGATCGACACTAACCACACTGTCTATTTACATGGGTAGCCGGACAACTACTTCGCCGACATCGAGCAAGCGGCGTTCTCGCCCTCGACTATGGTGCCCGGCCTCGCGCCGTCCGCAGACCCAAGTACGTCCCCCTCCATCCACCACCACCCGTTAACCGACCAAAATCCCCACCGTCCAGCGCATTCATTGCACTAACAAAGCGCAGTCCTCCAAGCGCGCATGTTCGCCTACCCAGACGCAGCCCGCTACCGCCTGGGCGTCAACTACCAACAGCTCCCCTGCAACCGCCCCGTCGCGACCGTCTACTGCCCCTACCAGCGCGACGGCCTGGCCACCATCAACGGCAATTACGACGGTGACCCCAACTACGTGCGATCGGCGCTCAAGGACGTGGCCTATCGCCCACGGCAACCCCGTCATGACGCAGATCATCATGATGCAACCTCCTCAGGTACCAACGGTGCTGCTGGGAATTCTCATAACGTACACAAGCAGTCTAGCAAGCACGACGTGTGGGTCATGGGCTCGGTTGCAGACTACACGAGCGACGTGACCGACGACGACTTTGTGCAGGCGCGCATGTTCTGGGAGAATGTGCTGGGCAAGCGGGAGGGGCAGCAGGAGCGGCTGGTGAGCAGTGTCGCGGCGCACTTAGGGAAGGCGAAGCCTGTCGTTTGGGAGGCGGCTTTTGGTAGGTTGGGCTTCTTTTAACCCCCCCCCCCCCCAACTTTACCTACTTCAGATACTCATGGGATGTTGGGCTGGCTCACGTTGGTCGGTTGCTGATGCTGACATCCCCCAGACATGTTCTCACGCGTTGCCTCCGAGCTGGGAGCAGCCATTCGCCACGCCGTGGTATGGCAGGTCGGAAACCGCAAACATAGCAAGTCTTGTTGAATGGACTTCCCTCCGATACACGCGTTCCGCCTTATTCTTTGATCGAGGGCGAGTTCAACCCGGGGAAAACAAGAGCCACCTTCATCATGGTTATATTTCTTGCGATAACTGGTAACGTATATTATAAGCGAGTGCACCATACAAGCGAGTGCACTCGCTTATAATATAACGTTACGTTAACATTATACATCATTTACGAAGGAAGATCAACCTAGAGCAATTCAACGTAGCTGAGGTACCTTGTCCTTCAACCTCAAGCTTGCTACTACTAGTCTCTTCCCCAGTGAAGTGGCCTTGCCCATCTCGTGGGCATATGCAAGTTCTTGGAATGAAATTTAAGTGTTGCAAGCCACGGGGTGCCAAGACCTGGCAGCTAGCTGGCAGGGCATTCCTGCCGCTGTCTGCAGGATTTGGTACTCCGTGCCCAGGATCTAGTATGCGACCGCCGAATCAGGGGTCTCACCGCCGCCCCGGTACGGCGTCATGAACTTGCCCGCGGGCGGCGGCGTGGGCGGGGTGGTGGTGGACAGGCTGCTGATACCGCCGCCGCCAGCGGCAAAGACCGGCAGGTAGATGAAGACGCCGGTGAACAGGAAGCCGTGGGTGTTGAGCCAGTCGGCGTCGCCCGTGATTTGCACCGCGAAGATGAGGTCCACGCCGTAGCCCGTGCTGGTCGGGATGGTGCCGTCGGCCGGCTGTGCGTCCGGCTGCAGATGACCCCGCGGCTGCCAACGACGGGTCGTCGGACTCGGCGGCCGTGGCGGGCGGCGCGGCGACCCCCGGCAGCGGGAACCCCATCTACGCCCGGCCGATGCAAAACCTCAACTCCCTGGCGAGCGTGACCATCATCACGGTGACGCGTCCCGATGAGACGGGCGCGCCGGTGACGGTAACCGGTTTCCGGATCGAAAAGACTATCTCTAAGGTTCCCGTGTCCATGTAGAAGCAATTTGAGTTGGTCTGCATAATAGCCATCCACTTGAATTCCTATCGGCCAGTGATTCCACTAACAGCTCGCCTCGCGCACCGATGTTTTTTGCAGACTCAGAAGACGAAGATTCCCTTTCCGCCAAGAATAGCAACGGCGGCGGCGGCGGCAACTACATCGACAGCCTCCTCGACGGCACGCAGGACACGCTGCTGGAGCACATGCTGTCGGTGACGGTCACGGCGCCGGCGCCGGCGCCGTACTGGCCGGGGCCCCGCGTCGAGCGGCTCGCTGCATTCGACGCGGCGGACGCCAGCTCGCAGGACGTCGTGGACCGCCTGCTGCCCGCGGCGCCGCTCGCCCCCGCCAGCACGGCCTGGAACCCGCAGACGCCCGAGGACCCAGACGAGTGGGCGCGCGTGCCCGCCGCCACGGTGGCTGCGTGGGCCGAGGCGATGGGGTGGGCGAAGGCGGACGCGCCTGTGGGTGAGGCGCCGGCTGAGCTGGTCTGGGATTTTGAGGCGTATCTTATGGCGGTGCCGCATATGATGGTGGCTAGCTCGTGATTTGGCGTGCCAATGGGAGCATGTTTCCGTCTACCTACCTTATAGGTTAGGTAGCTTCTATGTAGGTAGGCAGGCGCACCGCAAATCGACTCCAGTATCGGCGTCCAGTCCTATGTTGCAGGCTGCTCAGCCCGCTGGGAAAGGTGGTGATATTGCCATGTTGCGGAAAGGTGGAGGTGGTGGGAGATGCCTTCCGGTGTAGGGCAACAACAAAGAGGTCGCCGCCCGCAATACCCTACCAGGTATACTTACTATGTATTACCCTTGGGGTTGCTTCGCAGGTCATCGAGACGATGCGCGACAAGGGCTTCGATCAGCTGCCGGTGCTCGCCCCGGCGGGCGGCAGGCTGGCCGGCCTGGTCACGCTGGGCAACCTGCTCAGCTTCATCTCGCGCGGGCGCGCGTCGCCTGCGAGCACCGTCAGCGAGGTCATGTTCGACTTTGGCCGCATCGACGAGGTGCTCACGGACCCGCGCCGGTTCGGGTCCGACCTCAAGGGCAAGAAACGCAAGCAGCGCAAGTTGATGCAGATCACCCTGGACACGCCGCTCGCGGCGCTGAGCCCGTTCCTCGAGTGGAACAGCGCGGCCGTCGTGACGGAGGGGAGCCGACGGGTCGAAGCCAGTGGCCGTGGTGACCAAGGTGGATCTGTTGACGTGGATGGTGAGGCAGAAATCGTGACGGGGCGGCCTGCTCGATCGGATTGGAGTAATGTCATGTCATGTTTTGCGGAGCATTTGGGGGCCGTCAACTTGATGTTGTCTGAGACTCAACATCTCCGGTTGGTTTGGACAGCGTTGTTGGGCCCGGCATGTGGGCAGAGATTCTGCTGCCTTCCGTTGGACTTTTCCTTTGTTCTAATCCATGCACTTTCTGCATGACCTTCCCAGAGCTAAAAGCTTACTGCAAGATTAACGGTACATGATAAACGAGCGATGTGGATAAGCTAGGCATTAAGAAACCCTTGGGAGAGCCACTGGAACGGGGAGGTTGACATCATACCAGTGGCGAACGCAGGAACTATGGGACCTGGGAGGGAGCTTAGATGGGCGAAGCCCTGAGCCTTGATAGGAATTTTTCTTTATCCCCTAAGGATCAGTTCAACTTGAGCTAGCAGGAGATGCCCAATTAACGACCATTCTCCCTATTGCTACACGACTCCCTAGTGATTGGGTGACGATCCATCGTCCTTAACGTTGCTTGGAGCATCCCCTGACAAGGCCCTTGGTCAGATGTGTCTTCGCTCCCTAAGGCAAACGAGGTACTAGGCAAGCGCCGGAGGGTTAAAAAATATCACATATATAGCTTGGAGGATCACGTACTATGCAAGATGTATAGAATCTACTAGACTGGAAAGCCGTAGGTGGGGATAGGGTGCAAGAAAAGGAGCCGGATAGTAGTAGTACAGGGGGGTTCCCGAAGGAGGGTTTAGTCCTATGGCATATGCGGCAAGCCTGGCCAATGCACGTACTTGGCAGGAAGCTGCAAATCGTCTGATTCCGCCATTTCTAATGAATTGTATTTGGTTCCGAGTGCTATTGTATTGCAATTGAGTGAGAGTGGAGTAGGGAAGTGTCCGACTCGCTTATCATGTACGTTGTCGATTAGTAATGTATATATCTAAAATTCCTTTGATATCTTGAGACGCTGGGGATCATTGGCTCGCGCCAGCGGAGTATGGGCGGCAGTCCATGCTGTTCTTGGAGGCTCGGGCTTGGACATGATCAAGGGATGGTGCCACAAATCACCATCCCTTCAACCAATCGGCCATCTGGGTGAGTGGAGAGCCGGACTCAGGAATGAAGATTATATCAAATATCCAGAAGGTCTGCAATACACATCACGTCAAGAATATGGCCGGTCTTTTTTAAACTACCTCGACATGTGGGGATAACTCCAAGCAACATCAATGGCCGGAGCTTGAAACATTGGCTATGGCACATTAATTTGAACCCGTTTCTCACCGCTTGACGGCAAAATGATATCCGGCTTAGCTCCCTCTTTGCGCTGTGTGGCCTGCTAGAACAATATATTCGCTCGTTATAGCTAAATGTCTTCACGTCATTGTGATTTATACGCAGGCAGTGTACCATTGTGGCAACAGCAGCATTGAGTTCGCTGGCACCTCGGGTCCGCTGGGTGGGCACAAGAGCCGCGTGGGCGTGGATATAGGAGCAGATGGTCCTAGAAACACGATCGACATGACTCAGTAAATCAGTAATTACAGTGGAAGACCTCGGAGCTGGAGACTTTGGAATGAACAGCGAACAGCGACCGGCCGGTCAAGTTTCAGCTTTATCGTGTGCCCCCTCCCCCACTAGGCCAGAAGCTACACCCAAATCCTTCCCCATCACATCCAGATACAAATCCTCCCTCAACGCCACCCCCTTGATCTTCTCCAGTTCCCTATACGGGAACGGCGTCTCGCCCGTCTTCCGATATCCCCGGCGGATGTACCACTGGACGAGCTCCGTTCGCGCCCAAATGACAGTCAGCTCGAGCCTTCTCATCCCCCAAATCTGCCGACTGTAGTCTTCCGCGTAAGCTAACACCTGCTTCCCGATTCCGCCTCCTTGTCGACGAGGGGACACCGCGAAAAGGCCAAAGTAAGCTAACTGGGCGGAGCGCCGGGTAACTTCGCAGCAGCCTACAAGCTCACCATCGAAAGTGTCGGTGTCGGTGGCTAGGAGAATCACACTGTCGGGTCGTTGATCTTGGCGATGATGCCGGCGACGTCGATACGGTCGCCTGAGAGCATATCTGTCTCTGTTGTCCAGCCTTGTTTGCTTTCCTCGCCGCGATATGCTGATTGTACTAGGCGGTAGATCCGAGGTGCATCTTCGGGAGCTGCAACGCGGAAGTGGATGTTTGTTTTTGCATTGATAGTCATGTTGGTGAAAGAAGCTATTCCGTGATACCTCGAACAGGTTGTGAGTCTGAGCAATGCTTTCGGATCGATGTGTGGCTTGAAGAACAATTGGGTGGCAAGGATTGAGCCCTTCGCCTTCTGGCTGACCACCGGCTTGAGTATGAAAACCGAGCGGATGTCACGGGAAGGGCGCTATGAGTCATAGTGGCTCCCAACCGGCACCGTCAGGGAATAGTGCTTTATTAGAATCATGAGTCACACTCATAAAGACTCAAATTGTTGCGTTATAGGGCCACAGACCGCAGTCTCTTCTTTGTTTCTGGGCACCAAAAGGCCGGGATTAGAAATGGTTGACAAATGTCAGTTACACTACTCGTTTTGACATACGCTGTTCTATTAACTACTACTTCAGACGTTCGAGCAAAGAAGGACGTAGAGACACTGAACCCATGCTCAATTATAAGAACCTGTCCGACGATCGCCTGTAAGCATTTTTGGAGATGCGTCGCCGTAAAGCTAACGTGTCTCCTTGTTCGAAACTCTGCCCGACTATCTCATCCTTTTATGTCAAATTCTGGCCTTACTGTCATCATCCTTCTTGCTCTCATGGTGTCTCTCGATATGATCGAATGGCCTTATTTTCCCCCTCTGTCGATCCTGGCCGCCCCTGGCTTCGTTGGTTCACTCGCAAGTCAGGACAGGCCCTCATTAGCTCCGTTTTTTCCCGGCGGCGGTCCTATGATGGCTGACTTGGGACGGCGACTCGAGTAAACCTAGGTAATAGGTTCGCCATAGGAAGAAGTTTTATGTCGTGGAGAGACAGGGAATTGGGAACCGTTACAGCCCTGGCGCTTGAATGTGTCAAGGTACGGCTTGTAACCACGCTCATAGAATCTCCAACGCGGTTTTTTGTTCGCTGCGATACCTGCAGGTCAAAGGCAGCAGATATGGCGCTTTATACAAATCGCAAGCATGATCATATCTTGTTAGCTGAGATAATGCTCGAAGAACGAGGGTTCTGTGATCTGTTGATCGCGTGCTTCGCAGCCGCGTCTCCTTACCCCGCTTGGAGGCCGGTTATCTGGTCTAGCGCATTGTCTCAGATAGGGCCAGCGCATAAGTCACAGACGATGCAACGCTGAAATCGGGCAGGTGACCTTGCTTTTCTTATCTCCCGTCCTTTGCCAAGACGACGGAGGTCGTGATGCGTGACACCAGGAATTAGTTCCTCGGGACGTTTTGGCTGCTTTACATCGTCCCGGATCCTTACTCCGAGTTTCTGCTTTGGACACGGAAATCAAATAGCTCCGTGCCTGGCTGACCGAACCTTCTAAACCCTCTTGGCGACGTCATAGATCCTCCGATTGTGGTGCTCTGAACAGTACTGCGGCACCCCCTCCATCAACGTCCGAAGCACTTCCAGCATGTCCCCGAAGAGCCAGTTATTGAGCAACAGCCTGGAGGAGGCATCGGAGAGGTGGACGAGGATCGCTTGGCGCAGTTCGGCTACAAGCAGGAACTACGGCGGGACTGGGGGTTGGCGCACAATTTCGGCGTTTCCTTCTCCATCATTGTGGGTGAACTAGCAGTTCGTGTTGGCTACTGGTTTGGAGGCACTGACCATGCCACAGAGCGTCATCACCGGCATCACCACTCTCTTCTCCTATGGGCTAAACACGGGAGGACCGGCTGGTCAGTTAGCAGCGCCCGCCGCAACCCTAGGACAGAATGGTGTTGCTGACTTCCCTGCGTCTAGTCATGTCCATTGGATGGATCCTCGTCTCCTTTTGTACGCTCCTCGTTGCCATTGCCATGGCCGAGATCGTCTCGGCCATCCCCACAAGCGGAGGCCCTTACTTTTGGTCGGCCATGCTCGCACCCCCGCGCTGGTCACCGTTCGCAGCCTGGCTCACGGGGTGGTACAACCTTCTCGGACAAGTAAAACCCCTTTCATCCCTGCCTTTCCGTCACAAGCCAAGCCCCGTTCCTCAGACACTGACGAACCCCCAACCCAGGTAGCCGTTACAACCGGCATATCCTTCGGCCTCGCCAACCTACTCGCCACAGCAATCACCGTAAAGAATCCCTCCTTCACTCTCCGACGCCCAGCATCACAATCGGCATTTACGCCGCTATCCTCTTCTCCCACGGCGTGATCAACACCTTTGGCGTGCGCATCCTCCGCTACCTGAACAACCTCTCCATCGCCCTGCACAGCGCCGGCATAACAGCGCTGTGTATCGCAGTCCTGGCCAGGGCACCCACCACCAACCGGCGTCGTTTGTCTTTGGGCATTTTCACGATGGCACGGGTGTCGATGGCGTCGAAGGCTGGGGAGTCAGAGCGAGCGCGGCGTATGTCGCTGTGTGCGGCGCGCTGCTGTCGCAATATACCCTGACAGGGTTTGACGCGTCGGCGCATCTGAGCGAGGAGACGAAGAGAGCGAGCTGGAGTGCGCCGATCGGAGTCGTGTCGAGTGTTGGGTTCAGTGCGGTGTTTGGGTTCTTTGTGTTGATGGCGTTGTTGTTTTCGATACAGGATTTTGAGGGCGTGTTGGAAAGCCGGTATGGGCAGCCGGTGTTGCAGATCTTGGTGGATGTTTCCGGGGAGGATGGGGCGTTGGGCTTGTTCTCACTGATCATGGGTGAGTTTGTTCCAGAAACAATATCTGATGGTGAGATTTTGGGGCGCTGACAGGAGTTGAGTATGCGTCTGGCACTGCGGCCTCTTTAGCATGACCAGCAACAGCAGGATGATGTTTGCGTTTGCCCGGGATGGAGGGATTGTAAGATAAACCCCTGATTGGCCCGTTAAAGCTCAGGGGCGTTGACGGTTAACTCCTCTCTAGCACCCCTTCTTTCACAAAGTCGACCACCGCTTTCGCTCCCCAACCCGTGCCGTGTGGCTTGCTGCCACGCTCTCGTTTATCTTGGCATTGCCTTCGCTCGGATCAAGCGTCGCGTTCGCGGCAGCAACCTCGATTGCCACCATCGGTCTCTATCTGAGCTACGGGCTACCCATTCTCATCGGCTTGACGTGCCACCAATCCTTCACTGCAATGAAGGGCCCCTTCAACCTGCGTGCGTTTTCCCGGCCCATAGCCACCGCCGCTTGTCTCTGGATTGGTTTTATCACGGTCGTTTTTTGTCTGCCAGCTACCAACCCCGTCACCAGTGAGACCTTCAACTACACGGCTGTTGCTGTTGGCATCGTCACCATTTTTGCCGTCGGGTCCTGGGTCGTCTGGGCACATCGGTGGTTCACGGGACCGTCTGCGGAAGTGGCAGAAGCTATGCGGCTGGGTGTCGACATCACAGAGCCAGGTGCACTCGAGGAGCGGGAGAAGGAGGATGGCAAGCAGCGGTCGTCTGAGTGAATGAGCGACCCAGCAGCCTTTTCTGGTTCTGAGCCAGTCACGGGAGATATTGTTCCACGACGATTTTAGAACCATCCGTAATATCGAGTCCTACTTCCGCTGGTCCATAACCCGATCTTTGCCCAGAACACCTGAATGGACTTTCAGTTAACCTGGGCCTGAGACCATTCCGCGCGCGAGATGCCATGATGTATGCCATGACGTAAACCGTTCAGCGGAGTGCACCGTATCTGGAACACCGTAGTTGTTGAGATGCTGGAATACTTGGTCTCAAGGCCTCCTGGTGTTTTCAGACGCGTCAAGGACTCTGACTTGAGTGCAAGCGCGACCCTGAGTTAACTGCCTTCGGCTTCGTTGGACAATGAACATTAGGTAACAACAGGGACCCCTGTTTCGCCTCTCGCACTATTCCCTGTGGTTAAAGTCCATCTCAGCTCGGCCAGTCGTGACACAACGCGGCTTCAACAGCTGGAGTCAACATTTGCGATGCTCGCTGGCGTCTGTTGCTGTTCACGCTACGGTGCCTGACTAGGGGCCTGGTTCAGGGGCACGGCGGTGTTCCGGAAAGTCCGCATCGATAAACAACGTAAACTACCGAGAACATCAAGTTCAACTCTTTCATAACCTCAATGTTGCCCTTTTCCTCAAATACTTCGGACTTTTCCTTAACCCCGTTCTCTCCGGTGGCTCCAACAGTGGGAAACCCTGAAGGTCACTGCCACTTGATATTTGATACTCCACACATTCTCCTCATTCTCACAAGAAACTTCCATCACGTTCAATTAAGGCCCATCTTGCTTCGGGGATGAAGCCTCGTCTTCGGAGTTAGAGCACGGGGATTGGACGTTCTCCCCCGGCTTGGCGTACAGATCACTTAATATACATATGTCTGAAGCTCGCCTGGCCAGTTTCAGTTGGCAGACATCTCGTCCTCAGAACGAGAATTCATTGTGCATTTGGATCCAAGTTAACCAGTACCATTCTGCTGCCTTTTCTCAAGATGCCCGTCAACCCGTTGCCGCCTGCGCCCCCTCCGCAAAGCCCACTGGCTCGCTACCGTCTGCTGTCTCCCACGGCTTCGGTTCGTGTCAGCCCGCTGTGTCTGGGCGCCATGAACTTTGGCGATGCCTGGAAAGACTACAGTGAGCCCCCAAGGGGAGCCCGATGGAAGAGCATGTTCTAACTGTGACTATTATTAGTGGGCGCTTGCGACGAGAAGACCACCGAGGAAATCCTCGACTACTTCTTCGAGCAGGGAGGCAACTTCATCGACACGGCCAACAACTACCAGTTTGAAGAGTCTGAGAAACGCATCGGCGCGTGGATGAAGAAGCGCAACAACCGCGACCAGATGGTGATTGCTACCAAATACACCACCAACTACCAAGCCGTCGACGGCCAGCCGCCGAAGCAAAAGATCCTGGTCAACTTCAACGGCAACGGCTCCAAGAGCTTACACACCTCGGTCGAGGCGAGCCTCAAGAAGCTGCAGACGGTACATTGATCTGGTATGTTTCTGTCTTCTAATACATGTATGTCTGTCTGTCCAAGCCTTAATACTAACATCACTTCCAGCTTTATGTGCACTGGTGGGATTTCTCGACCTCGATCCCCGAACTGATGCACTCTCTCAACCACCTGGTAGCCTCTGGCAAGGTCCTCTACCTCGGCGTCTCCGACACGCCGCCTGGGTGGTGAGCAAAGCAAACGAGTACGCCCGGTGTCACGGCTTCCGCCAGTTCTCGGTCTACCAGGGCCTTTGGTCCGCCGCGACGCGCGACTTCGAGCGCGACATCATCCCCATGTGCCGGGCCGAGGGCATGGCGCTGGCCCCCTGGGGCGCGCTCGGCGGTGGCAAGTTCAAGACGGAGGCGCAGCGGCAGAGCGATAAGAAGGAGGGCCGCGCGTCCGAGCCGTCCCCGGCTGAAATTGAGGTCAGCAAGGCGCTTGAGGCCGTGGCCAAGCGCAAGAACACGCTTGTCACCAGCATCGCCTTGGCCTATGTTATGAGCAAGTCGCAGTATGTCTTCCCGATTGTTGGCGGCCGCACGGTTGAGCACCTCAAGGGCAACATTGAAGCGTTGAGGATCCAGCTGTCTGAGGAGGATATCCAGGAGATCGAGAGCGCCGTTCCGTTTGACTTGGGCTTCCCAAACACCTTTCTGTATGGGGAAAATACCGTGCCCGAGACGCCCGCCGCTGTTCGGCATCTCGCCATGGGTGGTTCTATGGATTATGTACCGGAGCCGAAGCCTTTCTCGAGGGTGACGAACTGATAGCTTGCGGAATGCAAATCCCTATCACGATGGGTTAATGTTGTTACTCGTGAGATCAGGTTCCACCGGAAATTGGTACATACAAGTTGTCTTCTGTTCTCGACGGTTAACATCGCAGCTCTGGTGTTGGGATTGGGCGCTGGTTCTAGGAAGATGCGGAAAATCTAGAGCCAGCGCCTAGCCAATATTAACTTGGCCTTCCACCTCGTAGGCACCACTCGTGGAGGTGTTCTCGTGCGAGCTTTCATTCCGACCCAGTAACGGGGATCCGCTCGGCTTCGGCATCCTGATTCAGTTCACGCTTTCCCATGTTATGTCTAAAGATGGGACCGTGTTCCCTGGCATCTCATACCGGGAGGCCTTCTTCGTCGTAGGACAACACTTCCCGTGTTTCGCGCTGCTTCTCGACTCATCAAACGCCCTTTTATTGCAAAAGGCGGACGAGGGCTCGAAAATGCTTTCAAGCGGGTGGAACTCGCAAAGCTTCTACGCACTAGAGCCCAGCGACAGACGGAGCCGTTGACTGGAAACGGCCATTGACCACAGGGAGTCCCTTAGAGTCTCATGACCGACTCGCATCCGCGCAGTTCTGAGACTATCGTCTGAGGAGAGCTATGGCTTAGTCGGTAACCCGAGACTACGGGGAGTTCAACACGGCAACAGCGTCGTCAAACGAAAAGTTGGCCCAACCCAGCCCCGAACACCCCCTGAAGGGATAGGACTCGACGAAGGTGTCGTGAGTGGTAGATAGTTTTGTGGAATGAGTGCTCCTGTGCCTGCATAAGGCTCTGGCGTGTCTTTTCTTAGTGGTTGTGGTACGTACACGTAGATAGCATCTACATGCAGTCTAATTATTGGAAGATGTCCTAGTACAAAGGTAATCAAGCGAAAACAACCTTCACCCCCTCCGAGTCTGGACCAGCCCCAACCGCGCCTTCACACAAAAAGAGCACATACAACACCAGTGTGCTAACCAGCTCCCACCATCTCCCCAACCCGGCCATGCCCAGCAGCCGACTCGCCAGCCAGATGCGCTCGCCATACAGCGTCGCCTCCCGCTCCCACTCAGCCAAGGTCGCCTCTCCGCGCCACACCCTGCCCAAGGCCAAGCAATGCCGCGCGGCCTGCTCCGTGGCGACCGCAAGGTGCGGTCTGAACGCCGCGAGCGCATCCCCGACCAGCACGACACTCCCCTCGCAAAAAGTAGCCCGCCTCGCGAGCGCGTCACTCACCTTCGTCACGAACACATTCCCGAGCGGCGTCGCCGCCAGCAGCTCCGCGACCGCCGGCGCCATGCGCGGGAGGTGCGCCGCCAGCTGGCGCCGCCACACGTCCGACCGTACCAGGCCTGCCGGCACGGTTGTGCCGTGCGTTCGGCCCGTCGCGTCGGTCAGCGCCTCGGCGAGCGCCGCGGAGCACTCCGCCAGGTTGGTGTACCACACCCAATTGATCAGCCGCGTGCCCGCGCCGAAGGTGCCGCTGTCGGGCGGGATCGCGTAGATGACCAGGTAGGTGCCCGGTATGAAGTGCAGTGTCGTGCGGGTGGCGAAGAGGGATGCGGTCGGGGCGGGTAAGCTTGATTCGGGAACGGTGCCGCGCCACGAGACGTAGCCTGCGTAGGTCCGGGTCCGGGTGCTCCGGGATCCGGCGGTGGAGGCATTGGCGGAGGGGGTGGTGGCGTTGGCGATTTGGAGGAGGAGCGTGCGGACGGTGGAGTGCACGCCGTCAGCGCCGATGAGGAGATCGGCGGTGAGGGTGGATGAGGCGCCGTCTGCGCTGGTGAAGGTGACGGTTACGGTGCCGTTGGCGTGCTGCAGGGCGGTTACGCGCTTGCCGGAAAGGTACTCGACTCGGCCGTCGCCGGGCCTGGGCGGGGGCGGATTGGGGACGGCTTCGGACGCCAGGCCGTCGAAGTTGGCGCGCAGGATACGGTACAGCAGGCCCCAGCTTGTGAGATGGCGCTGCACCTTAAGCTCCTTGGAGAGGCCGCGCTTGCCGAAGGCGATGGTGGTGTTCACGGCAGGCATGCAACTCTGCACGCCCGTCGCGTCGTACTTGGTCAGGATCTCCTGGACCGCAGGGCCGAAAGCGATGCCCGCCTGGTGGCTGCTTCGGACGGGATTGGGGTCCTGCTCGAGGATGATCACATTGCTGCCGTTGCGCTTGAGGTACAGGCCGTGGATCAGGCCAGCGAGGGAGCCTCCCACCTGCGACGGAGTCAGTCTTGGTACTAGTGTAGTGCTACGAAGCAATTGCTCAAAACAAGTTCACTCACTATGACCACTGACTTGGGTATATCTGGCATTTAGCCAAGCTTCGGATTCGAGCACATTATTCGGATATTGTGTGAAAGAACACTTTTCTTACAACTTGAAGTTGACACATTGTGGGAAAAGACTCGATCAAAAGGAAGGGATGCGCTGAGGTGGACTTTGTCTCAGTACGGGGCCCAGGGCACATTTCAGACGCTGACTGAACCATTGGCGAGATGGGAAGGATTGATTAATCAACGAACATGGAGCTAAGATGCAATCCCCGGCGCGGCCGACGGCCCAGTTGCATGGAGCAAGGTGGCAAAGGTTTTGTTTCGTGGAGTTAAGGCTGGATCCTTCAATACTACCTCAGCGGGGACCCTCTACCTGGTCAAATCCTTCCCAAGAACCGAACTCCTTTGGTGTGATCTGTGCCGAAACACAAGGGAACTGACTCGTAGGTTGAGAGAGCGGCGAATACATCTCTTCATTATCAGGTCACGACGCGTTTCGGCCGCACACGCCATCTGAGGTCTTGCAGCGCTAGCTCAGTCCCTGGCGCCGCGCACTGGGTGATCGACGCTAATCTCACCGAGAGCTCGCACGCACGCCTGGCACACGTCGCGCGCCGGTTCAGCGAGGGATGTGCGTGGAACGGGGACTACGAGCTGGCGAATATCTATAGGGTGCTGGTGGTGGCGCATACGCGGGTCATGGAGGAGATGACGGTTAAGAGGAGGGCGTGAGTGCCTGATGTCTTCCCACATAGAGTGTTGGAAGTGATGTTGGATACCAGGCATGAGGATGGTTGCATGTTACGTTTGGTGTTGCGTTTGATACAAGGACGGGCCTGGTGCTCTGGGAACACTGTGCATTTGTTGTTGGGCGTTCTGCATTATGTACCTTGAAACGGGCCTGGCTTGCATGAGGTACTGTAGCGAAGAATTTGCACTGTCTTATGAACCCCGGATTCCTCCTACGACTGTTGTGAAAGTAAGCTCGAGCC
The DNA here is from genome assembly GCA_031001845.1 of Achaetomiella virescens. NCBI lineage: Eukaryota > Fungi > Ascomycota > Sordariomycetes > Sordariales > Chaetomiaceae > Achaetomiella > Achaetomiella virescens. The sequence continues at coordinate 138,933 of JARNGD010000061.1, forward strand.
TGCATTTTCACTCCCGTCGGACGACCCAAGTTATCATCCCCAACAAACCTAGAGTCCTGTCCACCGGAAGCCAGAGGGTACGGTGAACGGCTCTTTGGCGCACATGGTCTGCGCATCTTTTCCAATCTGGACATACCATTGCCCAGGCTCCGCTCGCCATGATGAAGTCAGTTCGTCCCAGTGAGAGATTGCGTCTATTATACCAGTTTTGTTAGTGGCGGCGGACCGGAATCAATCCAGCAGGGTGACTTACATTTATCCATCTCGACAGTCACAGTCTCGGACTCCCCGGGTTCAAGTACAGATGTTTTGGTAAAGGCTTGCAGCGTGACCTCAGGGTGCGTAAGGGACGTGGAAGTCGGAGGCGGAGGGGTGGTGTAAAAGTGAACTGAATGAGCACCGGCAACCAGGCCAGTGTTGGTTACCTTTGCTGAGACATTGATCCGCCATGAGCTGGGAAACGCCGATGCGGAGGGAGAGACGGTAAGTTTGGAATACTCAAAGGATGTGTACGACAGGCCATGACCGAAAGGGTACATGGGCTCGATTCCACGGGCGTTGAAGTGACGGTAACCAACCCAAATACCCTCTTCATAGTAGGTTTTGGTCCTGGCTGACTTGAAATTGAGATTTGCCGCGATGTCAATCTCTCGCTTGGGGAGGGTAATCGGGAGCCTCCCAGAAGGATTCACCTTCCCGTAGACGATGTCGGCGATGGCATTCCCGGCCTCGTTTCCGCCATACCAAGGCCACATGACCGAGTCGACGTGGTCCAGCCACGGCATTGATACGGCAGAGCCGGTCTGCAAGATGACAACCTTCTTGGTGTCCGGGGCCTCGACGGCTACATGACGGACCAGATCGTTCATGCGCAGAGGGAGAGACAGGTTTGGTCGGTCGTAACTTTCCGACTCCGACTCCCAGTCTTGGTCCAACCCAACAATCAAGACAGCGACATCCGACGACTTCGCCAGCTCGACGGCCTCGTCAATTGTTCGGTCTTCGTCGATGGCGGGGAAGGAGCCGAGCTTCATACCAATAAGCTGCAAAGGCTGGCTGTCCTTCCTGGAGCCAGCGGAGGCTTCCTGGAGTCGTGCAGCAGGCGAATTTGTACACCTGGAATCAAGTTATTTATGGACAGGAATGGCCAATCATGAGCAATTTATAACTCACCTTGTTCTTGGTCACCGGTACTGTAATGACCGTGCCATTACCTCCGTTTCCAAAGAAAGAGGAGGTTCTCTTCTGTTCTTTGACAGATCGGCCACCAGTACATCGTCAATATAGACCCAAGCTTGGCCAGTGACGCTGATCTCGAACTGCCAGTCACCAGAGATCGGCGCCGTGAACAAGGCACGGATCTCGGTGAAGTAGTCATCCCCCAGGTCAGGATGCGTGAAGTCGGCAAGCATAATGTCCGAGTTATTCCAGACCTCGGAGGCAGCGGGCTGGCTCGCCTGCTTGCCGTCAACAATGGCATAATGCAGCATGTCGAAACCGGGCGTAACGCCATCCATGCTGGTGAACTCCTCCCCGAAAACAGGCAAGAACTTGGAGCCCTTGCAACCCAACGCGTACGACAGCTCAACGTCGTCAGGCTTGTTGTCGACCAACCCTTGCCATGGCGTGACACGCCAGGCTGGCCGAAGCCTCGCGCTGCCACCGCCCGTGATGACCCCATTCTTGGCGTTGGGGCCAATGACGGCTACTTTGCCACGCCGGATGGGGAGTACTGAAGCTTCGTTCTTGAGCAGCACGATGCCCTCAATGCCGATGCGCCGTACCAGAGCCGCATCCGCCTCCTGATGTTCCTTGCGCGTCCATTCGATCGAGTCATCCCGGCCGTACACAATATCGGGGTTCAAGCGAGCAACTTTCTGGACCCATTTCAAGAGGGCAATGACACGTTCGTTGAGCGTCTCGGCAGAATCTTGTGAGCGTTGATGGACTGCCGCACTAGCTGCGGTTGGCGCCAGCGCGGCTTCCCGGGCATTTCCAAGTCGAGCCCGGCGTTGATTGCTTCGGCGACCGAGTATGTGCCCATCCAGTCTGACATGATGAGGCCGTCGAAGCCCCACTCGGTGCGGAGCAGGTCTTTCAATAGCCACTCGTTTCTCGGAGCAATGGGTCCCGTTGAGCTTGTTGTACGAGGTCATGTACGACCAAGGGCTGGCGCGGGCTTGTGCAATTTGGAAAGGCCGAAGGTAAATCTCTCGAAGCGGTCTGGGTCCAATGATGGAATCCTGTCCCATTCGCTCATGCTCCTGGTCGTTGGCCAGGAAGTGTTTGATAGCCGCGCTGATGCCTTCATCTTGGAGAGCCTTGACGTACTGGCAGCGAGAATACCGCTAAGAGTAGGATCTTCGCTAAACGACTCAAACGCTCTCCCTCCGAGGGGACTTCTGCAGATGTTGATGGTTGGCGCCAACAGACAGACGGCACTCCTGGCTTTCGTCTCAGCGGCGAGTAAGCGCGAGCGCTCGGCGGGAAGAGTTGGAGAGAAGGTAGCAGCCAGGGCGGTGGCGTTGGGAAGAACAACGGCGGGTGCTTGAAGAATGGCGTGGTCGGTATCATGCATAAAAACTCGTAGGATCTCTTCGCGTTATGGGACTCACTCATTTTGAAAAAGGACTGCCCCCGGGCACCGTTAGGTCCATCTGTGAGCTTCACTCTGGAGGCCATCTTAGCAAGTTGGAGGAGAAATGGACGACGACTATAGAACAACTTACGAAGGAATATTGAGTCTAGGCAAGGCCACGGTCCTGCGACGGGAATCAGTCAAAGAACAAGCGGGAGGTAAGACTGAGACCCACCTCCACCAGTCCTCGCCAGCTATTAAAGCCACTTTCTCCGTGACGGACATACAACCGACAAGGTCCTCAACGGACACAGTCAGAAAGGACCGGTCCAGTCCTGAATTGGCCATGGTGATGTAAGTTCAACTTGAGGGGTTCGTGATTCGGCCTGTCTTGCTCTTTGCGTTGAGAGATGATGCTGCATGATAATGGAAGCTACTGCGTACAGTCGAGCGGGAATCGGCTTTCTTATCACCTCTAGGCCCATGTTCGCGATGAGGTTGTTCCCAGGTACAGCGGTCTCCCCACACACGGTCTCCACGCTGGCTCTTAGCGCCATGAGAGATCCCGGAGACTTCCCCGGCGAGGCGTAACTCGGATACGAAGATATGGCGCATGACTCGCGAAACTGGCTCGGATGTTCCCCGAACATAAACTTGCCCCGGGGTTTGAGAAAATCTGGGGAATGCCCCCAGCATGCATGCCTCCCTGCAATCACCCCATGTTTTGCAACCCTCATGCATGACCTGCATGATCTGGATTTGTTTCCTGACTCTGCGCGAAGGCTGCTCTTAGTGGTCTTTTTCACCTTGACCCGAATCATGACACGACCAACATATTCGTTCGGCAACATACCCAGTAAGGGTTCTCACGTCCAAAGGACCCTCATGATGCTTATGGCACCGACCTAACATCATTGCCTAACAATACCCACGAGAATTGGTATCAGGATAGTGTCTAAGAAGAAACATTGCAGAATGGTTCGTCCGTCTCCACGACGCGGGAAACAGCCATACCCCCCGACATGACTTGCTGACACGAGTTCATTAGCTTGGGCCTATGTTTGGTTTTGTTTTACCTTGTGAGTGGTTCCAACCTTTTCTGGTCCGAGATTGACGCGCTGACACAGTGACTAGGGTTGTGATAAGAGATGTAGAAACATCATCTGTTATTTCCCACTGACTGAAACAATCCAGACGATGCGAGTCTCCTCAATGGGCTGCAGGCCATGGCCTCGTGGGACGAATTTCTCAACCATCCGAGAGGCGCCATCCTGGGACTCTACACTGCAACCTTATATCTTCCCTCGATAGTTACCGCCTATCTGGGTGACTACACGTCTCGACGCTTTGGCCGAAACCTGCCGTAGCTCTAGGATCCTTCCTTGTCCTAGCTGGCAGCCTGATAAACGCCCTTGCTGTAAATCCCGAGATGTGGGTAGTTGGTAAGCTTTTCAACTATGGTTGCGTTCGCCTTTTTGCTGACACACTCGCCTAGGCCGCGTCATTATGGAGCTGGCGGAGGAGTTTGCCAAAGTGGCAGCCCCGGCTCTCATCCAGGAGATTGCTCATCCGCGACTGCGGCCGATGCTCGGTTCCTGCTACTATCCCTTTTTCTACTTTGGCAGTCTGCTGTCAGCGCTGTTATGTTGTACGTCGTCCCCTTCTACCCCTGGTCGTCAGTGCTGAACCTTATGTTTCGCAGTCGCCGGCCTTTATATCCCGGCGATTGGTCATGGAGGATGCCATCGATAGCGCAAGTCGTGGGCCTGCACTGGTACTCGCCACTTTGATAAGCTGCCCTGAATCTCCCAGAGTGAGTATATGTCCGCTTGTGCGTTGACATATTTAGCTAAGAAAGCATCACCCCCTCAGTGGCTCGCGAACAAGAACAGATTGGCTGAGGCCTCCGCTGGTTGAGCAAGCTCCACGCCAACGGTATTGCAGATGACCCTCTCGTCCGGTGGTGGAGTTGGCGGAAATCCAAGTTACACTGGAAGGAGAAAAAGCCCACAATCAGACATCGTACCTAGATTTTTCAAAACAGCCGGAAACCGGAGGCGTCTTGTCGTTCTCTTGTCCTTGTGCGTGGGGTCGAACTGGTAGGGAACGGCATCATTGCCTAGTAGGTCCGCACGCTCACAGCCATCGGCACTGTCACGCTGATCTATTTTTGTACAGTTATCTTACGCCGGTACTTCGCTCTGTCGGGATTACTTCCTCATTACAAATCATGCTGCTGACGTCTGGCCTCGGTGAGTGACAAAGCTGTACTAAAGATGCACAGTTGCAGAGACTGACGCAGGTGGTTACAGCAATTTGGAACCTCATCTTGGCGTTTTGGCGCCGCACTTAATGTTGAACGCGTAGGCCGGCGTCCGCTGTTCCTCGCGTCTCTTAGCGTATGCTTGTGTCCTACTGCTTGGTCATGGGCTTCTCTGCTGGTTTCGCTTCGACCAATAAAGCCGGCTTGGGCATTGCTGTCATCCCTTCGTTGTTTTTGTGAGTGACCCCGCCACTTAGCGAGGTGATAAAAGAAGCTGACATGGGCACTCACTCCAAGGTATATTACGGCTTCTATGACATTGCATGGACACCGCTGCCGGTCCCATACACGGCCGAGATCCTACCTTTCAACCTACGCACCAAAGGTCTTGCTATCTTTACTTCGGTGGGGACGATGGCAAACGCTTTCAATCAGTTTTGTGAATCCGATTGCTTTGGAAGCCCTTGTGTGGAAATAGTAAGGTAACATCCCGGAAACGGCTACAGGCCAGATCGCTGACCAGTGTATTATGCTGTGTACATTGCCATTCTGGTATTCTACCTGGTGTTTGCGTATCTCATGTACCCGGAAACGAAGCACTACACAATTGAGGAAATCTCCATGATCTTTGACAGGAGGAAGAGAGACATTGAGGAACTCAATGACCGCTGGTCCAGACAGTTGAGAAAAGGAGTGAGGCGAAGGTTGAGCATCACGAGTAGAAACTTCCGAACCAAGAGACACGATTCTCTTTAGTGCATTTAGCATAAATAGGTATACAGGCCTGGTTTTGACGTGCACAGTCCTCTCCACCTTTGCCAATAACAATTATTCAACATCTGTATTGTCATGGGCCTTCGACCCCTGGTGTGCAGAGAAAAATGCCGGATGTGCAAAATCGAAGTAGCCACCAAGTCCGAGCCTGAACCGGCTTCTCCGGCCGGCATGTTTTGACCTAAGAAGGCACTGATATCAAAGTCCCATTCCAGCTCTGGGAGCTGTGCTTCCGGACTATCGAGCTATCCATATCCTCGTCAGCAGCGCAGAATCCTGGAAGCACACGGCGTTAAGTAATCATGACTTACCTGGGGTTTCTTGGAATCTCACCATCCTCATCAAGAAAAGAAAACCCCGTATAGTCGGGACAGATCGTGACAGAGGCGGGCCACCCAGCCACAAATCCCTGTTGTAGATAGATCATTTGACTCTAAGAGTTCGATCGCTTTCTTGAGATAGTGCAGCAGGACGAGATGGTCCACCGGCAGTGGTTGCTGGAGTCGAGTGGCAAGTACGCGAACGAAGAACACGGCAGCTTGGCCGAGAATCAGAACTAGTACTATTGACGGAAAGCGCACATATTAGCGAGCACAAGGCAAGTATCGGTCAACAGCACCCACATCTGCGCCATATCGAACAATTGGCTCGGCAGTCGATTCGCTGTAGCTCTGGACGATAGATACGGCACTCGCAGGCTCTTGCCAGATATGCATTATTGGGACCTCATGATCCCTCTGGTTGTCATCAAACGAATTCGCCGTAAGAAGATTGAGAGAGCGAGTTCAAGCACAATCGTGCATGTTCCCCGTAAACCATGGCTAGTGTGGTGTATCTGCCAAGCGAGATGGTATCATAGGAACCTAGATAAGATTAACGAGTGTCCAGGCGGGAAAGATTGTAATACTGCAAGAAAACTCACCTCCCCATGTCCAATGACGCCGCCACTCGTCTAAACGTGGGTTCAGGTCTGCCAGAAGGCCCGATACCTTGGTCCAAGGAGTGGCAGCAGGTAAGTGAGCGGCGCGTAAACCAGAGATCAAATCCGCGGTAATCTAGTTGCCAAAACACCTTCTTAGCATCTATACCGTACAAGTAGGCGGGGGAAATTCACGACCGGCATAACGTACAGCCGAAAGTTCTACCAAACCCGTCACGTACGCCGCTGCGGCAAGATCGACTGGAGCCGCAGATCCCAGCCTGCGTACGACGGTGAGATACTGTCGGGCGCTCCAATCAGCAAAGGGCATCGTGCGGGGGCGGCCGAATCCAAGGCAAAGGGATATGTCGTAACTGTGAAGAGAGGAGTTAGACAACAGTCTAGACGTAGTATGGAGATGGATAGCCCAGTACTGATTACTCATCAGCCAAGTATGCCATTGAGGCAATATGCTGTTGGCCTCGCGTATGTCGTCGGGATCTGGGTTGGTTGATTCATTAGCGAGGCGTAGAATGGCCGGGTGATTCGACAAGTCTTGCATCCCAATCCGATATGCCAAGCGTGTACACAATCCTGTGATCATCCACTGATCCGCCGACTGACCCTTCCCTCGAGGTATCCAGACGGAGAGCAGCAACGTGGCTTGTACGTCTGATAGCTGATGTTGTTTGCGAAAGAGAACAAAGCCCAGATGAGCGCAGGCGAGATCAGCGAGTGTTTCGAGAGCGCTGGTCCGGATTGGGGCAAGCCCAACGTCGCAGGCTGTGTCCTCCGATACGCAGTGTAGTAGCGACCGGCAATTGCGAGGATGCTGGTGAAGAGAAATGGTGACGAGGACCTAATGTGGTCAAAGTGGCTGTCAAGGTCTGCGTACTGCTCCAGGAGCGGAATGATGGGTGGCATTTCCAGAAAAACCTGCGGCAAGGAGGTGAGAAATGGCTTAGGGTGAGACAACTCAGAGAGTTCACCGACAAAAGACTTACAGGTTGAAAAGCGTTCTGGCCGCTACTTCACCAACAATGCCTTCTGACACTGGCTCACTCTGCAAGTGCACCTGGCCTTGTAGGAAGTCATACCCAGATTGATGTGGCAGTCACACCATCCGGGCTGGTCTTTGCTGGCTCTCCCGACCAGACAGTCGGATGGGACATCAAGGGTGGGAAGGCGCTGAGTTATGTTGCAGGGCGGCCCAGCGGGACTCGAGTCTCTCCGATGCTCTTGGGTTGAGCGAGGAGCTGCGCAGAGTAGGTTCAGGGGTCGTATGCATCCCCCGACTTTGTGCGAGTGGACTGGCCCCGGACCCGGACCGCGCCGCAATCGACGCGCCCGGGACTGCAACTCGAATGGCTTGAGCATCAGACAATGGTGAGGTCTCCGAAGAGGGAGAGTTCCTGCTGGCTCAAGTGTAGAGACGTGGCGTCGAGGGTTGCCTGATGAGCTTACAAAAAGTGATGGCGGGCGTGCAGGGAGCTGAACAGGAACGGGGCTCGCAGTGTCCGGGGTCGCGCATTTGTCAAATGGCTCAAACTGGCCACCAAGTCCGCTATCGTCTTCTCGAGCTGGGTGAGTCGCTGATTGGTATTGGAAATGATAGTGTTGAGGATTCCAACCGCGGTCACCAAAGTCACACTCAGCCTTGGCTCGCTGACAGGAGCTGCAGGAGCCCCCCATGCAGCGGAGCTTTTTCATGCGGCATCGCTCACAAGCCAACGTCGTGCGCTGCGTTCGCTGCTTCTGCACTTGTCTCTCGTTGTGCCATCGATTTTCCATCGTGCCGGTTGTTGGCCTGCGACGCTTCCGAGCATTTGTGTCGGTTGAAGGCGGACTGCCAGTGCCCGACATGTCCTTCTAATGGTGCCGTCCAGGGTTGGTGAATAACGGGTCTCTCGGCTGTCGGGTCTGGAGGGTCGCACTGTCACAGGAAGCGATTGTGCAGAAACCGGGGAAGAACCGGGGAAAATGCACGGAGGCCCAGCAGATTATGGATACCGCCATCACGCTAGTACATCACGTGTGATATCCGATCGCTCTCATTCCAATTGCCCCTATTCTAGTCACATGATATCCATTAAGAGCTCCCAGGTTCACAGAGTCCATGCCGAGCCAAAGGGGCGTCCTGGGATTGATTCTGATGATGCTAACGGGTAGAGGAGGCAAAAGAGCAGCCCGACCATCCAATCAGGACCCATGCATCTAATCCGAGTCCTTGCCCTCGACCTCCCTCGCGACTTGGATGCTTCTTTTTCATTCTCCGGCTGGGAGGCATTATGCTCGACATCGACCGTCTTGCCCCGGGGACGGCCCTTCTTGTCAAGGTCAAACACCCTCGAGGCATCCTCGGCCGAGAGACGCTTGGTCTCAGGGAACATGAAAAAGATAAAGCAGAAGTAGAAAATCAGGATGCCGATGTACACGGCGTAACTAGGACCATGCGTGGTAAGCAAACGGTCAGTACACATACAACAAATGGGTACGTGGGTACTTACTACCGCCATGCAATGCTATCAAGGGCTATTGGGTTTAACGAATTGGTTGAAGGCGTTGCCCAAGGTGGCAGTACTCGTGAAAAGAGCCATGCCCTTGGATCGCATAGTGAAAGGAAGAATCTCGACAGTGTACGAGATGGGAAGAGGGGTGTATGCGATGTCATAGAACCCAAAATAGCTAAGTTGAAGAGGTTAGAGGCAAACCGTTCGAGTTTAGCACTTTGGTAGACTTACACGAAGAGAAAAGGAATAACAGCGATGCCAAGGGGGCGGTCTTTGGTATTGGCAAACCCTGCAGACAAGCCCATAACGACAGCGTATGAGCACAACATGCCTAAAGTCGAGGTCAGAAACAGAGGTCGACGGCCGGTCTTGTCGCAGTTGACGGCGGCAATGGCGGCGAGAATCAGGTTCCACAACGCTACCGCCGGGTTAGCAATAATATCCGATGATGTACCAAGGCAGCGCAATACTGACCCAGGCCTGCGTTGATCAAAGTAATCTGAACAGGGGCGGTGATGCCGACTGATTTGAGAATAGGTGCAAGATAACTGGATTATTAATTGGACTTCTTCATTTACGGCTCTCATGGTCAACTTACTAGGTAATGATGCCATTGCCCATCCAATTCAAGGAGCATGCCATAGCCACAAGGGTGGCTAACCGCCTCCTGTTCCCAGGCGTTCGCAGAAATCCAAAAGACTTGCTTTCTGCTGCAGCTCTTCTTTTTGGATAGCTGTGCTGATTTGCTCCATCTCAAACTTGACAAGAGCATCATTCTCGTCGCCATTGGCATGCAGCTCCGCAAGGGCCTTGCGAGCTTCGTCTTTCTGATGGTTCTTGATAAGCCACTAGATGATTCTGTAAGTATTTTGACAATTTGATCTCCTCCTCAGGATTAACTTACACGTGGGGATTCTGGACAAAATACAGTCACAATGATGACAGCCACAGGTCCAACTACTTGGAGTAGCGAAGGAATCGCCAACCCCAGTCACCAGGGACATAGAGGCCGACAACTGCAAGTGCGGGTCAGCGTAGCTCGTGTATGAAAAGGTGCAATCGGAGATCCTCACAAGTCATCAAAGCCGCGAAAAAGGTCCCGAAATAGGCAAATGTCTGGTAACAGGAGCCAAGAATAGGCCGAAGCCGAGGTGGCTGATCTCCTGGATGAGCACAGGAGCCGCCACTTTAACAATCCCGACTCCTACTCCCATTACCGCACGACCTGAAGAGGAAGAAATTAGCCGCAATAAGAAACAACAATGAAAAAGGCATCTTACCAGCGCACCACATGCCGATGGATACCGTGAAGGTGTGATAAGAGCCCCAAGGAGAAGGACAGAGTTGGCGATGATGATACACCATCGTCGGCCCAGTCTGGTGGAGAGGTAATCGCCGATGAAGGATGTAAAGACCGAAGGGATAAAAAAATGAAGCAGCGTAGATACCCAGGAGAGCACCAGTGGGATGGTTGAAGTAACTGGTCGTGGACAGTCAGATGACCAGTGCCGCAAATGTATGATGATCACAAACTGAACATACCCTGCCACGAGGCATCGCCTGGAAGCCAGAAAGAAGACCGACTTGGTCTTCAGGTTGGGTAGTAGCAATCGTTCTTCTTTGAAGCAGGACATCCGTATTCACTTACAGCCCTGCAAACCACCGGTCAGTTTGATAACAATATGAGGGCTTGGGGGCTGCAGAACTCACATTTGTAGCGACCACAAGGCAAAGCCCAAGGCCCAACGCGACATTGCGACGCAGTCCCTTGTCATTGTACCAGATGGGATCCGTGTTGTCTACCAGCAGAAAAGTCAACAAGCGATACGCTGTGGTCTCTGGTTTAGGGAGACTCACTTGGCAGTTCATGCCATTTGATGTCGCTCATCTTGGAGACAGGTGCGCAGGTGATATTCTTCCTGCCGCGATATCTTGAGTTTCATCGCACTCAAAGTCTTCAAGGCCCCCCATGGCGTCCACCACGAGGGTTTTATGAATGTTCTGACCTCTCCTTCCCTAGAACGGATGGCCCTTTACCAAACAAGCCTCGGGGAGCATCCCGACCAACTTGGCAATTACCCCGCGTCAACACTCCACCGAAGGTAGAGTGGAATGCTAGAGAAGGCGGACCTGGCCACCGGGTATCCCCGATGTCTGCTGTCTGGTGTTTAGGGGCCGGTGGAGTGACCGGGGAAGTTCCGAGAGTCCGGAGAACCGGCTGCTCGGGACGCCATGTGCCGACTTGGAAGTGGCGGGGCCCCACAGGGATATCGCGCGTGGGAAAAAGTCGGGCCGTTTATTCTACGAATGGGCTAACGTTTGTGTGACCCCTTACCCAGCGTCAAGCTCTTCGGATGTTCCCCGTGCGCTGTGTGGTTGAGCACCTATCCTCGGTCAGCTATGTGGAGACCCAGTATCTCCCGCCGCTGTAGGTCTATTGCAAGCTTCCCGTGACCGTCGTTTTCCATTTGCCGTCCTGTTCATGTTTCGCTGGGGACGATTTTGCAATGATGTATTGGCCTGGATAGGACCTTGGGTTGGATTCTACCGTTCATTATGCGGCATAGGAAGAAATAGGGATAATAGACAGGGTCGAGGCGCAAGGTGGGAACCGATATGCGACCGGTTCAGACACTGTTTTGAAATGAACGGCCTGCGTAATTTAGCAATTGCTAGAATAGGCCAAGTTGCTGTTCAAAGTTGGCAATATACGGGCCCCAACTGTTGGCTTCGTGTGCTTTCCATGATTTCACCTGAAGCAGATACCATCCTCTCTTTTGTCCACCTCTGCGGCCCAGTTCAGCCTTGCCGGAGGCCCAAGCAGGCAGGTATTGCAGCCTCTTACTCCAAAGGAAGGGGGTAGTGCTGCGTCTCTAGCGTCGGCGGGCGCGAGAGCGCACAATCAGGCGGAGCTCGCCGCACCGCCACGTCCTGTCGTGGTTTAAGTTCTTTATCGCAATGTTCACTGGCCCTCTCCTCACACCTTGTAGTTCTCACGGCAACGCGGCGATGCGCGCGCTCCTCCTTGGCGGTCTTTCCGCCATGGCCGCCGCCGCCCGTCTCGTTGCCCGGTGTTTGGCGGAAGGCCTCTCGGCAGGTTGGCCCACGTCCGGATCTTGCCCCGGCGCTGTCGGCAGCCGTGCTTCTAGCCCCACCGCCGCCTGGGCTACTCCGGCCCGTCTCTCTTGCTCTTCGACCAGGTTCGTGTAGCCGGAAGGAGGGTCGCGTTGGCTGCCATGCAGAGAAAACATCCAACCAGCAGGTCGCCCAGGCATACCCAGACCTCAATCTCTTACTTTACGTTTAGCTATGAATCAGAGGAAACGAACAGCCCCACGGGTGCCTCCGCATCCCTTTAAACAGAGATCCAACTAATATAAAAAGTGAGTTTCTGTCAGCCACCGGCAAGCCCTCAGGCGGAACAAAATTTACGAATGTAATTATGTAGGCTGTGGTGTTTTGTGCGCACCCTCGCAGTCACTGGTGCTAGACTCGAGGCGAGTTTGACGTTAATACGATACGTTACTTAACAGTAGATCGTTATTGTGCCTGCGTCGACAGACAGTGTGCGTTGGTACCCGGCACCCCTAAACCCTCAACTCTCATAAGATACCAAAGGATTTCCCCGAAGAGGCTGAAGATTGCGGGGCATTGTCCGGCGATGCCCGCTGCTGCGGGAGGAACGGACTAAGAGCAAACTCGCAATATTCCAGCAACAAGTCTGGTTCTTGAAATCCGGGCCATACGTCGCCGACACCCCCCTCAACTCCATGCCAGCTTCCGCGAACCCTGGACCTCGCTCGGTACAAACAAGCTTCGAGTCTCTCGTCCGCGAGCACCTGCAGCATTTGGAAGCTTTTTGGCCATCGCAATGCTATGTTTTAATCGGGATGGTCGACGTTCTCAAACTCACGTACGCCACGCTCGAGCAGATCAACACCCTGAAGAACAACGATAGCGAAAAGCCGACGCGAGCGTCTTGCTATTTGGCGAGAACGCGACCGCCCTCACTCGATCACTACCACTTCACCACGCTCAACCCGATGACCAAGCGGGACTCGAACCCCTCTATTTACCCTCTATGCCATTATGTACAAACTAAAAGAAAAACAAAATCGAAACGGAACCGGAAACTCTCTTCAGAAAGCGCCGTCCCAATGCTGCGCGGTGCTTCGAACACAACATGCAAGATGCTGCCCTCAGCAATGAACCAAGCCCACAACCACAACAAGCAAAAACAAGCGCTCTTGCCGGCCCAACAAGAAAAGTGCCCGCCATCCTGTCTTCTCACCCCCCTTTCCCATCCAAAACCCTCATTTTTTTCTACCCTCCCGCCCGCCAGAATTTCCCCGACCCTCAACCCCGTAAGCCATCACGCACCCCCCGTTCCCCAATCCCCACCTTCAGTGCTCGTCAATACCTAAGCAGACTTGGCCTTCATGCTGGAAAATTCGCGGTCGCGGCTGTACAAGAAAGAAGGAGGAGGCCTCCATCAGCATGACGCCTTCCAGGAAGAAAATAAGATGTGTCGAAGCCAGAACAGAACCTGATGCTATCATCCATTTCCCCGACACCAAACCAACAGGGAGTGCCACAGGCGAGAATGGTAAGGGTGTGTGTATGTATGTACAAGCTAGTCCAGGAAGACATCCACCCAGGGGCAGGTGGCAGGTCCACGGGTTTGTGGCCAGGCTGGGCCGGTGTCAGGGGTAATGGATGAGCTCAAGCCGGGCGCGGGGGGAGTCGGGATAAGGGTGCAGTGCTGGTGGTGATTCTAGTTACTCCTCGTACCTTCCCCCCGTGAGGAACGCCGGCCCGCTCTTCTCCAGCTTGTCCTTTAGGAACTCGTAGACAGTGAAGGTGACGGCCTGGCCGGGCGCGACACGCATGATGCGGGGCGTGATGCCCTTGTAGAAGGCGTGGATGCCCTCTTGTCTGTTTTTTTATCGCCCTCTTGTCAGCAACTCATTCAACACACACACGCGCGCGCGCGCCAAAGAAGGGTTGGGAAGGGCGGAAGGGGTAGGCAACGCACTTGAACATGTCACCAGCGATCCTCGTAATGCGCTGCAGCGCAGTGGTGCCCGGCTCCGCCTTCATCTTCTGCAGGCGCGTCTTGATGGTATCGATCGGCGCATTGCTCAGCGGGCCCATGGCGCCCGACACCAGGCCGATCAACGTGGTCTGGTAGCTGGGCAGGTTGCCGCCTTGGTACTCGGGCTGCCACTGGTACAGCCACTCCTTGAAGTAGGTGTACGCCGTGAAGTTTGACGGCCTGGTTGGAGCCCTGGCGCAGGGCGGTCAGCGACACGCCGCGGTACAGCGCGCCAAAGCCTTCCTCCTTGACGATGGTGTACAGGGCGTGTGCGGCGTTGCGATACTTGGGCACGTCGAGCGGGTCGGCCATGGAGTGATGCTGTGCCTGCAGGCGGATCTTGACGACCTCCATTGGCGTGACAACGGCGACGGCCTCAGTGACGCCCGCGGCGAGGCCGGCGAAGAAAAGGCCCTGGCCCGAGACCTTGCCCGTCTCCTTGTTGGCGAGGATCTGCTTGTACCACTCAAACGACGTGAAGCGGATGGCCATCTTGGGGATGATGCCCGTCAGCACGGCGCCGAGGCCCTTGTACAGGCCGAGCGGCGTCTCCTTCTTGACGATCTCGACGCCAGTCGCGATAAAGCCGCGTGAGGGCATGCCGGGCTGCCGGCCCCGCCGCGAGAGCTGCATGCGCACCTTGATGGTGTCTGCGGTTGGTGCTTGTCAGCGCTGGTTTCACACCCCCGAGGCGCGCAGAATAACTCACCAAGCGGATGGCACACCAACGCCTCCATCATACCGGCACCGCCACCAGCTGCAAAGCGACCCGGTGTGTTAGTATGACGCATACTCGCACGTTCGGGCCAGGCCGGGGTAGAAGGCGGCCGGGAGCTGGGGCTCACCGATCAGGTTGGTCGCGGCGGAGGGCGGCTTCTTGCCGTCCTTGCTGCCTCTTGACGCCATCACTGTTGTGTGTTTGTCTCTGAATCTGTCCTGCTCTTTTCCTCCGTCGGGTAGTCCCAAACCGGGACTCGCGAGTCTCAACGGGATGGTGTCCGAGAAATCGCCGTGCTTGCTACAATGCCAAGCGCTTCTTTCCGAATGCCGAGGAAGTCGGTTGGTCTCCCCTTGAACTCCCAACCTTCTTGCGATCAAAAGTTGCTTTGCGATCCGAAGCTCTGCAAGGTGCAGCAGCAGTAGCAGTTCTCGTTCGAAAACAGCCGGTCGTACAACGACAAGCGCGAGCACGCGAGTCAAGCGTCAGGGACGAATGGATACCTGTACCGGGAATGAACGGGATCCACCTCCACAACGGGGTATGGGGATCAAAGGGGAGTAGCCGAAGAGAGGAGCGGAGGGGATGGAGAAGGGTATCACCAGAGGGGAACAAAGAAAGAGACGACGAAATCGGTTTTGAAGAGGAAGGGAGAGGAACGTGAGACTTCGGGGATAAGAGGAAGGGGAGGGCAGCGAGCCCAAATATTACTCTTCAGCCACGGCAGATCGGATCTCAGGGACCGGGGGAGGGAAGCCGAGCCGAGCGGGCACGAGGCCGAACGAAACAGACGAGGTACCCAACTTGTCCACCAACATTCTGACAGTGGTACAAGTCCCGGTCCAGAGAAAGTGAACCTAGAACCGCCCCGTCCCATACGCTGGGAGCACCAGACGGGGATGAGAAAGAGATCCACACGGGTGGGTTGACTCAAGATGGTCCCGAGGGGCTAGCCGGAGAGGGCAATTTACCTTTTGTCCGCGGCTGGCCATTGGCGACAAAATGCATCCCCCCCAGCAGGGCAAACAAGCAGGGAAAAAGCCCACTGTCCCATGCCCAGCATGGCATATGTGCAAGCGCCGTGGCGGGACATGACGGGCTGCTCAACCGACGTTGCGGCTGGTTCTCAACATCCCGGACACATGGGCTATGGGCTGGAATAACAGCGTGGCGGTGGGCGCTGTTTGGCTGTGACGGCCCGTCCATCGGCGCAGCGGAGCGGTGGCTTTCGAGTTCTCCAGCATGCCTGGCAGCTGCCGTGGGGCACCCGCACAGTCCCCCCCAGCGCCAGCCAGCAACACCCGACGCTCGGTTTGGCTCGTCAATCCTCGGCTCTCCCCTGGTTGCTTTTGGGTGTGGTCCAGTTTCCACTTCTTTGCAACGGAATTGGCCACAAACACGCGCCCAAAACCCGGGAGGTTTGGTCCCGTGGCGCCCTATCTCCCATGCTCTCCAAGGTGCATTTGCCATGGCCAATGGCCCCCTTCTGGCTTGTGATCCCGCAGTGACGTAGCGATAACCGACTCCAAGCCGAGCTTGTGATTCTGCGGGGAAGCTGAGGGGCGCCATGCCCCACACCGCCAGCCGCGAGCTCGGACGCTTCCGGGATCGCCATGCACGCCCATAACTAGTCAATGCCGAGGTCATTGTGTTTGTGCGGTCTGTGCCGAGATGGCCCTGCTCGAGTCACACTGGCGTCGGCATCCGGAGAATCAAGCAGCCCGAAGATGGAGAGAGAGAGAGAATGAACTGTAAAGGGGTATTATTGATGTCAAGCCAAGAATAAGCCAGGCCGCCCGCAATGCCGGTGCCTCCTCTATAAGCTTTCAGAGCCTTTCCGCCAGAGGGCGCACATAGAGCGACAGAAAATAACGCCACAAAGCAGACACCATATCCAACACCTCTGCCGTCCGTTGCAAACCATCCAGCTTTTGGCAGCAATCCCTAGAAAAGCCATGACGCCCAGATTAAAAGAGGGCGTAAAAATGATTACGCGATCCAGAAGTCCATCCCGTCCGGATACAAGACCCGGGGGCCCCATCCGGTCTTAGCGGCGGTCGTTGAAACAACGCCACTCTGCCACGCGCCGAGCTGTTAGCTGTGGGCCGGAGTCGC
The DNA here is from genome assembly GCA_031001845.1 of Achaetomiella virescens. Classification (NCBI taxonomy): domain Eukaryota; kingdom Fungi; phylum Ascomycota; class Sordariomycetes; order Sordariales; family Chaetomiaceae; genus Achaetomiella; species Achaetomiella virescens. The sequence goes on from JARNGD010000061.1 coordinate 155,905, forward strand.
GCCCTCGGCGGCACCCTGCCCATTCCCAATGTCCTTGAAGGAATAAATCCTGACCTCTCCGTCCTCGCTGCCGCTAGCCATGAGGCTGTCGTTGAGCCCCACACAGGTAACAGGGCCGCGGTGCCCCACAAACGTGGCATCGCACTTGCCGCTGCGCGGCTCCCAGCACTTGACCATGCCGTCGTTGGCGCCGCTGATGACACGGATCGTGTCACCTGCCAGCGACCAGACGCCCTCGAGATGTCCGAAGAATGTCTTCAGACACCTTCCTGTTGCACTGTCCCAGAGGCGGATGGTGCTATCCAGGCCGCCCGACAAGAAGTAGCGCGGGGGTAGAGGGCGGGACGAGTCTGCGGCGAACCGCGAACCGTACATTGAGCGGATGTCCTCGTCGCGAGAAGGCGAGCTGCTGCGCCGCTCTGGGTGCATGAACGACACCGTTGAGGTGCCATCACCTCCACTGGCGATGGACAGCGTGTCGGTGTTGTCGGCAGAACCGTTGGTACCCACCAATAATTCATCATCTGGCTCGTACTCTGGCGGCAAAAGCAAGACCTGCTGGACGTGGCCGACGTGCCCTTCAAAGGTGCGGATCACCTGCTTGGCGTCCAAATCCCATAGCTTGATGGTGGTGTCGTCTGAGGCAGACATGACAGTCCTGCTGGCAATGTCGAGCCGGGTGCAGTTGACCCAGTCTGTGTGGCCCTTTAGGCAGTACGTCCTCTTGTCGTTGAAGTCGAAGATCTTGACGCTACGGTCGATCGAGCCGCTGGCCAGCAAATGGCCGTCGAAATGGACACTGATGACTCCGTCCGTATGGCCCTGCAGCGTCGAGATGCACTCGCCAGTGTGCCAATTCCAGATCTTAATGGTATCTGCTTGGGTCAGCGCGCTGTCAAATACACGTCAGACGACGCCAACTTACTGTCCAGGCTGCCGCTGATAAGTTTGGAGTCATCAAACTGCAGCGCGCGGATACCTCTAGCATGGCCACGCAGCGTGCGAATCTCCTCGCCAGTCTCGATGTTCCCTGATCATCCTGTTAGCTTTGAGACTCGTGCCATTTTAGAAGGGCAAGCCTACAGATCTTGATGGTCGCATCGTATGACCCAGTGGCGAGGATGTTATCGTCGAGCTGAAGGCACGTTACGCCATTCGTGTGGCCCTTGAGCGTCTTGACGGAGCATCGGCCGTACTTCCAGTTGTACCCGACCTAGGCCAGTCAGCATTCAGATAATCAAGTTGAAACTGATGCGTTCTTACCTGCCACCGGTCTCTGTACACTGCCTTCCAGCTCCGCGTCTTCGGCTCTTGCTCCGCCTGCTTGCTGAGACACTGCCGCTTGCCATCCCGCTCACCCTCTGTCGAGTCGGACGGCCGCTTGCCCGACGGCAAAGACCCCTGGGCATCCGTTCGGGATTCATCGTGCAACTCCTGTATCCTCCCGTTCGAGTTATCCTTCGCCAGCTGCCTTTGTCGTGTATAGTTACGGAGCTTCTTCCGTTCCAGGAGGGGAAGCCCCCATCCGCACTGGTGCATTTCCTGTTCACATGCTGCTCGCACATCCAGACCCAGACCGCATCATCGTCGGCCAGCTGGCGCCACCGCTGACTGACCTGGGCGGCCTTGGTGAGGCTCACTGTGTCGAGGTAGCAGAGGATCTTCTGCGCAATCTCGACGGGCAGGGCGGTGATGAAGTCAATTTTGAGGGCCTCGCTGACCTCGCGGGAGACGAGCGACAGCTGGGGGAAGCATAGTTGAGAGAGGACGCCCTGCAACATCAGCTCGCGGTGGCGGGCGGGTGCGGCGGAGAAGAGCGACCACACATGGGTGATGGCCTGCTGGTCTGCTGGGGAGAGCTTGTCGAGTTCCTGCTGGATCATGACCATCTTGGCCTCATCGCAGCTCTGCGGCACTTTCGAGTCCGGCCGGTGCCGATAGCAGTACTTGGTGTTGGGGTTCTGCTCTCGCGCCATCTGCTCGTTGTTCGGTTTGCCGATGGGCGCGTACAGGCTTGGAATGTGCTCCTTCAAGAAGGGCGTGACCGTCTTTCCTATTAGTGACGACGACATGTTGGTCATGCTGTCCCGGGATCGCAGCCGAGCCTGCTCCTCTGGTCGCAGTCGATCGCAGCTCTTAGCGGTATTTACTGCGGGTGTGGTCGCGCTCTCGTCCTCCTGCCCAGGACCGGGCCGCTCTTATGCCGGGGTGTAGACCAGGCTGTCAGAAGAGCCGGGTCGGCGTCATCGCGCGAGAGATCGATGCCATCTTGCCTCGGAAGTGGCGGGCGGCCGTGGAGGATGGTGGAGATTGGAAGCGCTCCATCGGGGAATCGGGGCGGGAACGCAAGCAAACGGGTATCTTGCGTTGGTGCCAGGTTAAATGGCCCGTGCCAGCATTGGGCTCGCTTGCCAGTCAGAGCCAGGCTGAGTCGATGGCGTGCTGGCTGGATGTGCGTGCGACAGGTCGAGCGAGTCCAGCGGGCCTCGGGGCGGTCAAGCAGCCGGGCAAGTGAGATGTGGACGGCACAGCGGCACGCAATGGGCGGCTGCTGGTTCGCAATCGGGAAGTCGCAGGAGCAGGGTCGGGGGGTGTCGCAACCGCGATTGCTGATCGAGGGGAATGTCGTATATTGGCGATGTCGAGGGTTGACCGGGGTCCTGGATCTTGCGAGGTCGCCGTCGGAGGAGACACGTCTACTGGTGCTCAGTTGGATGAGCAATTGTGATCGATCGCGAATTGCGAGAGCTGTTGCAAACAGGGTTGAACTGTTGCTTGGCAGAGGCTGCTGAGTTTTGTCGATGCGCAAAGCTCGCCGAGAGCTGGGTGACTCGGTGTGCAAGAAGCGGGCAGAATGGCGAAATCGGCTTGGTGGAGTGCTTTGCTGCTTTACACCAAAAATTGCGTTATCCGCCTGGCACTTGGTCAAAGCGTCCCGCTCCCACAGTGTCGGATGCGGGGAAGGTTGCAGCTGTTAGTGAAAGCTCTCAGGTGAGACCCTCGTCATAAACGTTCTGGAAGCCTATCACAACGCTGAATTTGCTGAATAACCATAGCAACAGCTTTCCGAATTGATGGGACATCAACAAGACTCCTCCTTGAATCCACTACATTCCGCGGGGACCCATGAGCCTCCATTGGCGTTGTCTAAGTGTCTCTCCCGGCTCGACACCTCAGTATTATCGGATACCAGCGCGGGCCGAGGTGGGCCCTCGGGACTCGCTCACGTGAGAGCTTGCTCAGAACAGCGCGGCCCAGAAAGGGAAGAGCTTCAGTTCCTGCGCCTGGACTGCTGCTTCTCGCTGCGAAAGACCATTGGCAAAGTCTCCGAGAAGTCTCCAAAACGCCAGAATGCATTGGCTGGGCTGGCTCCCACGGCCAACTTCGCCGCCGCTGTCGGGACTCTTCAGCTCTCGACAAGTCAGGTGTCATGAATGGAGGTGGTGGTCAGTTCAGGAAATCGTATTCTTGGCAGCAGCTCGCAGTTGTGTCACCTTTCCTGCGTTGGATTGCAGCAGCCACAAAATCAACCGAAAGGCTGGTGTTGACCAATCGTGGCAGACAGTCGCCCTTTGTCCCGCACACCTCTTCATATCTCCCTAAGCTGACAATGTCATGGTCATGGTTGGACTACCTTTCGGGAAATGCTGCCAAGTTCAATATCGAGAACGCGAGTGAGCCACAAATCTCCTCTTGATGGACGCAGCCCTTGCAAGAAGAAGTGGGCCCTTGAGATCTGAGATCTGAGATCTGACCTCAACATGAACCCCTGCTCATCAAGGTTGCAGGCAGAGAAGCATGCAGAGAACACCAACGCAAGTCTGTGAGGTCAAATCACTTTCCACAAGCGCTCATTGAATGCCAGCCCTGAGCTCCGAAGCCGGGCAGCGTCCGTTTCCTATGCTCCTCGCCAGTACCAGGCGATCTCGGCTTCCGGCAGTGCCGTCTTGAGTTTTCAGCAAGCGATTGCGCCATTGCTTGGCGTCAGGTGCAAAGGGGGCGAGCCAGCATAATGGAGCCGAGGATCCACTCTCAAATGACGCAAGATTCAGGGGCGGCAACAAACAGTGATGATTCAAGCGTGGAATTTCATCGAGATATCCAAGCGGCGTCGACTGATTTGAGGATGACTGCGTCATTGAAGAGTAAGCTAAAAATACAGCTCTGCCAGCTTGCAGGCGCTGTTCGCTAGCACTTTGTTTCCTGGGATTCGTCTGTCCTGGACCCGGTGGTGTTGTCGGGATCGGTTCCAAAACCTTGGTCGCATCGGCAACTGTGGAAAGCGGAACCCGTGGATTTCGAATTACGGTGGGTGTTGTCGCTGCTCGTCGGCCTTTGTTCCTAAGATGTTGCGTTGAAGCCATGCACGTTCATCCCCCGTGCTTCGAGCGCTCCCAGCTAGTTTCAGGTGATGCCAATAGGGTTATCTTCGTAGCGCTCGAAAGGATCATGGCCGATATTGGCATTTAAGAACGATATGGGAAGCCTTACATGTACCGATTCTTGATACAACAGGATAACCTACAGCCGTGGGTAACTCCAGCCAACTCCAACGCCAAACGGCCATGCCACTAGAGTCCCACGTAATCTCATACAGGTTCCCAACCCCTCCAATGACGCCGTTTGCTGCGCAGAGGAGACCTCCGAAAACGTTCTCAGTGCGCTCTTCATGCACGCGTCGCTCGATTTCAATGCGTGCATCCTCGTATATATTTCCTCCTCATCACCAACCTCCACTGTAAACTCTGTTGGGCTGTGTATTTAGCCGCGACTCACCATTGCCCTGAATCGCTCGTAGGTTAAATTGACAAAGGGATTTCTTATTTAGATTTGTTCTTTGTCCAGGACAGAACTATGACCCGACCTTGTGATGTGCGGAGGCGGGCAAGTCGTAAGCCATGTCATCGGAGTCTCCCGGCGGAGGAAGAAATCGGTCGTTGCTCTGGTTGAAAGAGTTCATGTTTCCAGAATGCGTATTCTGCTGGTATTGAACACGACCGGCTGGGCGAGAAGCGAATGGCGTGGCGTTGAAGTCGCCTTGATGGTGGAGACTGGACTGCGTGATCGAAGGGGACGGGGCCGGCCCTCCTGTCGGCGCCGGTTGCCTGGCCAACAAAAAAAAAAAAAAAAAAAAAAAAAAAAAAAAAGGGCGCGATCTTCCGTGGCTGCTGTCCAGGATCGTTTTTCCCAAGATGGCGTGGATCGACTTAATTAAAGCGTTGCAGAAAAAAAGGAATCCATTGGCACTCTGGGTTCAGGCTGGCAGTAACAGTTCCGTGGTGTTCTGAGATGGGAGCAAAAATGCGGCCCTTATCCAATTTTTGATATTATCACTAGTAAAAATAATCACCGCGCGGCCTGGGGAGGAGTAAACAGGGTGGTGATAGGATTCAACAGTATAGGAACTGAGGGTTTGGGAAACCCTGATCGGCAAACCGTATTGCACGCCCTTGTTACCGCGGCCTGTGCCGCGTGCACTGCAGGGGGTTGCGCCTTCAGGACTGCACCACGAGCGGAGGAGGATCAAGGGAGCCTTGACCCGTCAAGCCTTAGGGAACATTCATGTTGTGGAGATCAGTTGTGTTGCTGATTGGGACAAAGGGTTGCGCGTCTGAGGCTGTGAGGTGAACAATGGCCCGAGAACCCTTGACCTGGTGAATTGGACGGCTAATTCGGGTCGCTGAAAGCCTGGATGGGGGCCTGGCCCCTCTGAGTGAAAGCTGGACTGATCAAATATGAGTCGGTAGGCTGTAGGCCAAAGCCATTCATTGTCAAATCTCTGGCAGGGGAGATCTAAATAATTTGGGCCTGGGTAACGAAGAACATGTCAACAGAGCCCTGATTCGGCAGGTTGCATGGGCTGTCTCGAAGATTCCAGCGCGAGAAAGATACTCCTAATTGCCCTGGGTGGCATCGGAGCCAATGTGATTAACCGGAGGCAACGCCCCGTTGCGCTGAGCAGTGCCAATGGCTGTTGAGCCCTTGGGAAGTTTGTGTGCTCTCATTGTCGTTTCGTTCTTATTCGCCAACAAAAATCGAATCCATCGCAGATTCGTGCTTCCTGAAAATTCCAAGTCTATGCTTGCGTAGTCTTGATGAAATCTTGTCGACTAATGGGTTAGTCTGAACAACGAAGCCAGGTCATAAGTGGGTGGCAAACTGAAGTTGCAGGTCAGGGAAAGTTGGCAGTCATTGTTGAGCAGAAGGTTTCGCAGGGTGGAGACCAGAAGGTTGCCCCCCGAGTCTTTATTTCGTCATTCACCAAATGACCGTGGTAGTGTTGCGCAAGACGGTTCCTGGTGCGTCCGGCGAGGGAGGAAGTGAAGTGGACACAGCCTGCGGCGGGGTCATGAGATGAGATGGAGAAGGGAACAAGGCGGGCAGGAATAAAAACAGAGAAGGGAGGAATGAGTAAAGATAGATAAAGAAAACGAAATAAAAAGGAGGAGGAAGACAGAGGAAAGAATAAGAAAGAAAAATAGAGAGGAAGGAAAGAGCAAATCGAAAGACTGCTAGTTAATGAGAATTGAGATAATGATTCAGTTGCCTAGGCACTGGACGTACCCTAAATACTAATTACCCCATAATACAGTTCGGAATTTTGGAACTTCCCAGTCGACCTATATGCGGGTTTTAAGGGGGCAGGATCTCATCCCAAAACATTCCCACCTTCCATTATCAGTGAGTGGTCTATATCAGTGAGTGGGCCACTCTAACAAATTTTGGACCTGTACGCAGAACAATGGTAAAAATATCGTTAAGTCGCCTAACAATTTTGTAACAGTTTTTGCGGTGCAACTGACCAAAATTTGTTAGAGTGACCCACTCACTGATATGGATCACTCACTGATATGGATCACTCACTGATATGGACCACTCTGAGATATGGACCACTCACTGATATGGACCACTCACTGATATGGACCACTCACTGATAATATACGTTAAGTCCACTCCGCAAACTATCCAATTCTCTTGGGAACAAAACAACACGTCTTCCAGCTTTCTCCCCACAACAACACCGTAACCGGCAACCGAATCATCATCATCTACATCATCGAAATTTGTTTCTTTTCTCGCCTGAAGCCACAGTGCGATATGAGATGGAAGCGAGTGCCACCTCCGATGCCACGTGCAGTGCCGCGTTGACATCGCACGACAATGAGACTGCCCGCAAGAAGGTCTGATTGAATACAGCATTAGTGCACATGGTTCACTGCTGCGAAGCTTTCCACACCTGCAACACCCGTGACTATCTCACCTCCGAGGACGAGGCCAAGTCAAATATCACCGTCACCCCTCTCGACCTGCGATGTGGTGACATGCGCTACGGCGGCCCGTGTTTCATCTAGCTGGTCGCGCGGGAGGATATGAACTCGTTCATGGAGCGCAATCTAGCTTGGAAAATAACGACCGTTTGGCCCAGAGCGGGAAGAGGAGAGACCAGAAAATAGAGCAGGCAAGCCCTGGGCTGAGGAATACATGATTCTACGAGGGCACCTTCATGCTCGGTTTTCTCGAGGCCTACGAATGCATGCCCGGCGTCGAAATTTTCTCCAATTTGTTCAACGATACCTGGGAAAAAAAAATGCGGGCGAGTCTCTCCCTACTCTGTATTTCCCTATACGCACATTGACTTGATCCCGCAATCCGATGTTACGTGGCATGGAATCCGCCTTGGCAACAAGCGGGGCCTTCGCCATTAGTACGGCGACTCCGCGTGGGTGCCCAAGAACGCATCCAAGCTACACACCTCCACACTCTCATGCAAAGTATCGTGCCCTTGCAGGATGACAGGCTGAGTACTAGGGAGATAGCCATCACCACGTCGCTGATCACCGTCCGCCGGCGCTACGGGTACAACCATCACTGCTATGTTCCAGTCACAGCGTTTTCTGTCTGCTGCCGCCAGCTGCGCGTCGTTTAGGTCTGGAATGACCGGAGGAGCCGCACGCGCTTCACGTCCACCGGTCGCCCATTATTGACCCTTCGGAGGGGGAACAGCCGAACCGCAAGGAATCGGTCGACTTTGCTACTTGATGGGCACGCTGGTTGGTGAGAAGTTGAGCAACTTGGCAGCCGAGGCCAATGAGCCCTAGGATTGCATAGACAAACAAGACATGTATGTCAATTGCAGCAATCGTGGGAGCCTGTCATGTCAACTTGGTGACAGAGTTTTTAGAAAACATATCATCAATATCCCGACCAACTGTGATGAATGGTGGTGGTTGTTCTTGTTGTTACCCCTGTCTTGGCATTCAGGGGTGGTTAACCTGGCTCCATAATGTCATCACAGTCATACACCATCTTGCCCAAGCGATGACTTCGTGATAAACAAACAGTAGCATTACAAAATGCGAGTTACTCCGAGCCAATGCAAATGCTGAACAAGGAAACCGGCAGATATACAAAGAAAACAGGGCTATGTGTGACCCTGCGGCCCGTAACTTGGGAGTCATTCTCCCAGACAACCAAACACCAGGGTTCCCTGCCCGAGATCCAACTTCCGACCAACCACAAGAGCCTGCGTGCTTGCTCACTCCAAGTCAGATAAATCTTGCAATGACTCCTCCCTTTTCCATCAACACCCCCGTCTAGGGCGTAGTAGCTGAATTTATTTTTCGGACCGGGTATTCGAGCCTTGGTTGGCATGTGTGGGCGGCTATGGTCTTGGAGGCGTAGTGTGTGCCGTACGTGCTGCATGCAGTGCTGCCATGTTCCAAGTGAGCATTCAAGCATCGAGCCGCAGTGAGAACCGAGAAGAAAAATTGTTTTCGGAAGCCCATGTCGGAGATGATTGTCGGCCTCAAGGCGGCGGCGGCCCCCTCTCGCCATCAAGCGCCCTCGGGGGGGCACGCCATTCCCGATTACCCCTGATGATGCTGGTTATAACAACCCCTTCTCGGCCAGCCCTATCCGTCCCTCCTTCTCCGCCTCCTCATCCTCAAACACCTTGTTCTCCAACCACTGCGTAGCCCTCGCGCACGCGGTATCGACCCATCGCATCCAAGCCCACGCAGCATATACGTCAACGTCGTAAACACCACAATCGCGACCATCTTGTGCGCCCTGCTCCGCGGCGCAAGCCACACCTGCTCCCTGGGCGTCCCGTCCTCGTTCTTCCCCCGCTGGCTCCCACGGCTCACCCCGGATGCCATAAACAATCCACATGCCGACCGTCCGCAGGATGGTGCCGTGCACGAGGTATACGGCGAAGGAGTGGTGCCCCAGCCAGATCAGCAGCTATGAGACAACATCTTCTGGAATAGCGGCGAGAGGAAAAGGAGAGATGGCAGTGCACATAATGAAAAAGGCGGATGTGCGGCGCTGCACGTCGGAGCCCTTAGGCACGATGAAACTGCCGCGCGTATTTTCCCCTTCGGGGCGACGAGGAAGGCGTGCAGGTTGCCGGACCACGGCGCCCAGTCGTGGTGCTCTTGCGGGTAGGAGCCGACGTAGCCGCCGATGAGGAGGAGTAGAGGAGCCACGATGAAGGTGAGGAGCCGTGTGTGGGTCGCGATGAAGGTTTGCGTTGGGCGGTGCTGGGCGAGCTCGGCGAGGAGGGTGCCGAGGGCGAGCATGGCGCCGAAGGTTTCTGCGGAGCGTTTGTAAGTGGAAGGCTTGGGGGACGGGGGCGCAGATGCAGGGACTGCAGGTACTGTACCTGTCAGGGCGTTGACGTTCATCAGCCAGTACGTAATGAGCAGCACATGCACGAGCATGCGGTACCTGAAGCGCATGCCGATGGTGGCCGCCAGCACAATGTAGACCTGGAACGCGCCGATCAGCAGCGGGCGCATAGCCCACTGGTGTCTATCGTAGAGGTTCTCGGTGTTGGTCCACGTTGTGAGCGACGTCGTGAACAGCCGCTTGACGTTTTCGCGGAACGGCAGCGGATCGGGGGCGTCAAAACCGCACCCAAAAGCTGTCGCACCTGTTCGCCGCCTTGTATCCCCCCAGCACCGACATGACAAAACTGATGAAGGTCGCGATCAGGGCCGGGAGGACGAGCCGCGGCGGGCGGCGGAAGGCACTGCGGGCGACCGACTTGAGCGCGGCAGGGGCGTTGTTCTGCTGGTAGGCCAGCTTGAGCGGCTTGTAAGCACACACAAAGCCCGTCAGGAAGGCGAAGATGGGCACGCCGATGCGGCCCTGCACGGGATGCGCAGGTACGGCAGCTGCAGCAATCTTCTTGCCATCCTTCTCGTCGGCCGGCCAGAACAGGGAAAGTCGAGGGCGCGCGCAATGTGGTGACGATGACGAGGGCGGAGGTGACGCCTCGGAGGCCCTGTGGCAGACAAACATGTTAGTCCAGGAGCATGTGACAGGGTTGGTTGGCTGGTTTGGCGGTAACGGCGTGCAAGGCTGCCGTGTGGCACGAGATGCGGAAGGGATGCGACGCACCTCAACCCACTTGATGTTTCGTTGGTTCGGCCTTGCGCTCATGGTGTTGCTGTCTTGGCCCCTTGTCCCCTTTGAGCCCAACGAAGGAAGACTGAAGACAAAAAGGCAGAGCAAGAGATGCAGCCGGAAAATACAAGGGCGCTGGATGTCGTCCGTCAATGGCCCCAACCGGGTATTATGTGAAGCCAAACACGCGACTCTGACGCAGTGGAGAATCCCCAATCCACAAGCCGAGGCGGGTTCCGAGGGCAGATCTGAGACGAAGGATGCTCGCGATGGCGGGCATTAAGGGGGAACGCAGGAGGTGTTCAGGGAGACGGCGACGGCGGAGGTGAAGGTGGCCGTCGACGTAGGAAGCGGGAGAGGGCAGAGGGCCGGGAAGACGCCGAAGGCATCGGGCGATGGGCAAGGTGTTGTCGGGCTGGGAACTGCTGTGTCTCTGGGATGTGGGGGAAGAACGGTATCCCGCTGTTTCCACTGCTGGATCTTGAATGTCACCGCTGCCGCGTTCAGAACGGGGACGTAGGGATGGATGATGTGGCCCGGACGGGCGGTCGTGCGATTCGTTGGTGGCGGCCAGAGAGGGTGTGCCTGGGGTCCAACGTGGATGGCGGTCGGCAATGGCAGGCAAAAGTGGCTGTGGAGGCCTGTCGGGACGGTTTTAATGGTTTGTTGTGACGGGCAGGACAACGGATTTTTCATTTCTAGGGCAATCCCGCCAAGAATCAATGTCCTCCCTGATGTGCATGCGATTTCAACGATTTCAGCGTGCCAAGCTGCTGCCAAGAGGCGCCGGGTAAGAGGCTCAGGAGGCGGTGGATGCCGAGTTCCCGGCTTGGGTGCTCTTCATCGCCCTCATCTCAGGCGACCCATTCCCTTTTCCATTGTGAGCAGAGGCCTCAACCAACCGAGGTGACACGCACTCCAAGCAGTGAAGCGGCGTCAAGTCCCGACAATAGTGAATGGGCCTTGGGCACCATTGGCACAGCGGCACCTCTCCCTGAGACCAGAATCGCATGGTGTTCACAAAACGTGAAAAAGGGAACTTGGCAAAAGTCAGCAGTACTGACAACATGGGCACTGTTTGTCGATGCGGAGCCCTGCCTGACCTGTGGCTGGCAGCACGATTACGTTAGGTAATTCGCGACTCAGCCTGGACGGCTTGGTGCATTCGCCTGGCACAGGAAGCTGTGACCCTGCAGGCACTGCCAGCCTGCTTCCCTCTTTGGTTGAGTTCACAACAGCGTCACCCCCTGCTGACCTTTTCCCACATTCCCCAGTGGAGGCTCCAATGCGATTCCGAAGTTGGAGCCTCACGCTTTCCTTGATTTCCAGGGCAGCCGGTGCTTTGCCGAAACAAGCTAGCCTGTCCCTTCCCGCCCACGATGCGCAAGTCCTGGAATCGTTTCCAATTCGCAGTGCGCACCCAACGCAGGGCCTTTCATTGGTTTTGTCCCACAGGCCACGCAAGCCTTCCGAAGCGATCGGGGGCTAGGCAGATTTGCGAAATTGGTGGTCGGTGCTCGGCTGAGCTGCCTCCGGGGATAACGTTCATGGACCCAAGGGACTGGGAGATCAGCTGTGCCGCCTGCCATCCAAAGAACGAGCCAGCGACTCCCGATTCGCAGGCCGCGATGCATTGATGATGACAGCAGCGGCCTCTCCACTCCTCCCGATATCGTCCGCCCGTGATGGTCCCACCAGGAAGCCCATCGCATTTTCGCGTTTTCATCGCGAGGCCGAGAGATCTGGGTATATGCAGGGGACGAGTCCCTGCGAAGCGGTTCAATGCAACAGACAGCCGACGAGATCCAGAAGCAAAAAACCTCCAATCCCTCCGCGCCCTCGACCCGAGTTCGGCTGCTTCTCCCGAGAACACACATAAAGTGCTGACAGCCAAGAGCCCAAGAGATGGCACTTGTTCCCGACAGCCGAGGAAGACCATCAGGACCACCTGCAATTTCCCATGATAACCACATCGAACTCACTAAATCACCTCCCCAGTCAGCTGACAATGACCATCAAACCGGGGTGCCGCGCCCGACGTCGCCGTACTGCGGTGGGGCCAAATCCCCGAACATTGGCCCACTGCGTTTCAGAGAGCGCTTTTACCCTCCACATGGGTAAGTGATCTGCCTTTGGGATCGTCAGGGACAAACTTATCGCTGTGTGTGGCTGGGTTGAGGAGGGCGATCAGCGTTTAATTTTTTTTTTTTTTTTCCCCTAAAAGACGCCACATGCGATGAGAGATCGATGCTTCTGAGAGAGAGTCGAGACTCTCGGTGATAAGTAGGGAGTTGCTTCAAAGCAACGTTGCCAGTAGGCAGGTTGAGTCTTATCTGTTGAATGCCATGAGAAGGGGCCCTGGGCAGACGCAACCCTAGAATATTGACGAACCGCAGTGCTTTCTCTTTTCTTCGCTCCCACTCCTCAGCACTCGAGACACAAGCCGGACCACACGAACCGGCTGGATCACAAGGTCCCTCCCTCACATCGTCACTCATCCTTCCACAAACCGACGACGCACTCGACAGTTCTGAAACCAAGGTTTCCGAGCCATGAAAACACTTCTACAGATCTTGGTATGCTCGTATGAATCTAAAACGGTAACTGTACTCTTTTTCCGGTTTCCCTCCTCAACACTTCCAGTCACTGTAAAAAACCAATGCTTTGTATTTGACTGGGCTGTTTACTTTCAGGATACGGACCACTTTGTCTTGGGGGACAAGAATGGGAACAGCCATCCGAGTCCTTGACAACCGCTAATCTCTCCTTTTCGCACATCTGCCGAGTATCCCAAACATCGACGACCGTGACAGAGGACAAATGATACACCCGGGTTCGACTGCCTCCGATCATTGGCGACCTGTGAAGATGAGTTGCCTCATGCCGGCAGAACCGTGATCCCTCAAGTCGTCATATTGCTGCAAGCTCGGTGCTCGTTGAGACATCGCTTCAGATCTGAACATCATCTCTCCAGGAAATGTGACGTTGAACGTCCGTTCGGTTACAGGCAAGCATGAGAAACTAAGACCCACGGATTCGTAAGCCTCCAGGGGGTGGTTGAGCACGTTATGCTGAATGTTCCATACAGCTCCCAATAGCGCGGACGACAACACCAGAAACGGTCGCTCCTTGCGAGTTCCGGTTAAATGTCAGGGACGAGGTTCGCAGAGCTTCCAGCCTTCGGCGTCCGCCCATTGAAACGCCTGTCGAGTACACGAATCTAACTCGCTGAAAGTGCCTACTCCAGAACTTGAACCGCAATAGTCGACGCCAGTTGACGCGTCGAGTCTACCCATAATACCGAACTCGCCCCTTGCGCCGTTATCTCCGAGCAACACTCGTAAATGTACCATGCCGCTAACCTCCCACATCCCGAAACACTGCATCCTACATGATTCCACCACTAAGCCTTACCCCAATCACCTATTCTATTCAAACCTCATCCCCCCACGGAAAACTCCACCCCCTCCTTCAAGAACAGACTCCTCACCGCCTCAAAGTGGAACTCAATCGGCACGGCGCCCTCGAGCGTCCAGGTCCAGGGGATCCTACACAGCAGGCAAACCTTCTTCAGCTTTCCCAGCCTCGTGCGCACGTCCCTTGCAAACTGCGACAGGGTCCTCAGCGCGCTGACCCGGTAATTGTGCTGCGCCTGGTAGTGCCTCACTTTTTGCTGGTTGGTCCACGTGGGGAGGTCGTCGAGGAGGGCGGCGTTAGACCACCACCTTTTTGCGGGACATGTCAATGTGGGTGTTTGGGGGAAAAGGATGTGGCGGGGCCGGGGGGGCTTACCAGTCTTCGAGGGTCAAACTGACTAGATTTGGCGGGAGAAGGTCAACGAGCGGGTTCTCGAGCACCGCCGCCGGCTTGCCGTACAGCACGGCCATCTGAATACAAAGCGTCTGCAGCTGCGTCATGTGTGCGAGCGAAGCCAGCCGGCCCTCGGGCCCGACAAGCGGCTCGTAGCCCTCGAGGTCCTCCCAGCTCAGGTCGAGGTTGCGTAGGTGCTTGGCATGCTCTGCCAGCGCCATATCCAGGGCCTCCGGGTGCGCGTGCGGGCCGCTGTCCTCGAACGGGTCGCGCACCGTGCCGTCGCGCCGCGACGCCATATACAGCGTCTCGAGCTGCGGCGCGTTGAGCAGCACCTGGCGCAGGTCGTTCGGGTGGGCGACGCTGTCGTGCAGGTAAAGGTGCTTGATGTTGGCAAGGTACGGTGGCGCGGGCCCCGTGTTGCTTATGCTGATGCTGGTGCTGATGCTGCTGTTCGCGTGGAAGGGGTGGCTACTGCTCGCGTGGAAGAAGTCTGGCTCGTCGAGGAGGTTGTTCCACACGCCATCGTCGCTGCTGACCTCGAGCGTCTCCAGCTTGGGGAAGCTGGCGAATAGCGCGGCGTACCGCCGTGGCTGTGCGCCGAATACCTCCGGGATGTCGCAGTCGCAGTCCTCGTGGTCGAAGTGGGCGATGAGCTCCGGGTCCCCCTGCAGGAGGAGGGTGCGAATGTTCTGGAAAGGGGCGGACTCGGGCTGCCTGCTGAACAGGTCCTTCATCCCCGCGATCTGGTGGCAGAGCACATCGTACTCTGGGTGCTCATCGCTGATGGGCACCTCCATGAGGAGGGTCTCGAGCTTGGGGAGAGACATTAGGATGAAACACAGCAATGCTTGTGGCACATGGTCGAAATCGCCCTCGCTGACGACCATGTGGGGGAGGAAGCGGGCAAGCATCTTAACAAAGTTGGCCGTGGCGGCAGTGAGGACGTCCACCTCGGGCGCGGGTTTGAAGGTGTCCAGGTAGGCACCGAGGACTCGGCGGACCTCCCGAATGACGGTCAGGCGGGTCAGGGTGATGTGGCAGGACAGGTAGCGAGTCCAGGCGCCGTTTTCGGGCTTGTTGCACAGGGTGCGGAAGAAGAGCAACAGGCCCGTTTCGTCCCATATCGAGACCAAGCGGTACAGCAGCGGGCTGGCCAGCTCGTTGAGGCGACGCGAGGCGAGACAGGCGCTGTGAAGGCCGCGGCGGCATCGTGTGTAGTCGTACCAGGGCTCGTCGACATCAGTTGGTCGTAGGCAACAGGGCGCGTCTCGCCAATTTCTGGGGGTTCCGGGACCAAGAATTCCAGGATCAGGGCGAGGATCTCGGGTGGCATGGTCTCGAGGGCAAGGGGGCGTGTGCGGGTGCCCCCCGTGAAGGGCGCCGTGATGCCGGCCATGGCCACACCGTGGTCGTCCTTCATCTATCCCGCCGATCCGAAGATCGTTCGCCAATTAAAAGCAACAACGTGGACCTGAATAGGATATATAGGTGGCTGCGGGCGCAGATGAAGGGCGTCCCAGGCTCGTGGTGAGCTCCGATCTTGAGGTTGATCGATGGTTGACTTGTCGAAAAAGAAAGTTCGAGTCGAAGTGGGATGCCCCACCACAAACCGGCGGGGTGGTCGAGGTGGGTCCCGCCCAGTCGGCGACGCAGATCAACCCTAACCCGAAGCATTGACAAGTCCCAGGGTCGTATTTCTACGACCTTGTCTCAGATTGGCTGCCAACAACAATTAGAACCATAAATGGGACGGAGCGAGCCCACGAAGGATCTTACCCTGTCACACCACAATTTCAGGCCATTGATAAGCAGCAACCAGGCTCCAATAAGCAAAAGCAGGAGTAATCAGCACGAAAATGACCAGGTTCAATTTCCAACACTCTCCTTTCTGGTTCCCAGTCCGACCTCTCTTGATGGGAGCAGCACCCATCCACAGGGTCCAGCGCCCTAGGCTTACAGTTCCTAATCGAAATTAAACAGCAGTTTCAGACGATGCTGTGGTGCACGTCAAACATTACGCCCCCGGCGCCTTGACCTAGTGCCATCAAGCCGACGAAATTCCAGTCCCTCATCCACAGGCCACAGCTAGCCAGCCATGGATGACAGCGACTGGGCCTGGTTTACGAGTCTCGACCTCGAGTCTCTCAAGACTCTGTCGGACAACCTTGAACAACGCGTGGACGGTATCTTGTGGGAGGGGTGTCCAACATGCGCATGCATCTTTCGATTAAATGGCCCTTCAATGGCTCCGAACGCGAACCTCAAGAGCTTCTCGGTGAATGTGAGCCCCTTGATTCCGAGCTTCATCCCCATCGATTCGCCGAACAATGTCGCCGGCGATATGGACCACACGCCGCAGGCCGAGCAAGGCAACCAGGATGCAGCCAAGGAAGGCTATTAGCAGAAGCCACTAGGTTTAAGTGGCGGAGTTGCGCTCCATGAGATGAATCTCCCTTCTGGACTGAGAGGATGCGCTGCTCAGAGCACTGCTACTGGGCTGGGTCAAGCACCGACACCGGGTCCGATTCTCAATGTCAATCTCGTGCGGTGAAAGAACCCCAGGTGCATCATCTACAGAAAATAAGGGAGCAAAATTCTATGCAGATGGGAGTGGCGACAGATAATACCTGCGGCGCCGCCGAGAGGGCTCGTTGCTGAGGGAAAGTGCACCAAATGCTCGCGCGAACGAAGAGCTTCGTCCGCGCATTTTTATTATGAAGCATGCCGCGCAAAGCACAATGCGAAATCGAGGGAAAGGGCATGGAAGAAGAGACATGCACAATCCCGCCACAAAAGCCCTCAAGGAGATAGAGATGGTTTAATATGATTGCGCAGCCTCAGCGCTGCCGGTTACTGCCCCAAGAGGAGGGTCACTCAGCGTAGGATATTGAGTCTCACTGTTCTCACTTCTAGATAGAGTTCCGCATGAAGAGGAATCTCAATACGGTCATGGCATGTAGTTCTTATATCACACCTAGACAACTGGTCTTCGGCATGCAATCTAATCCGAGCGAAATCAACATGGACTTAGCTTTCCCTATTACCACCCCTAAGCAATGCTAACCACAGGCAAAGATGCTCTTTCAGCTAAGTTACAGAACAGCTAGCTAGACAAGATTCCCGAGTCTAGACCCTCGAACAACAGCCCTATACCCTCGTGCCTCCCACCTCACGCACGCTCACCCTAACACCCAACATCTTCTTCCTTGCGTCGACACCCTCCTAACAGTTCGAGTCCCCTTCCGTCCAGTCAATCCTAGGATATCCGTAACAGTACCAGGCATACGGTCGCTAGATTAAGGACTGAATACGCGCGTACATCAACCATGTGAGCAAGCTCGAGTTCCTCTACGACTTTCGCGAGGCTTTCTTTGCCTCCATGACGGAGAAGAACATATAGGTAGCTTTGCAGGGGCTAGCCTAGTGCTATATGATCTAGAGAGGGTGCTTTCTAAGCTGGATATCAAGCTTCGTACGCCAACACTTCAAACTCACGGCCTGGTACTATACAACCCTGGGTCTTCCAGAAACCACACAACCCCCGAGAAGCAGAATCTTAGTCAACGCCCATCAAGACTGGCATTGCCAACTATCAAAATAGCCCCCAAACTTCAATGTTGACTGCTATAGACCAGCTTACCAAGGGTACGACAGCTGTAATGTACCAGGTGGCTCTCCTTCAGGCAGAGGTCTCTTCGCTCCGCAAAGCTAGTAAGGCACTAAGCAAGCGCCGGAGGGCTAAAAAAACGTATGCGGCTTGGAGAATCACTTGCTATGCAGGATGCAAACTATCTACTAGACTAGACGGTCGTAAGCGGTGAGTTAGCATAAGAAATGCAGCAGGATGGTGGTGGTTCAGGGGGGGTTCGTACGGAGGTTCGGTGCTGTGGGGTGTGCGGCAAGCCTGGCCATAATGCGCGCACTTGCCAGAGGGCCGCAGAATCATCTGATTCAGCTGTCTCTTATGTAATTATAGTTAGTTCCTAGTGTTGTTGTGCTGCAATTAGAGATAGTTGTTGGAGGGTTATGGAGAGTGCACGGCTCGCTTATATGCGCGACTCGCTTATAATGTGGGTTAGTTTTTTGAAGACAAAACACGAGAGAGGGGGCATTATATGACGAACAAACTATATATTTAGGCCGGGCGACTACAGGTAGCTATAAGCGCTAAGCAGGGGCAAGGAGGCGCAATAATAAGGCTAGAGGGATAACACAGGGATTGCCTCTTAGCGTAGGTAAGCTAATGGCAGGATCACCACGAGCGAGTGAGCGAGGTGAGCAGCTAGGGCTTACCCGCGATCCCTATTCAGCCATGGTAATCCAGGGTATAAGGAGAGGAAGTTATATATAGTTCATGTTCTCCAATCAGAATTCTAGTCTTCTAGCGACCCACGAGGACAATTGCTCCATGTATTTGTTGCAGACCCTTTGGCTCTACTGAACAGCCATCCCGACCCTCGACATACTTTCAGGAGTCCCTCTTAGACGTAGGGATCCGACCATTCGTCACACTTTCCTAGCGCTATTTAGATTCGTAACGTACATTATAAGCGAGTGGATCATATAAGCGAGCGGATCACTTCAAGTTCCATACATAACCCCGAAAACAAAACTGCGATAAAATTACCAAACTTTAATGAAAACCTCTATAACTTCAAAATCAGCTTCTTCGGTCATTACGAACTAAGAGAGAGCTTTGTGTAATATACTCGAGTAAGTAGACAAATGCCAAAGCCGAGTTAGCCTTGATTCTAGCAATGAAACTTGAAGCAAACCACTCCCTAACGAAAAACCAGTTCAGTTAGTAAAAGTTCTGCTTCTATTTAATGCCAAGTATCAAGAATGCGACCTTCAAAATTAGAAAGAGATTTATTAGAAGGTTAGTGATATTTTGATGCAGTTGCGTTTTTAGGGTTATGTATGGAACTTGAAGTGATCTGCTCGCTTATATGATCCACTCGCTTATAATGTACGTTATAGGATTTTCAATGAAATCAACTTCATTTCATTAGGGAATCAGGGAGAGGCCAAATCAGAACCATACATAGGTACGCGAAGCTCGTCATTCCCTTTTACGCGTCCGGGGACCCTATCACGAGTGTGCCAACGCAGCCCGGGCCTGGCCATAGGAGAGTCTGGGGTGTGACGCTCTGGGCCGTCCTCAAACCGGCCGTCTCTGGTCCGAGCCGACGCCGCTGATCCGCCCTTACTATATATAGGTGCTCCTTGCCCCGACTTGTGCTCTATGTTTGTCATGAAAAGGTGCAGGTACCGAGGTATACTCACGGGTATACTCACGGGTAGCGCTCAGGTTTGTGCCGGACGATTAATGGTCTGAAAATCATGATAGACAGGAGTTGCGTGACATCGTTTAGCATTTTCAGAGCGGATGAAAATTACGAATAGAAAGCTACCTACGGCATACATTGTCCATCCGGTCTTCTTTTGCTATCTATGCTCTTCACTTGACTCCAGTCTTCCACTCAAGGGGCACGAGCCAGACCGCCAACAGCATACACAAATCTGAAGTGAAGACGCCAGGGAATTGAGCAGACATACATATACTTGCGCCTGCTCCAAGCCCAGATCTGGGCAATCTTTCGGATAGGCGTAGAAGGTGCCGCCCAGCTGCTCGATCACTTTGTATCGCTCCTCCATGCTATAAGCATTGAACAGCATGCCTGCGTCCTTTTCGGCAGTGATGTACTCATTCGTACTGAGAACCCATACACCATCCCAGCCGGCCACCCGGTTCGGAGGAAGCTCTTCGTAATGCCTGGCAAACCTGGCATTCCCAGGCGTATAGAAATCTGGTCCTGCAACCACGCTGTTCCTCTCCCACCATACGGCACCTAGCTGACGCACTAAGATATTAGATTAGCAATCAACTAGTTTCACTTGGTTTTGTAGGCTAGATCCTTGAGCTCGTCCGCGGTGGCATCGAGACTATAAGGAGGCTCGGGAGGCGTACCAGCATCTGCCGAAGAATACGTATAGAAGAGTGGCTTACTTTTGTTGCAGTGCACCTCCTCGTCCACGGCGGCGCGGGGATTTGTCGGAGAAGGACGCGGCACCTATCTGAATCGTTCGTAGCCCAGAAACTCGATCTCAACCGCAGAAGCCGTATGGACGTACACGCCGCCCTTAGCCGGCCAGCCAAACACCAAGGCGCCAGGTGTGCTGCCGTATGACACCCTCGACCTATTTGATGGCGGCAGGTGCGTTCCTGGACAGTCCACCTCGTACGATGTCGCCATGGCAGGCTGGGGCTTCACGACTTGGCCAGACGCGCCCGCCAGCCGGAGGAGTGCAGCCGCTGCTATGACCGCAAGGGCTATTCCGATTAGCATGGGCGGCGCAGCTCTTCAAACAGGTGACGTGGGTGAAAGATTCGGAGGAGGAGGAGGAGGAAGAGGAGGAGGGAGGAAAGAGGGAGGAGGAGGAGGAGGAGGAGAGAGGAGGAGGAAGAGAGGAGGAGGAGGAAGAGGAGGAGGAGGAGCAAGTAAGGTTGGGGCGTGTTGGATCTCAGGTAATCAGAAGTGATGCATCAATCTTATACCGAACAAGCTATCGTGGACCTATGCAAAGGGGCATTCGCAGCATCCGGCGACTCAATTCTCAGCTTGGCTCTGACACCAAAAGGCGGGGAGGGCACGTAGTAAGGTAAGGTACGAATACTGACGTAACGGTACAAGTAATTGGAGAACTTTGTGCTAAATTCAGATTGCACCTTCACTCACTCCCAATTCCCACCCGCCCTCAAAGTGCCCATTAGAAGAGTGTCAATCCCGCTTCCATGCAACATGTTCCACGGGCGCAGCGTGGGGTTGCAGTGAGTCGTGGAGATCAAGCTTGTTCTTGTCGAACTTGCGGATTCTCACCTGCCCTTCGAGGCTTTCTTTCCCCGTTCCGTGCTAGTATCATTAAACCCACCAGAAGCTGACGCGGAAGATAGAGCCAAACGCGAAAGGACACCAGAGCCCAGGGAGGGCCCGCTATCGAGACACCCAGATTCCAAGCCAGAGTCCATGGCTCCGCTCCCGGTTTCCTTGGACCCTTGATGATGAGTTGATGTGGAAAAGGAAGTCGGTGAAGCGCGCGGGTCGTCTTGTAGGGGGCTCTCGACGGACAGCCTGCTGGGGCGCCCCCCCTGTTGCAGGAAGTCGACTCAGGGGACGGCTGGGCTGGAGCTTGCGCTGAGCCTCTGGTCGGGGAAAATCGAGGATCGATGCAGAGAGGTCGACCTGTCGACGAGGGCGCGCGCAGACCGTCCAGGACGGAAGATGCCCCCCTCGCATGCACTATTGGTGATATCTCTGCAAGTTATTGCATCTCCCTTCTATACGAATGTAACAAGGAGGCCCGAGGCCGAGATGTTGGATGAATTACAACGATGGACAAGGGAGCCATGACTCTACGCAGATAGCGGCAACAGCACGCGCAGTCCCGCGATGCCTCCTGGCTTTAGCGCGTCGGTCAGACAGGGTTGCGGCTAGTGCGTTGTAGAGCTTGGCTGCGGCTCGGAGGCTTAGATATTTGTCATTCTGAAGGGCTTCAAGTGCCAAGATTACCCTGGCTTCCTTTGAAGTAGGGGGCATGTTGGGTTGTTAAGAAAAATACGTATTAAATATAGAGGTGGCGCGTCGCGTGGGAAAGTGTACGAGCCACTGATATATACGACCCACTGATAAATGTACGTTATGATTTCCTTCCAATTCTATTCTGTCTGGTGACATATAAAGCAGCCATACTACCCCTGTTTTCTCAAGATCTAGCTCAGACCTTCCGGAATGATCCTGAACCCTTACTAATCGTCCTCCACACCGGGCCTTCTGCCGTCCTCCATTTCTCCAAGAGGACAGAAAGTACTCGACAGCGCCCTACTCTTGTTGATCCTTGTGCCGTCAGGGCTCTTGACGGTATGGCTTGATCCCCTGATTCCAACTTGAAACGATTTTATTCTACCAAAACACAACAATGTCCCTTCACATTCGCTATCCTGACCATCCCTCCAGGACCGTATAGGATTTCGCACTATCTCCTGGCCACGACCATAGTGGCCCTTCTCGGCAACCCGTAACGACTTTTCCAACTAACTTTACAGTATGGTCCTTGGTGTGGGCCTCTGCGCGAAACAGAACTTCGGTGGACCCCAGCAAGCGCTCCCTGAAGGAGCCGTGAGCAGCGACCTGTCGTCGCAATGCCATAAAGAACAGCCTATCAGGGGCGAGTTGACGATGACGCTCTCAGACGCGTCGCAGAGTCGTCATGCAAGCTGAAGCTTGCCAACATAGCCCATACTTGATGCGTGGAGTGCTCAGCTCGACCTGGTGAACGCTGAACAAGGTTCATGGTCCCCAGATATAGGAGGGCGTCCCGATTCAGATCTGAGTATGAAAGATGGTTCGATGGGCCGATAAGTCGAGTGGGTAGGTAATCCAACAATTGGGTCGAACGAAGTCAGAAGTAGTCAAAGGCAGTAAAGCTCGGCCGGAGGTTATCAAAACCCCCGCAAGTTAAGATCCCTTAACCGTGAGCTGAGGCCGTTGTCCAACCGTAGCGTCAATCACATGAGTTCATCTACAGCTTAAAGAACGGGAAGCCTGAGAAGTTGCGCCATTATCATTAATCATAAGATGCATTTATCTCCTACTCGGCGCCGCCGATGTCAACTCGAAAAGCAGCGGCCTCGCCTTCTCCGAGGACGCCTCCTGACTCACCGGCAGCAGCATCATCCGCGGCGCCGGCCTGCCATTAAACAGGTACATGGCCAGCAGCACAATCGCCGCCCCAGCCGTCGCCTGCAATTCCAGTCAGTGCTCCCCGCTCTCGGCAGCACCCAAGCAAGTATTAGCGGAGGAAACTCACATGCACGGTCATTTCTCCCCCAAACCCACCGCCGCCACAGCGTAGCTCACCACGATACTCAGACTGGCCGCAAAGTTCTTCGCTACGTTATCCGCATACGCGATACACACGGCCACAATCAGCCCGCCCAGCGCCTGCAGCGCAATCGTCGTCCACACCACGGCATTGTACCCCGCGAAGAAGCCGTGCTGCCTGATCGCTGCCCCGTCCTGCCACAGCACCCCGACAAACAGCGCTGGGAAGAGGCTGAAGAAGGAGAGCTGCACGTTGCGCGTCCACAGCGAGACGCTGGAGAGTCCTTGACAAGCTTCTCGAAGTAGACGCATGTTAGGCCGGAGGTGATGAGGCGGCGACGACGGCCATGAGGCCTTTGAAGGCGTTAGAGGTTGGGTGGGGGAAGGCCAGGGGGAAGCTGGGGGTGGGGCTGGTGCTGCTGCCGCCGCGGATGAGCGAGGTGAGGCGTTCGAGCCAGTCCCTGTCATTGACGTCGGGGGAGGGCGGTTGTGGGGGGCGACCTGAACGAGGCGACCGCCGAAGGTGAGGAGGATGAGGGCCAGCCATTGGCGCGAGGAGATGGAGCGACCGAGGAGGAGGATGCTGAAGAGCACGGTGGTGAGGATCTTGAGCTGGTAGGTGACCTGGAAGGTGACGGCGGGGAGGTTGCTGATGGCGGCGTAGACGAGGGAGTTCTGAAGGGTGTAGAGGGCGGCGGGCACGATGAGCTTCCAGCTGTCGCGGGCGAAGATGGAGTGTAGAGGTGGAGGGCTTGTTGCGACCCGGTGGCGTTGGGATAGGAGCGAAGGGTGTCGTAGATGGCGAGAAGCAGGCTGGCCAGCAGCTTGATGAGCTCGACGAGGAGGATGGCGGTGGAGGCGAGGTAGCGGGGATGTTTCCCGGTTGGGCTGTTGCGGGAGTGATGCATGACCTGGGGAGTCAGTCGGTCCGTTCACCCCTTCATTCCACTCCTCCCGCCGAGGGAGCACTGGTATCTTGGACGCACCATCACCAGCACCGAGTTTTGTATGACCAGCTAGGCGGGAACAATGTCAGCAATCCCAGGTAGCAAGTCACTCTCACAGACCCCAACTGACCAACGCCAGGGACAGCCGCTGCACCGAGAGCTGCCATCGGCGGGACGGCGGCTGCATGTGCAACGTCGTGGTGGTAGTGGTGTCTGGAGCGGCCCGGCCCGGCTCGCCATGGCTCTTAATGTCGGCAAGCATGACGGATCGGGCGCTATGGAGGTCTCGTTCTCATGTATATGAGTGTGTATAAGAATGATGGTTGAGACGTGTGAATTCTGCAGTCGAGCGGCGGCATCGCGAACAGAAAGCAGAGTGAAAATGCTGAGCTGTTGTTCGGCATTTGCAGCTCCCCGAGCCCGGGAACCAACGGCAGCGGAGGCCCAAAAAGGCCAGGCCCTCGTGCCGAGTGCATTTCTCGCTCAGCACGCCTCGACTGCGATTGGGCGACGGCACGGCCACTGCGAAGATTGCGCGAGGGCCACTAAGCTCAGACAGAAGACTAAACACCCCTGCAGTGTACACAGTGTGCAGCTCTCTTTCTCTGTTGTGCCTATCGCTGCCACTGAGTCAAGCTTTTTTTTGCTCCGGGTCTGCCGTTTGTGACCATTTCCCGACCCCTGCAGTCGGGCGCGCCAGGTTTCCCGCTCTTTCTCGCTCATCATTTCGCCAGCACATCTCACCCTCAATGCACCCCCAGCACCCATCGGCGGTTTAAAGAAATAGCGCAACCCGCCTTCGGACATTGGACTCTGGCATCGTTCCGTCCCAAGGCCAACCTGAAAATCCAGAACCAAGGAACTAAAACGACGATGCAGCTCGCCGCCAAGCCGAAGCAGTTTAAGCAGATGCTCGGCCGAGTTCCGCGTCGTGCCTGGCGCTGGATTCTACGTGTCACCGTCGTCGCCCTTCTCGTCCCTGTGCTGCTGCAGTGGCTCATCGCCTACGTCGTCGGCAGCGATGCCCGGATCCTCCCCCACAGCTACTGGCCGCCAAAAACCTCCTGATCGTGACGGCACATCCTGACGATGAGTGCCTCTTTTTTTCGCCCAGCATTTTGGGCGTGCTCGACCGCAACAGAGACATCACGGGCGGCCTGCTGGTGATGTCGACGGGTGCGTCGATTCGATTTTTTTGGTTGGCTCCTCAGGGCCCACCGCAATCAGCACTGACGGGGCGCTGCTGACGTTTCAACGCAGGCAACAATTACGGGATTGGTGAGACGCGACAGAAGGAGCTCCAGGGCTCTTGCAAGGCCCTGGGCATCCACCCGCAGCGATGCGTCGCCATGGACCATCCCGAGCTGCAGGACAATCCCAAGGTCTGGTGGAACACCGAGCTCATCGAGGAGATCGTGCACCAGCACGTGAGGAGATGGCAGGTCGATGCGGTTGGTGCTCCCCCTCTCCCCACCTCTCCGCTTCGAGACCCCAGAAGACCCTGAGCTGACCCAGGGGTATCCCCACCAACGCAGATCTTGACCTTCGACGAGGGTGGAGTTTCTGGCCATTTGAATCACAGGGCGGTCAGCGCTGCTGTCAGGTAAGCAAGCAGCCATTTTGCACAGCCCGCTGCCCTCAGCACTGCCCAGCAGCGGGTCTGGGCCACCTCAAGCCTCCGCTGACGACCTCTCGCAGGCACTATGCTGCGACAAACCCCGAGGCGCCTGTCGCATTTACACTGACGACGACATCGCTGCTGCGGAAATACACCTTCCTCGGAGATCTCCCGCTCACGGCACTGCCCTTCACTTGGCGAATAATTAGCGCAATCTCGTACCCCACGACGACGGCAGACTCCAAGGATGGCGGGCGCTCGCTGCTCGCCAACACGTGGGATCGCTACCTCAAGACGCGCAGTGCATTCGCCCAGCACCCGAGCCAGTACACGTGGGACCGCCATTTGTACATGATTGTGAGCCGCTACGTGTGGTTCAACGACCTCAAGCGGGTCGAGAGCACGGCCCAGCAGCCGCGGGCACAGCAATGATGATGATGATGATGATGATGACGATGATGATGATGATCCTGTTTCGCCGCATCAAAGGTGCCTCTTTCCTAGCATCGTGCGACTGCACTCGCTGCTTTTCCGGGCTGAGGGCACGCATGAGAGCCCCAATGACGGCAGGACTTGCGTGTCCGGTGTGATCGCCAACGATTGGCCGCGGATCCTGGTCCGTCGAACCACCAAGCTTTTTACCCCTGTCGTGCGCCCAGTCAGGCCTGGACCCGCGAGGGACGGC
Organism: Achaetomiella virescens; assembly: GCA_031001845.1. NCBI lineage: Eukaryota > Fungi > Ascomycota > Sordariomycetes > Sordariales > Chaetomiaceae > Achaetomiella > Achaetomiella virescens. The sequence goes on from JARNGD010000061.1 coordinate 182,260, forward strand.
ATCTGCGCTTGGCGTCCACTGGGCTGGTATGGGTCTCTCTTTCTGGCCAATTGTGTGCGCCGTAATCCCTGTCGGGGAACGAGCTTACACAGTATGAGCAAACATGGCTGCGCCAAAAGGAACCTTCCCCCCCCACAGCTCACGCACGCGCGCAAAAAGGCGCTGGTCTGGGCTGAAAGAACGCGGCCACTTTTCGGGGTCCCACTCCCCCGCCGAGTGGCCGTCCTTTGACTTCTTTGAAAAGCATCCATTGCGCAGCTTTCTTGGCGACCGTTGAAAACGGTCTGCCTCTCTTCTCCATCTTTTCCCTTCTCCTGCCTCCCCCTGCCCTGTCATGTCGAAATGGGCGTCAAATCCCTCCCTACGCATGCCCGCCGCATTCACCCAGGCTTCCTCGCCTGCGGCCTTGTTCTTATCCTCGCCGGGCTCTTCTTGGCCCGGCATGTCCTCCGCGATGCTGCCACCCTCGCCGCCCTGCCTTAATATGGGCGCGCCACGCCAACCGCTTCTATCTCTCCGCCGAGCACGACGGCTTCGACGTGACTTTTGCGAACTACAGCATACACCAGACGAGCGCCGCGCCCTTTCCCGACCGCGTCCCGCCTGTGCTGCACCACATCTCACTCGGCTCAGGCGCCGCCACCCACTCAAAATGGACTCAAGTGAGGCAGGACTGCTTGGATATGCACCCGGACTGGGACGCATACCTCTGGACGGACGAGACGGCGGGCAAGTTTGTGGCCGAGACTTTCCCCGACCTGTTCGAGATGTGGACGACGTATCGGTACCCGATTCAGAAGATTGATGCGTTGAGGTATATGGTGTTGTATCACTATGGAGGTGTGTCATCACTCTTCCTCGGTAAACCACCGTCAAAGACTGACGGTGTGTATCTCACAGGCGTCATCCTCGATATGGATCTCCAATGCAAGCGCGGCTTCGGGCCCCTCCGCCGCTTTGAGTTCGTCGCGCCCGCCGCACACCCCACCGGCTTCTCCATCGGCTTCATGATGGCCGCCAAGGGTAACGCATACGTCGGCAAGCTCGTACAGAACCTCAAGCGGTACAACCGCCATTGGCTGTGGCTGCCCTACCCCACTGTCATGTTCAGCACGGGTGCCATTACGCTTCGTACGTCTCCTTCCGCCACCCCAGCGTATTCCTTCACTAACGAAGGATGTTTATGTAGAACAATCCACGCCTTCCAGCGCGACCGCTCCTCTCCTCAAGATACTCGCCGGCCCCAAACACCATCCCAAGATGCACAGGCTCAATGGACCCGTGTCGACACCGATCTTTAACCACCTCGGCAGCTCGTCGTGGCATTCCTATGACGCGGCAATGATCGTCTCGCTGGGGAAGAAGAGCGGCTGGAAGCTCCCGTTGGTGTTTATTGCCGCTGGGGCGCGGCGTTTGTGGTTATCAAGAGGAGCAAGAGGAGGAGGGGGTTGAAGGTTTAGACTGCTCTTTGTTCTCGTCTCCTTGGAGCAACGGGGAAGGGGAGGGGAAATAGTGGTGTTGGATGAGCGATGCCCTATTTTGGGAAGCTGGATCAGGCATGAATGGATGTGACCTGGGCAAGCGACGGGTGGGCGTTTTGATGGCGTTTGGGATACAGGGCGCGGCTTTAAGCTCCTTCCTGGACTACAGCGTTCGATATGTATCATGTCTCTGTTTTACCTGCCAGCGTTGTATGTACACACTTATTTGCTAGCAGGGCTAGCGTAATATCTAATGTCTTTGATAACCTCACCTTCCTTCCCCTCAGTCGTCGAAGTTGAAGCTGCGTCTGTCTTTCCGCCAGCAGGAAAGCCAGAAGTTTCAATCCCCTCCAAATGCAAACTGATCCGCTCCCCAACAACCCTCCATGATTCCACCATGGCTGGGCACTGAGCGCGCAGCATCTTGCAAACTTACGCGTCCCGCATCCTCCAAAGCGAGACTGCAACTTCGCAAGCTTCGTCATCACATATCCATCAGCAAGCTTGGCCTGGGCTTGGCCTAAGCTTGGCCTTCAACTGCTTCGTCAGCTGCGTGCGCCTTGACAAATCCGGTTGGATCGCCCGGCAGCAGCCCAATCCTTCTTTTTGTCTCGCTTTGTCATGGTCCAACGAGGCAGGGCCAAGAGCGGAATATTTGGCTCGTCCCGTGTCCCGCGCGTCCCGTTTGCGGCTTGGCTCGGGAATAGCGAGCGAGGGTGGGTGGGACTGGAGAAGGGACGGATGGAGGGAGGAACGGAGATGCAGTGCGACGGCTTGGCTTTCGTAATTCCCGAGTCCTAATCTGAATAGCTCCAGCCTGGCTCGACTTTTGATGAGCTGGGGGGAGGATGGTTAGATGCCGTTTCGGAGTGGTGATTCCGCAGTTTTCTTATGATTGAAACAGGAACAAAAAAACAGCACAATTCATGTGGTGGGTTGGGCGGGTGCCTGGACCCCCTGGACTCTGGATTGTGATCAACGTCGCCACAGACACAGGCGCTGTTTGTTTCCACGTGCGGCTTCGCTGGATTGCTGGTCTGTCAGACAGGATTCAGATTACTGTGCGGAGAGACATGGCTGTCGTCGGCTGCCCAGTCATAGACTCGAAGTTGTGTCATACGTTGGACAAGCCCCGCTTGCTAAAGATATCGGCGCCGGCCAGGCCGGCCGAACTTCAGAGCCTGTTTGGGGCGTCCTGCCGGTTGGTAGCTACACAATATGTAATAGACGAAGGCCTGGTGACTGGAAGGTTGGAGGCCTAAATATCAGAGTAAATGGCAATAAACTAAACAGACTTGTGCGACGGGCCCCCTTAGCTCCGTGACGCTGTAAGAGTTCTAACTGGTTGCCTGGCATCCCAGTAGTATGCTGGAGGTTTGACTTGGTTCCAGGGGCTATTCGTTGCTGTGACTTGCAGTTGAATGCAGCACCCCCGAGCTCCCGGTCCCCTCGAGTCCGGTCTGTCTCTTGTGTGTATGTATTTGGACCATGCGAACTGGTAACAATGTCGCCCATCGCTACGAGCCGTTTGACAAAGTTACGGTCTGGCTTCGTTTCTGGACAAAGACAGCTGCGAGAACAGAATGTGGTGTTGTTTTATGACCTTGCGGATTGTTTGTTGGTGTGGTCAAGGACCGCAGATTGTTGATATCTCATCACAATATCCCCCTCCCCCCCAACAAAATAAAAACACTACAGTCTCGAGTCCTTCAACTGCCATGTTTGTGAGATTCAAGACCACGCATGGCAAAAGAAAATGAGAGGCATAATCCCAAAAAGTAGTAGACCAGCTGTGTGTCCTCTATGGCTTGATCGACCCGGGTTTGAACCGGGGACCTTCAGTGTGTTAGACTGACGTGATGACCAACTACACCATCCGACCAATAGATGCTCGAGAGAGCCAGGTTTGGTGATTGTGAATGGAGACAGCCTGTGGGTTACTTCGGGGGCTTGGTGTTGCCTGTGGAGTGTATGTGGATTAGGGGTTGGAAGATCGTGACCCTCAGCTTCGCTGCAGGAACTTGACACAAATGCAACTTGGAAGTATCAGAACTTGTTTGGAGCTGGCTACTATGATGCTCCTGTGTTGTTTTGTCTCTATGAAAGTCGGTTTCAAATGATAGGTCATAGCCATATTTCGTCGGACAGTCATTCCCCGACCTCATTTACTTCAGTGCTTTGCGGCTCTTTAGTTTGGTGTAATTACCGGAAACTTCACATCTGATATGAATCACGGTCAATCACCCAAGAACCACGAAGGGAAACACGGTTGTTGGGTCCTTGTAACACATTAGTTTGGGCCAAGAACCGACCAACCCGAAGTTCCACACTCCAAAGTCGCAATGGTTTTGTCAAAATTTGCCTAAAATAGTATGGAAGGGTTCCCTCCATGGTTTTCAGGCTACCCCAGTCGGAACAGTGGAATTGTAGCCGTGCAGGCGCGTATGTGGTGGATCGAGGAAGGGGAAGATCACCTCGTTGACTAAGGGCCAGAGCAGACTTGATACGAGGGGTACTGTAACAGAGTCAAGCTGGACTGAGACCAATAAAGTGTGATGCTCTGTAAGCTGTACTGTGTATGAAGAATGAACTGCATGTGATGGCCCTTGCGTCATGATCGCGTCAAATGTGCATTCCAACATCTCAGAACTGGATATCAACCATCAAACTGACTCCAGTAACCAGCATCCAAACACCCGAATCTATTCTGAAAGCACGGAATCCAATTCAAAGCCGATAATGCTCCGAAAAATTCGCCTCAGACCAGGGCAGCGGGCCCTCCTGCCGCAATTCCTCACCCAAGCCAACAACGCCACGCGGACCATCGCGACACAGCCCATCAAGTTCGACACTCGCAGAAGTACCTACGCACCCTTTACCTTCCTAGGCAGAGAGAGGCTGTATTGAGACCGTCATCGTCCTCCCCGCGTCCGCCTTCCAGGTGGAGTCCGAGCAGGTAAACGCACCCGGGTTTCCCTCTCCCGCCACCCCCCAGAAACATCCAACAACCAAACAAACCCCCACTCCCCCCAAACCCGGCCCAACTAACCTCCTCTGCTCCAGCATCTCAACCATAGCCCTCGGCTCCATCCGCCGGCAGTTGGTACATCATCCACGAAGGCCGCAGCTACAAGGTCGCCGCCGAGGTGGACAAGTATGAGCCGCGCGTGCTGGGTAGGCACCGCGAGGGGAAGGTCAACGCGGATTATGTGAGCTATGACCACGGGTCGAGAGTCGGAGGGCTGGTCAGCATGGGCGGCATGGCTCTGCCCATGCCCCTGGCCATGAGCAGTTGAGGGGGAATGTGGGGTCGGGAGGGGCCTGAAGGTGCTTGCCACTGGGTGATGGTAGGCGTTTGGAGTTTGGGTGGTACATGGGTGGTTTTCAAGGTGTTTGTAGTAACATGTCGCGGTTGAGGGGTCTCGGGCCCGCGGAAGAGGGGACAGAAGAAAGTTGCGCTCTATTGCTTCTACCTTCTGTTGCAAGGTATTGTTGTGTTCGATAGGCTGAGGGTTGGGTCGGTAAAGGCTATACAAAGTGAGCTTGGCGGGAAGAAGGCTTTTGAGACTTACCCACCATGAAAGATGAGTTGGGAATGCTGAAGTCATAATCCCAAGCTGCCATATTCAGGCCCTTCTCTCCATCGTGTCCCGTGGGAGCCGTTGAAATTCTCCGTCTGGACAACCAACAGCTTTTGCAACTTTGCATATAGAGCGGGAGATTTGTCCTTCAAAGTTCTCGTCAGCACTATCTATGCTGTGAACGGCCTTTTCTGTCTCTGCCTGTATTGAGGCACCAGCCCCGAGTAACAGGGCAAGCGCCTCCCCGCCAAACCTTTGGATAAATTCTTGAAGAATAACTCGCCAATTTCAGGGCGATGAAATGCAACGGCGACACGCCGCCGCGGGAGATGATAGTAACGTCTATGCTCTACTCGAGAAAAGTTGTACTCCGTCGATGTCGAAGTCTTCCACATGTTGGCTCCGTGCTCGAGTAGGGGTTTGCAGATTCTAAGGTTGAATGGACGGAGCTTGCTGCAGTATTACTGCACATTAGAGTGCGAGTAAACGCAACAAATTCGGGGCAGTGTCGCACACTGATAGTCGGATAGTGTCTGCTGGAGAGGCAAATATTGAGGCAAAGGCTGCACTGCTGCTGCATTCCCCGGAAGTTTCCCTCGTCAAGACCCCACCGCCTACAACACCCTTCGTCGCTTTTGCTCAGGTTCTGTCAGGCGCTGCTTAGGATTGCTTAAGAGTGCATTGGCAACGGTTTAGACAGGTAGGCAGTGCTCTATAACGTCAAGTTAGTGTGAGTCTAACAAAATAGGGATAGTAGCTCTTCACGAGGTAGTAAGGGTTAATTTTGTACTCTTATGGAGTCTAGAGCTAGGATCTACCGATAAAGCCTAGTAAATGCTCCATGTAAATATCTATCGGTCTGTGGATTGTGCCTGTATGGATCGCGAGCTTCAATGTGAACGAGCACTCAGCAACCATCTACGAATTCACGCTAAACGCGAGCTCCTCCTTGACGGAGAAGCCTTCTGATGATATCACGAGCCTCCATCTCATCCACCTGAGGCACATCAACTCTTTCCCCTTTCAGTTGTCTGTCCCTTAGACCCACGTCATCGAGCGCCATGTCCTAAATTGGCACCTTGCCAGATACATCTCCTAGATGCTCAGGCCGAGGCAAGACAAGTCATCCTCGATGGTCGGTGGCGGCGGTAAATCCAAGCTGTTCCTCCCTCACACGCCTATTTCGGACTGTAATGCGATGTCGTGATCCCTTCCTAGAGACTCTCGCCTGGTTATTATACCGTCGCTCAGGGAAGTTACAAAGACGGAGTTTCCTTCATTGTCGACAAGCATATTCTGCAGCTTCGTATCCTGTAGATAACACGTTTGTCGTGTAAGCGGCGAACGGTGTGGATCATCTGGTGCATAAGGTCACAGCGTTGCGATGGCTATAGAGTATGGGATCGGAGCCGCACGATCCATCATGAAGCCGCAGAAAACGATGTCTCGCTTCCCAAGTCCTGGCTTGGAGAGCACTTTTCCGCAGAGGGCAGTGCGTAATCGCCAGCCGCCTTTTGAACTTCGAATTCTCGAAGCATAGCTCCAGCCTTGTAGACCTGAGGGGGCGCCCTTTGACTCGGTAGATGGACGAAAGTGGAGGCAGCTCCGCTTCAATATTGGCACGGTCCAGATCGGGGGGAACCGGTGGCCACGGCTGGTTCGCAGGCATGGCCATGATGGTATGGTTGGGGCTCTTAGCTGCCGCTTAGAAAACCGGAGGCAGTGGAGATGGTATGTGTGTTGTGTGACGCGAGAACTAGCGAAAAGATGCAAGGGAGAGGGGAGAGGGTGCAGGTAGGTTGCTGTTTTGTTGCAAAGAGATCTTTGACCTCCCACACTTACAAGACCGCTGCGCCTCCCTTTGTTTCCCGCAGTTGCTATTAAGCAGCCATTGCGCCCATTTTCCACTTCTTCCAAAAACTTCAACTTAACAACCAACAACTGTTGCAGGAACAACAGCCTTGTGGTCAAGTTGATGATATTGTTGTTGTTGAAGGAGGAAAAGAAGCCCAGGGCAGAAGGGTGGATGAAACCGCTGTGTGGTCGGTCACGTGCCACCACGCAACAACAACTCAATACGTACATCCCCAATCTCCCTGCATTTGAGCCCATCAATCGTAACAGCTTCCTGATGTAGTGGATCTTGGACCAGATGCCCCTTGTGGAAGCCGAGTTGCAGGGACCCCGTACCACCGAGGCTGACGTGGAGACCGTATGTGGGAATGGAGTCGAGCATTCCCAGGGAGCACGTAAGGCGGTATACGAGGCGACTGCCGACGAGAACTTGCCTCGCAAGCGGCTCAGAAGCGGTCGCCAACACACAGGGTCTGACCCGGCACGCCCTTCGGAAGCACCGACAGGACCAGAGGACTTGGCACGACCTAGCCCGGATACGAGCAGGAGAGAGCTTCGGCCACGTAGGGTCCAGAGCGGTGCCGTCCAGCGTCCCGACCGCGCTCCGCCGGCTGGTCAGCAGTAGGCGCTATACAGTAGAATGATCGGCTTGAGATGTTCGCAGGAGGTCACCTCCAACCGATCTCGAACGGCCAGTTTGTGCTGCTACGGGGCAAGCGTGGTTGGCTGCGGGTGATGCTGTTCAGCGAAGCACGCGGATTGTGTTCGCCCGTCGCCAGTGATGCGGAATGCCGTCTACGCTGTACCGGGATGGCAGCAGAGCACACGCAGCCACTCGTTTTGGGGTCCATGCAGAGTGCCAAGAATCTGCCAGAGCTGCTGTGTGGTGGGATGACGGTCCAGCGGTTATGCAGGAGACCGCTCAAGTCGGCAGTCGTGAAAGTCACATCTCCAGCAGAGACCTGGTCCGTAGCCACGGATCAAGTCCAGAACAAGCTCCATTACAGACATGGTTCCGCACTCGTGTTCAGTCCAGTGATGAGCGAGGTCAAACACGCGCAATGAAAGGGAAGGCTGCCGTTATCAAAATGGCTGCGGGTGTTAGAGACCGCTTGGGCGTGCACCGGCAGACACTTGAGGGCCACAGTTGTACGGTCAGGGCAGGCGGCTTCTCGCCGGACGGCAAGACCCTAGATTTAGAGAAGCTCTCCTTACCGCACTGGAGCGGGGTTATGACATCATCTTGTTACATCCCAGGGATCGAGATCTGAGATTCAGAATCGGAGATAACTAGACTTCTAGGTATAACCGTATCCTACCCTCAACACCTCCGTATCCGCCTTTTACTTGGTCGAGAACACTGGCACCGGTTCTGGCTAACATCAAAGCCTGGTATACACCGAGCAGCTGATCGATCAGAAACTCGGCATCGTAGCGCTGCGGAAAGATGTTAAGCAGCTCCCGGTAGTAGCCACATCTCCAGTCGGCCGGGCGGAAGGGTTTAACCAGTTCGAGATACTCGGGATAGTAACCTGCCAGCTCCCAGTCGGTGATAGCTACGACACCGACTCGCGGCTGTACCATAATGTTGATAGCGTGCAGGTCGCCGTGCGTCAGCACCATGTCGTGGTCCGTACGCATCTGTGTGCGAATCATATCATGGACAATTGCGTGGCCGCGCAGGTCTGAGAGAAGGAACTCGTTGTACGCAGCCTCGTTCTGAAATGGCCCTCCCTCGTGGTGAAACAAGCGGGAGTCGACGACCGGACGACCTCCAAAGGAGCAGATCATGCCGTCTGGGCTCTTAATAGCCCGTAGTTGCTTAATATAACCCCTGAGCTGGCGGGCCACGAGAGTTCTGTCCTCGACTTAGAGTATATCTTCCCACGCCCGGGCAAGCGTCTCGCCCTCGATAAACTCCATTGTGATGTGCTGCTCGCCGACGTCGTACACGCGAGGTAGGGGGATGCTGGTGTGCTCCGGGACGAAGCGCATAGTTGCGGCTTCCGAGGGGCGGATTCCGTCATGGCGGAACTTGGTCACCCTGGTGCCGCACGCGTGCTTGACGATCCAGGAGTCGAATTTCTGGTATATGACCCGGCCTCCGGCGTTGAGCAGCTCCTGTGTCAGCTGGTTTTTGAACGGGTTTGGAGCTGGCGGTGGCGAAGCTGGCACGGGTCGGCCGAGGGCTCGGAGTCTTTCCCGGATCAGTTCCTTGACGCCACGCGTGGTCGGCTTGGGTTCATGGCTACCGCTGTGATCTGCGCCTTCAGCTGATTCGGATGGCTTGTCTGCGGACGACGGTTGTTTGCCCTCAATGCTTTGATATTCAGTGCTTGACATGCTTACTACCCGACGGTAAGCCGTTCTCTTTGCGGTGGAGCTGAGCACAATCAATCCGGATTTGAGATCGGAAACAGGTTGGAAAAGAGTGGAACAAATCCCAGGATGGAAGTGAGGACAGGAACGGGCATGGAAGGTTGGCGGCTTGAGCGCAACTGCGAACGGAATTGGGCAGTGTTCGTTTACCTGTGAGCCATCCACCAACAGGGGCATGACGTGGCGGGGTTGCGTTGATGATTGTGGAATGCCTATTGGCACACAAAAGTCTGGGCCAGATTTGACGAGGTTTGTCTGGCTTTTTGTATCATTCGACAGTCCCCACGTGTGTGCGCTCGAGGTACGGAACTGCTCTAGTTCGGTCGGGCGCAATGGAACAGCATGCTCTCAGAGACTCCCAGTTAGATCCTCTGGACTCTCGCAACCTTCCCGCCCATTACGCGTCCATCCCCAATCAACCTTGCTTCAAAGGCGCCCTACAAAGCGGCCCATTTTACGCCAGCAACTCATCCTGCACCAGCAACCCATCTGTCATATTATGCTGGGTTTTCCTCAGGACCGAATGTGGCTGTATCGGAAAAATGTGAAGGATCAGGATCCATGCTCCCGGAACGAACCGAACGGTGAGGGATGCGGTGCGTGCGAAGGCATCCACGCGTTGCAGTCCGCGGAGCCCGGACCGGGCCGTGCTTAAAAAGCTTACTGTTCCCAACTTCCGATCTTACATGTATGTACCATTATTGAGAGGACCGGCAATGCCAATGACCCATACGATTCCAAGGTTCTCGCGGCTCCCACATTACGACTAACCAAGCTCAACCAATACCGCAACTCCTACTTCACGCAGAGTTACAGAAAGCTGTATGCATACTGACAACTCAAAGCTGTTCATTGGTATTGGCTACGTTTGCCTACAGCCTGTCGTGTTTGATCCCCACTGCTCAGGAACTCCGACCCGAAGTGAGCTGACCACCGTCGGACCCCACGCAGAGATCTTAGAACTGTCTCAATATGTGGTTCAGTCGCACCACTCCATCGCCGCCGGGATATATTCGGCACCTCGGCAGCTTGTAGGATCCCAGGCACAAAGGCAAATCCCGAAGAACAGAAACTGACAATTGATAGCGAGGCCTACCACCATGAGGCAAACCACCACATCGACGGCGCCTTCCCGAAGGCTTTTACCCTGGCGCGACGGTGACATGCCGCTATCCAATACCGCCAATCCTACGGCCCGTCGACGCGACTTCGCCTCTCCGGGCCAAGTTCGAGGACGCCGTCGCGGAGGTGGTCCTCCAGCATTCGCTTTTACAGGTCGGTATCGGCGACCCTTGGGGAAGAAAGCCGTACTGGCTCCGCCTCAAGAGCATCAATCTGGGCGCGCATATCAATTGGCTCGATGGCGCAGTGAAGGAGGGTAACTACGATGACTTTCTCACCGAGCTGATCAAAACCCAGCTCACCACGCCATTCACGGGCCTCGAAGCCAAGCCAGCATGGCGGTTGGTCGTCGTGCGGCCCAGCGGCAAGGCCGACTTCCTGGACGCTGTGTTCGTATGCCACCACTCCCTCGCCGACGGCACAGCAGGCAAGATCTTCCACCAGACTCTCCTGGAGAAGCTCAACCTGTCAGCCCCCAACAAAGCCGACCCGGTTCCCCTCCAAGACCATATCCTCAGCCTCCCTCAAGACGAACCCCTTACGCCCTCCCAAGAATCACTGGTCCCCTTCTCCATCAGCTTCTCCTTCGCCCTCTCCATGGCCTGGACAGAACTCCGGCCCTCCTTCCTGCGCAGCGCCAAGCCCGCCCCCACGGCCGCGACCTGGGCGGCGCCCCAGACCCCGCACGACTGGCGCGTCGCGGCCCGCATCGTCGCTGTGCCGCCGGCGCAGGCGCAGCGCGTGATCGACGAGTGCCGCAACCACCGCACGACGGTCACAGCGCTGTTGCACACGCTCGTGTATGTGTCGCTTGCCTCGCGGCTGGCCGCCGACGTCGCGCGTGGCTTCGGGAGCTCCACGCCCTTTGACAACCGGCCGTTCGTCGACGCCGCGAAGCTGCAGGGCCGCGATCGGGACGCGGGCGCGGCGAGGGTGTTTGGCTTGCTGCATGGCATGGCTTTCCACAAGTTCGAGCCGGATGCCGTGGCGCGACTGCGTGGGCTCATCGTGCGGACGCGGGCGGGGGAGGCGACGGCAAGGGAGGAGCTGCAGGGCGAGGTTTGGGCGACGGCGGTCCGCGTGCGCGGTGAGATTGTGCGCAAGCTGGAGCTGGGCCCGCGGGACAACTTGATGGGTCTGTTGTGGACGGTGGACGACTGGAAGGCGTGGAAAGCTAGCAAGATCAAGGAGGTGCGGCAGGGTAGCTGGGGCGTGAGCAGCCTTGGGATCGTTGACGGGCAGCCGGCTGGTGGTGGCGATGACGGCGGCAACGGGGAGAGAACATGGAAAATTACGAGAGCCGTGTTTAGTGGGACAGCGCTCGTGGTTGGGGCTCCTCTAGCGATCAGCGCCATTGCGGTGAAGGGAGGAGAGATGGTGCAAGTCTTGACATGGCAGGTTGGAGCGCTGAGTGAGGAGGTTGCTGGAGGGGTTGCTGAGGATTTGCAGAGCTGGTTAACGGACTTGGGCGAGGGGAGAGACCTCGATGTTACGAGGGCGGAGTAGGCAGGGCTGGCTGGGCTTCTTGTGTTTCCGTTAGAGATCCTCAAAGTTTACCAAGATGTCTCGGGCTGGTTGGTCGCCGCAGTGGGTGACCACAGGACATGGCCGTAACCCATGCCCAACAGAGATACCATTGAGATCCATTGGAAGGGGCCGTCTTAAGCTTCCAGCCATGTGAGATATCTCAACTTTTCCCTGCCCATTTCCCCGAAGATTTTGTCCTTGTCAGACACTCCTGCATGGCTCATCACAGACGAATGATTGGTCCTCTCATTGTAACTGATTTCTGAGGAGCCCCAAACCGAGATCGACAGACATAATTCTACCCAAAGTAACTACCCACCTAGGTAGGTGCATCATGGCATGTTCTCAAATGTCGGAGAGACTGGCGCATTGGTCGGCAAGATCATTGAACAAGAGAAAAAGACAACTCCTTCATGCGCCTTCCACGCCAAACTGATTGGTCCACTCGTGGTACTTCCACGTCTCGGCCTCAGTGACGGACGGCTTCACCGTCTCCAGCACCGCAAGCAGGTCCTCGGCCGTCAGCGGGGGTTCCTTCAGCTTGTTCGGCGGCACCTTCTTCCACGTCATGGGAATGCCTGAGAGATCACCCCTCTCGCACGGAGTGTAGTAGTCAGAACCGTTGTCCACGATCTTTCTGAAGTGCGTCGCCATGTGCACCTTCTTGATGGGCACCATCAGCCCATCCTGAATGGCGTTCGCGACATCGCTGCCCGAGAAGCCCTCGCTCCGCCGCGCGAGCTCGGCAAAATCCCGCTCGCTGCAGTTCTTGCCGAGGTCGCCCAGGTGGATCTTGAAGAGCTGCTTCCTGGCCTCCACATCCGGCAGCGGGACATGAATTCGCTTCTGGAAGCGCCGGCGCACCGCCGGGTCCAGCGACCACGGGAGATTCGTCGCCCGCGAGAATCAGCACGCCCGAGTTGTCCTTGCCGACGCCATCCATCTGGACGAGGAATTCTGTCTTCATCCGCGCCGTGTGTTCGTTGCCGCCGTCGGGCCCGCCGTCGCGGTTGCTGCAGAGCGCGTCGATCTCGTCGATGAAGATGATGGCGGGCTTCTTCTCTCGCGCGAGCTCGAACAGCTGCCGGATAAGTCTAGTAGACACGCATTAGTCTCCGGTAAGGGACTATTCCATGGTCAGCTTCCCACACCCACTTACCCTTCGCTATCACCGTACCACTTCGACATGACATCGCCGCTACTAATACTGAACAGCGTGTGCTCGACCTCGGTCGCGACAGCCTTGGCGAGGTAGCTCTTCCCGGTGCCGGGTGGTCCGTAGAGCAGGATTGCGCGACGCGCCTTGCGCGACCCCTTGAACAACTGCGGAAGCGCAGCGGAAAGATGATGGCCTCCTGCAGCTCCTCCTTGGCGCGCTCTAAGCCCGCCACATCATCCCACTGGACGTCGGGCTTCTCGGAGACGATGGAGCTGAGCAGCGACTCCCGCAGCTTCATGTCGCCAAATTGCTTGCTGAGCTTGTTGGACGGGTCCTGGTCGTCCTGCGGCGCTTGGGTGTTATTTCCCTGGTTCGGCGGCATGGAGTTGGTCCTCTTGGGCCCGGCAAAGTTGGTCGCCGCGTTGAGCGCGTTGTTGGCGAGCGCGGGATCGGTCGTCTTCTCCTGCGGCACGACGCCGTCCTGCTTCAGCCGGGCAAGCTCGAGCGTGATGAGCCACATGGCCTGGACGAACTCCTCGCGGTCGAACTTGCCGTTGCCGTCGACGTCGGTGCTCGCCAGATTTCGTGGAGGACTTCGTCGCTGATGCCCGTCTCGCGCATCATGGCGGCGGGCCTCAAACCCGCCGATGTAAGATCTGCCGCTGTTCTGGACGTGCTCATCAAAGGCCTTCTCGTAGATGTCTCGAGCCGCGGTAGGAACTTCGCCGCCGTCGGTTGGATTGTCCGTTTTGTCCTCTCTGGCCGGCTTGTCTGCCCACCACTCCTCCCCTGCGTGTGTCTTTGTCGCAGCCTGGGGCTTGCGGGCCGGGAGCGGCGGAGGTGGAGGCGGCGGCGGCGGCGCGGGAGACGGAGCAGGTTGGGTTGTTGTCGGAAGCCGGTGAATGGACTGGGTCATGGTAGAGAGCGGCTTGGGGATCAAATTCGGAGCAGGGCGCGTTTCCTGGATGACAGCGTTCAGAAGATCGACGGTCAAGCCATCGCCCTTCAGCAGGTACCTGAACATCTCCTGGCCCAAGCCATTGATTACCGGCACCAGGTGGAAGAAGAATTCGTTGGCGTCATACGGGCACAGCACCGTGTTCTTGCCAAGTGTAACTCTCGAGAGCTCGAGGATTTGCCGCAGGGTCACGCAGCGCTTGGGACACGCCGTCTCCCAGACGGTCCCACATCAAGCCCCCGTCGGACAGCTTGATCAGCGCGGCATCCTGGGCGCCAAAGAAGGCGTACTGGACCTTTGACGGCTGAAGAGTTTGATTGCTGAAGTTGAGGTACGGAGAAGCCATTGCAATGAAGGTGTCTGGAAACCGGCCCTGGGAGCTGAGCTGGACCACTCCCTCTCCAACGGTGCGCTTCAACCGGAGGAACCAGGCGCCATAGGGGGAGAAGCTGACATGGTCGACGCTGTATGAGTTCCAACTGGAAGATGACTCCTGGATGGCTTGACGGATGGCTTGCATGAGATCGGTGCGGTTGGAGTAGACTGCGAAAGGGATCATGAGTTTCGCGCTGGAGCATGGCGGACTGAGCCGGGACGCAACATACTCGTGCCATTCCGCTCTTGCAAGCAATAACTGCCGTCCGGCGCGGTTGACAGCCACTCGATGCGGGTGCCGGCCATGGACTTGTCATGGAAGAGCGTGCCCAGCTGATCCCATTGGGCCTTCAGGGCAGGGCCGAGATTGCACCTGTGCGAAGTCAGTACTCTCGCCTTGGCTGCATTGGATTGAATTTAAAGGCGCACCGTATGACCAGCAACCATTTCCCACCGCCCACGAGGACCGTCCTTCCCGAAGTGGAAAAAAACCATGTTCACCTGCAGTTGCTGAGTACAAACAGCGCTCGATCCAACAGAATCTGTCCAGAGACGCCAAGAACTTAGTTTCTGGAGGTGACTCCTTTGGAACCTCAGTCGTGGCAGAAAGGTCAAATACTATGTACACAGTAAAGCGGGGTCAGGCTGCGAGGAAATATCGGCGCTCCAAAGCCCGATGTTTCCGTCAGTCAGCCTGAGCTGAGGCTGCTGAGCGTTGCGGCTGAGCTCCCGGAGGGGGGGTGAGTCCCCACACGTGGCGCCAGCCGATGTCCCGAAAGAAGGAAATCGAGCTGTGGACTAGGTACGCGAGGGTGAGATTGCGTAAATGCGAATTATCGTACACGTTTATACCACTACCAACAATACTCGTGTCTCTGGACATGCATGAAAATCTGTGCTTATGAGATTTTGGGAGGTAAGAAACAGCGTCTAACCTGTGTCTTGATTAGCTGATAATAGCTCTTCCTCGGCAACCCTGAGGGAAGTACAGTGGGGTTCCAAAAGTCTGAAGCACCCCGCATCAGCATGCCCCGCCACACACTTTTCTTTGACCAACACCATTTGATTTATCCCCCCATAACACCCAACCACCACAACTTCTAGTAATATAGATATATCAGGTAAGAGCCCTGGTCCAGGGCTTCAATATTTTGTATACCAACCCCTAGCTTTCTTGACTGCGGCCAATCGTCGGGGCATTGAGTCGATCAGGCGATCAATCTCAGCTTAGTCAATAGACCACCAACATGCTCGCAAACACCTAGTAAATTCGGCGACATCCAGCTGATTTTTCCGAAGCATCCATATATCAGCATATAGCTGTTTCATCCTCCGCTTCAATAGAGCCCACATATGCTCGATTGGGTTAAGATCTGGGCTATGAGCTGGCCAATTTTCAAGGACCTCAATTGTATGCTCCAGGAGCCACTCGCTCGAGGATGCAGATGTATGAACCCGGGCATTATCTTGCTGGAAGTACCTCGTACCGTCGTAAACTGGAAGGAGGCCCTTTCTCAATGCTTGTTGATAGCTCCATGAGCTATACCCTCCTTTCTAAGGAGGTTGATAATCACGTTCCATGACAATAAGGTCAGCCCTCCCTCCTTTCCATATGCCCGCCCATATCATGATCGAGATATTGCCCTTTCCATAGCTATGCAAATTGACGAAGTTCTTATCCCACTTTTGCGAAGGAAACCGGAAGACCCAGGTAGTTGGACCACTCGAATTGTTCTGGCAGGTCGATTCATCGGTGAAGACTAGACTGAGATCAGTTAGGAAAATCAGGGGTTAAGCTTGAAGTTACTTACCGTATTAGGATCTCGATGTTCTCTAACCAAAAGCAAGCAAACTTATACCTCCATAGCCACCTCTTTTGTCAATGGAATCCTCTTCTGAGCACGCCATTTGCGCATGCGATAATGGCGGAGAACTCGGCGTATCGTCGATTGGGAGATCCGAGCATCAACTGTGTTGGTAAGCAGTTGTGTCGTAAGGCGAGGGTTCCGCTTTGCAAGTTGGATGATATACCGCTTCTCCCGACGTGTAAGAACCTCTAGCCGGCCAGTTCTAGGCTTAGATTCGACAGTGGTTGAAGATCGAACCGCTGAATCGCGCGTTGGACTGCATACCGGCTGACGCCAAACGCGCGAGCGACGGCCGCCTGGCTTGCCCCGGCCGCAACGGCACCTAGAATAGCCGCACGAGCAGTAGCCGACAGCTCCCTGTTTTTCTGACGGCCAGCCGTCAATTTGGACCCGAGTTCATCCAAATTGAACATGTTGGGTTGGAGTTCTGCAAGTTGGAAGAATGAAGAGGGCTGTGGATGTGTCGCGTCACGCGTTTAATTGATGTGGGGTGCTTCAGACTTTTGGAACCCCACTGTACACAGTTTAAGAAAACGTCAGGCTGCAGAGGACGCAAGCCGCGGCCAGCGCTGTCTGCACGGTGCGAACAGCTCCAGCCCCGGCACTACTTGTCGACGTGGGTACGGTCCGAGTCGCCGTTGTTGAGGATGCAACCAGCAAGCTCGTCACAGAGCTCGAGACACTGCTCGCGACGGCTTTGTCAAACGTTGACGGCGCAGGGGTTGCCTTGGGCATCGGTGGTCTGGAGACCGAGCGATACATCGTCGCTGTCACATTGTAGGTGATCTCAACACCTTGTCGAGCTGCGGGCACTGGGGCGCCAGCGGAAGGTCGACTGGTTATTGCCGGGTTGGTCATATTGGGACTGCAATAGCTCCGCCTCCCAGCGGGTTTGGACGTCAAACAAGACCGCGTTGCTAGAGACCCCGGAAGAGTCCGAGCAGTGAATGTCGCGCGGCCTTTCACCATCTCGCGTACCACTGCAGCATGTACTTCTCCCCGCTACGCCCTTTGTACCACGTAGTGACATTGGTGGCGTCGATGGCGTCGATGAGGAATGATGGAGTCGCGGCCAACCTATTCCAGGGAATCTGGAACTGCCCAGAGTCGTACAGCATGCCGCCTGGGGCTGTGCCACCAGAGAAAGGCATACTGTCCCACTGGAAATATATGTTATAGTTGCCGACTGTCCAGGTTGTCAGATTTTGCACAGCCAGGACAATCG